>CM061750.1:27724133-28052234 GCA_030979885.1 Lolium multiflorum
TTCCAAGCCAGGAGGCTCTTGTTGCTGTGATGACGTTCACTTGCCGCTTGCAAAGCGTAGAAGATCTGATCACGATCGGTTACGGCGCCACGAGCAGGCGCACCTCGTGCTCGGTCACACGTTCGGTTGTTGATGAAGGCGACGTCCACCCCCGTTCCGGCGGGAGCGAAGTATGCTCCTCTTGAATCCGAGCAGCACGACGGCGTGGTGTCGGTGGCGGTGGAGAAATCCGGCGGACCTTTAAAGCGTGCGGGGATATGGTGGAGGAAGCGGGCTGCAGGATTTGGGGAAGGGGGTGGCCGGCCACTGGGGGGGGCGGCCAAGCTGGTCTTTGGTGTGGCCGGCCCCCTCCCCTTGGCCCTCTATATATAGGTGGAAGCCCCAAGTGTTGGACTACAAGTCTTGGAATAAGAACCCAAAACCTTCCATATGGTGGGAAACCTTTAATAGGATTCCCACCAAATTCAGGTCATATAGGGGGTGGCGGCACCCTTGGGGGAGTCCGCTTGGACTCCTCCCCCTTGGCAGTGAAATGGAGGTGGAGTCCATGTGGACTCCGGCCTTCCTGGTGGTTCTTAGGACTTTTCTAGAACCTTCTAGAACCTTCCATAGAACCTTCCGTGTCATTTTATTCACATTGACATCCTATATGAATCTTATTCTCCAGGACCATTCGGAACTCGTGATGTCCGGGATCACATCAGGACTCGAACAAATATTAGAACTCCATTCCATATTCAAGTTCTACCATTTCAACATCCAACTTTAAGTGTGTCCCCTCGGTTCGCGAACTATGCGGACATAGTTGATACTCACTCCGACCAATAACCAATAGCGGGATCAGGTCCATAATGGCTCCCACATATTCAGCGATGACTTTAGTGATCGAATGAACCATTCACATACGATACCAATTCCCTTTGTCACGCGATATTTTACTTGTCAGGGTTTGATCATCGGTATCACACTATACCTTGTTCAACCTCGTCTCCCACAAGTACTCTTTACTCGTACCGTGGTATGTGGTCTCTTATGAACTTATTCATATGCTTGCAAGACATAAGACGACATTCCACAGAGGTGGAGTATATCTATCAGTCATCGGGATAGACAAATCCTTTGTTGATCCATATGCCTCAACTCATACTTTACGGATACTTAATCCCACCTTTATAACCACCCATTTACGCAGTGCGTTTGATGTAATCAAAGTACCTTTCCGGTATAAGTGATTTACATGATCTCATGGTCATAAGGACTAGGTAACTATGTATGAAAGCTTATAGCAAATAACTTAATGACGTGATCTTATGCTACGCTTAATTGGGTATGTCCATTACATCATTCATACAATGATATAACCTTGTTATTAATAACATCCAATGTTCATGATTATGAAACTAATCATCTATTAATAACAAGCTAGTTAAGAGGCTTACTAGGGACTCTTTGTTGTTTACATATCACACATGTATCAATGTTTCGGTTAATACAATTATAGCATGGTATATAAACATTTATCATAAACATAAAGATATATATAATAACCACTTTTATTATTGCCTCTTGGGCATATCTCCAACAGAACCTTCCGGTATTAAGTTGAAACAACAGATAATTGCATTAAGTATGGTGCGTAATGTAATCAACACAAATATCCTTAGACAAAGCATCAATGTTTTATCCCTAGTATCAACAACATCCACAACCTTAGAACTTTCTGTCCTGTCCCAGATTAAATGGAGGCATGAACCCACTATCGAGCATAATTACCCCTCTTGGAGTTACAAGTATCAACTTGGCCCGAGCCTCTACTAGCAACGGAGAGCATGCAAGAACATAAACAACACATATATGATAGATTGGTAATCAACTTAACATAGTATTCTCTATTCATCGGATCTCACCAAACACAACATGTAGCATTACAAATGATGATCTTGATCATGTTAGGCAGCCACAAGATCTAATACAATGAAAGCACAAGCGGAGAAGACAACCATCTAGCTATTGCTATGGACCCATAGTCAGGATGAACTACTCACGCATCAATCCGGAGCGGGCATGATGATGTAGAGCCCTCCGGTGATGATTCCCCTCTCCAGCAGGGGAGGCGATCTCCTGAATCCCCGAGATGGGATTCGCGGCGTGATCTCAGTAATGTTTTTATATCGTGGCTCTCGATACGGGGGGTTTCGCGACAGAGGCTTTAAGTAGGCGGAAGGGTAGGTCAAAGGGCGTCACGAGGTGGCCCACACACGCGCCCGAGGCGCGCCGCCTGGTCTGGCCGCCTCGTGGCCCCCTCCTTCTGGTCTTCGGCTCGTGCAAAAAATAGGACCACAAGGCGTTGATTTAGTCCAATTCAGAATATTCCTTACTAGGTTATGAAACCAAAAACAACGGAAAAACAACAAGTGGCACTTGGGCATCTTATTAATAGGTTAGTAGGAAAATGTAAAATAACCTGTGAGTATGTATAAAACACTCAAGTATTGTAATAAAAGTAGCATGGAACATAAGAAATTATAGATACGTTTACGTATCAAGCATCCCCAAGCTTAGTTCCTACTCGTCCTCGAGTAGGTAAACGATAACACAAATAATTCTGAAGTGACATGCTACCAACATAATCTTGATCAACATTATTGTAAAGCATATGAGATGAATGGAGTGATCTGAACAAAAGATTGCTAACAAAGATAATGACTAAACAAATGAATCATATAACAAAACTTTTCATGAATAGTACTTTCAAGACAAGTATCAATAAGACTTGTGATAGATAACTCATAAGCAATAAATTCATAGTAGAATGCATTGAAGCAACACAAAGGATGATTAAGTTTCAGCATTGCTTTCAACTTGTATTACCCTCCAAAACCCCCGACGGGCTTTGGTTAAGCAACACGAAAAGCGGGAGCTCCTAGGGCCGGTGGATCCCTGGCACCTCGCGTCGTCCGCAAATCTTCGCGCGTCTGGCGGTTGCACACAGGCGTGCCACCTCTAGACCTGGTCGGGAAGGTGTTAGTCTTCGTTTCCTACATGGTAGACACGTGCACATTAAATACGAGCCTTATCGGCTCTCGGGTTTCCCTGTGGATCGGCAGGCTTGTCGTGTGGTCCTTGATGGATTAGCAATGGCATGGGGATCATGCTTGATCAACAAAGCTAAGACGATCCACGACGGTTTAGGGTTTTCACCGCATAATCGGAACGTCCTACGTGCGATCGGGCGCAGCTACGAGAGACGATGCAAACTACCCCTACGAGAGGCCTAAAAACCAACATAACGTTGATCCCCGGAACATCCCTCGCAGGGGACGGTAAACATCATCTAGCAACTGGATCTCAGGCCCAGCATCAAGGCCTAACTGTCACGGATATTAAACTAATCCTGCGGATGCGGGGAGCAACTATAACGGATCGGATCTACTAAGCATGATCAAACAAGATCTTGCTTAAATGCAGGTAGACGTAGGCGACTAGATATGCAAGGGTTGCACTACGATAGCATATTACGTGAAGAACAATGCTAACATATCTATGATAACCACGTTGCTCGCCATCAAAAAGCCTTCAGTACGAGCAACGCATGAACAATACTAAGCTTTCGCTGCCTAGATCGCGAGATGCGATCTAGGCAATGATGCTTACCGGTAAGAACCCTCGTAGGAAAGGGGTGGCGATGCGCCGAGATTGGTTTGTTTTGGGTTGAACGGTGATTGTCCTTCTTTTCCATTAGCCTAGATACATATTTATAGTCCAAGGGACTTTCTAATTCCGATGCACCTAACCGTGCACGGCCGGACTCTATTTCTTTAATCTAAATTACAATGCGATCTAATATGTTACAAATACATGAGCAATAAGCCCGAACTCTCGGCGCAAGGCCGCTTCAAAGATGCTTCATGTACGTCCTTCAAGCCCATTTTCACTTGCGGCCCATCTCTGTTTGGCCAAAATCGGGTGATAACACATGCCCCCAGTTTTGGTGATAATGGCAAAACCATCTGTCTCTGAAGGGTCATGTGTGTGAGCAGTGCAGTTTCCTTCATGATGACATCTTGCCTCTGCCTGCCTTACGACTTGACGGTTCTGGCACCACGTCCTCGGAGCCCCAAGCACCCCAGATTGTGATCGTAGTGCAATCCATCTGTTTTCCTCGAAGGGTCATGTCGCGAGGCCAGAACGTCGCAGTTTCCTTTATGATGACGTCTTGCCTCCCCGCCTTCTGCACGACTTGACGGTTCTGGCACCACGCCCTCGGGAACTGCTTAAACATTAAACCATATATTCACCTTCGCCGGCCCATCGAACGGTTCTCCTCTTCCCTCCTCTGCATCCAGTGCTCCCAAAAAAACCCTCCTCCCCGCCATGTCTTCCTCTTCTTCTTCCTCCACTTCACTCGGGTCTCCCTCGTGTCCCTCCCATCAGGAGTCAACACCAGAGTGGGGTACGCAGGCGGCGTACGATATACTTGCCCCAACAGCGTGGGACAAGGAGGACCATGTGACATAGGCATCCCAAATGGGCCTGCCGAAGATAGTACCCGGAGTTTACTGAAGGCCCACTATCCGAAAGAATAAGAAGATTCGGGAGTCCAAGATATATTAAGGAAAGCTAGAGTTGTAATAGGAAGTGTTATTTGTAATCTAGGGAGTGAGTTAAAGCCGTCCGGACTGTGCTTAACACACCAAACAAAACCCTGGCTCCACCTCCTATATAAGGGAGTCGGGGACAAGAGAAAGGATCGAATCTCTTGTCAAACATAACCATAGTTTTCATGTCGTCAAGTCTTAGCTGAAACCTTGAATCTACTTGCCCTCTACTTCTAGCAAAACCCTAGTCTACAATCTGTAGGCATTGACAAGTTAATCCTTTGTCAATTGGCACCGTCTTGAAGATCCTCATCTCATACCAGGGCATTCTTGGAATATTTCAACTCTCAAGCGCGATGGATCGAGCCACAAGGAAAAAAGCTGATCTGTTAATTTTATTCCTCACCCGCCCTCCACTTATGGATGCATGCTGCCTATGGAAGCCCCATCATCATGACGTTCGGAGAATTCCGATTTGGCGTCAACAGGGAAGGATCCTACCGTCTCGAGTTGATCTCGTCGGATTTTCAGCGATCGATTCTAACTTTTGTCAGTGACGATTTCGTCGCCATACTTGATCGACAACAAGGCAAGCGGAAAGCTCGCCAAGATCTTCAGCAACACATCCTTCGAGTAGTCTGGGACTCCTTTATAAGCCGGCGACTCCGGCCGTCGGCAACTTCAACTTCATCGACAAGTCACCTTGCCATCGGAAAGGTCTTCACCACTCTATATGATGGTGTCACCAATCCCGATAAAAATAAATGAAATATCATCAGATCTATGTGGTAGAAGGGGCAGGCACATCGAACCGCAAACGTCGAGGCTTTCGACAGATTGAAATCCATACGTCGATCCCGCTGATCTCGGACATGGCTGAACACTAAATATCACGGGTCCTCAACTCGCGCAAAGTACAGCTCATAAGCGTGGGATAGGGCTGCGAAAGCCATGGATGGTTCCGAAGCTATGACCACCATTGCTACTGTACAAGAACTTCAAGCATATCAATATAGACTTGCTCGAGTAAGCAGAGAGTTAGAAAAACAGACGGCATCCCTGAATAGGAGAAAGAGCAGCTTCTGCATCAAGCGCCGACGAGTTAAGTCGCTTTGGAACTACGGAGATATCTGGCTGGAGAGAGAGCAATGTCTCGGCACAAAACATACCCGAGGCGGAAAGAGGAAGTATAATCCAAAATCTCGACATGTCCTTTATATCGATCGACGAAAGAGGAAATATCATCAAAAACGCCAGAAGGAGGTTACATGGCAACACAAGCTTACATCTCGGCATCCAGACCACCTCCGGGGACCCGAGAGAACCATTGTTCAATATGGCAGTGGCTGGAGTAGGAGTTATGGGAACAGCGTTTGCAACAACGCCTCCGAAGAAAATCCTAGGCAAAATAGTCCACGACACACCGCAGCGTTCAAGACCCACCAAGAACAAGTGGGGCAAGAGACACGGCAGTCCAAGTAAGGGTGGACGAGAGCGACAGAAAAGAAGGGGAGCGTCGGCACTCGCCGAGCTTGCCGATGAAGATATGTGTGGACTCCCATGCTTTACGAAAGAGTTAGCTTCTCGAGTCTGAAAGGGTTCAAATTGAGAATTTCCAAAGTTCGACTGACTGCAAGATCCGGGTTGGCTCGTGGATTATCTCGAGATGGTAAAAGTGGTAGGAGGAACGTATGACTATGCAAAGTATCCAGTCCACTAAGTGGTGCAAATCTTGGATAAGACTCCCCTAAATTCCATCAGCAGGTGGGATAACTGAGAACATCTTCGTGAAAAACTTCAGAAACCTAAGAAACCCGCATCGTTGGAAGAGCTGAGGGCATGCGACAACACGACGAGTCGATGAGGAAGTATATACAGCGATGGAACATTATAAAAAACTCGGCGGAAGATATATCGACGAGAGGGCAATAGATGCGTTAGTGCAGGATCCGCGAGCAGATTTTGTCGAGGACTTAGGGAGAACTAACCCTAAGACCATATCAGCACTCATGGAGATAGCCAATAAATGGGCAGATGGAGAAGACGCATATACAACAAGCGACACGGGTCGCGAGAGAGGATCGTGGTCGAAATTATCAAAATAGAAGGCGATTTTCTCGCCGGTTCTAACAACGATGCTCCGGCATATATCGGCTGGTTTCGGGGAAATCTGAGGAAATAGTCGAGATGATTATCAAAGAACAACGAGCAACAAGGCGAGAATAGAGGTGATTTTCGCGGCAAGACAAAATAGTGGACCAAGGATTCAAAGACCTTATGTATCTCCGAGGAGATGATGAACGGTCCTTGTCAAATGCACTTTACCTGACAACAATGGAAAGAAGCGATCAGGGACATCTCCGGAGAAAGATTGCGAGGCCGAGCAATGTTGCGAACCGCGAGGAGTGCAAATGCCCAAGCAAATAACGGAAACCCTCGGGAGCCAAGGGGCGAGATTCACCTTCCACCTCCTCCCGCAATTACGGACGAAAATCGGCATCAGCTTAGGGTGGGCGGCACCCATCCACCTCCATATGTTGACCCCAACTCTAATGGTGCGGTCTCGATGATTGAGAAAGCCAGGCCATCGGGCGCAAAAGGTAATCTCGCGACAAGTCATGGCGAAGAGAAGATACTACTCGATCCCTAGTACCGTGAAATTGGTGTGGCCGAGACATCGGCTTAATTGTGCAGATCATGTGACCAGCAAGACAGACAATGAGAGCCTCATCACCCATCTTAAAAAACGTTTCGATGGTGTTGATCTGTAGAGCGACTTCATAGATGCACGGATACATTCTCATGATATGCCTATTGAGAAAGGTGGCGATATCGTCTAGCATTACTTGAAGCAAGTTACACCATTGGGCAAGATCCAGAAAACCTCGACGTTCGCATTTGGAGCCAAGAGAAAACTCAGCCGTTCGAGAGTGAAGTGGCCGCGTAAAATCACAGCCTTGTTGGGACGACCGGGTGATGTTCATGGCCGGTGTCCGCATGGTCGACATATACATTTGGTGGAGAGTTTGGGCCTATAGGGTTGTCACAATGAAAAGGAAGTTTCGCCTTATCTATCAAATGCGACAAGGGTGTTCATCGTATCATCGAAAGCAGGAAACAGAATGCAAAGCGAATATGCGGCGCCACGGTTCTGATTATGATGTCTTGCGGAGGTAGGAGATCTTCTAAGGAAGTAGACTTCAACACAAACAAGGATTCAAAGAGTCTGGATCCACCCAGCAGATCCTAAGAAAAGCAGCGATCCTGCTTCATGAACATGGATGTATACGCCCTTAAGGAAGCAGCCTTTCGTCGAGTTCCTCAGTGAACCTTTGGAAAATCTTCGCATGGTGTCCAGGCGACATGCCAGGAGTACCCCGGGGAACTTGCCGAGCACCGCCTCAATTTGGATCCTCTCGCAGAGACCGGTCAAGCAGCCTTTGCGCGCGCTTTTTGAACCTAGCCGCAAAGCAAGTATTTATCGAAGATAGATCGACTCAAAGACGCCGGTTTCATCGGAGAAATGTCTGAAGCCACGCATGGGTAGCTAACCCAGTGATGGTGCAGAAGAAACACACAATAGTCCTTCGCATGTGCGTCGACTTCACGTGTCTCAATAAACATTGTCCCAGGGATCACTTTCCCTCCCAGGGATCGATCAAATCATCGGCTCCACGGCAGGATGCGAACGCTTTCCTTCCTGGACACGTATTCTGGTTATAACCAGATGAGACTAAAAGAAGATGAAGAAGCCAAGACAGCGTTCATCACCTTATGGCGTGTTTTGCTACAAAACAATGCCTTTAGTCTGAAAAACGGGGGAGCAACATCGGCGGATGATGCGAAGTGCCTAACTAACCTGAGATCGGAAAAAATGTACAAGTCTACATCAACTGATGTCGTAATAACATCAAAGAAAGGGCCAGGCTTTGATCGAAGATTTGAAGAAAACTGACAACCTCGGCAAATTCTGCCTCAAGCTGGAACCAGACAAAGTGCTCTTTTGGAGTTCCCATTGGAGAACTTCTCGGGTTCTTAGTATAAGCAAGGGGGGATTGAAGCTAATCCAGAAAAATTCAAGCTATCGTTACTATGAGAAAGCCAGCAAAGTTGAAAGAAATACAACGACTAACGGGCGGTAGCGACTTTCGCCAGTTCGTCGCAGAGGCTAGGAGAAAAGCTGCCCGTTCTATGCATTGATCAAACAAGGGGAGAGGGAAAAATTTCAATGGAACGAGACGAGATAGAGCCTTCGGAACCTCAAGCGACAATTCAGCCTGCAGGTGGTGGCGGCCAAAGAAAAGAACCTCTCCTCTTGTATGTGCAGCTACACCTCGAGGTGTCAGCACGGCCCTAGTGGTCGCGAGAGAAGAAGAAGGCAAGCTTCATGAAGTGCAAAGGCCGGTGTATTTCATCGGCCAAGTACTTGTCATAAAATCAGCAGTACAATTATCAAAACAGCATATGGGTATTCCGCGACAAGAAAATTACGACACTATTTTGCGCACCGATAAAGTGATCAGGGGCTCCCTTATCAAATATCTAAAATCCGCAGCTACGGGTCGTGTCCCCTTTGGGGAATAGAACTTTCCTCGGGACATCACGTATGAAAAAGAAAAGCAATAAAATCGGGTCTTGCAGTTTCATTGCGAGTGGATGGAGCTACAAAACACGGACCCCGGATTATCGAGAACTTGGACCATGAACTTGACGGGTCCAAAAGATTGGAAGGTGCTGGAGCGGGCGTGATATTAGTATCACTGGCGACAAGTTGAGTATGTCTGCGGATGACGTTGCGTCTACAATGAATATGAAGCTCTCATACACGGGATGAAGATGGCGAAAGCTTGTGGTGAAAATTTTCTGCGACTCACAATTGGTGGCATAGCAAGTCATGAACCAATGTGATGCAGTCAACGAAAGCATGATAGCATATAAAGAGGTGTACAACGAGCTCGAGAAGTTATTCGATGGTTGCGAAGTAAATCACATCAACGGGATGAGCAACGATGAAGCCGACGTTCTTGCAAACATCGGGTCACAGGTGCCTCGATACCTCCAGGCGTGTTTTGGGGAGAGAGATAAGCGAAAGATCAACAAAGCTAACAAAAACAAAGAAGGAGAAGAAAGAGAAACCCTCGAATATCACCAAAGACATAGAAGAAGAAGAAGAAGAAGAAGAGCAAGAGCTAGTCATGATGGTGCAAATTCCATGGATGCAGGCCTACGTATCATATATTCTAAGGAAAACAATACCCGACGATCCAGTTGAAGCAAGGCGAATAATCGGGAGATCAAAAGCTTTCACTGTGATAAAAGGGAGTTGTACAAACGAAGTATTTCGGCGTGCTACAGGCGATGCACCCGAAGAAGGAAGAATCATCTAAAAGATGTGCAGGGATATGCGGGCACCACGCAGCAACAGAGCTATTGCGGCTAAAGCCTTCAGAGCAGGATTCTATTGGTTAACGGCACGTGGACGGAAATAGTGAGAACTTGCGACGCGTGCCAAAGATTTGCCGCCAAACCTTCTCTCCCGCGGAACTTATGCCAATCCCTTTGTCTTGGCCCTTTGCTCAATGGGGTCTTGACATGGTGGGTAAATTGCACAAAGCTTCGCCAGGAGGATACGAGTATATGCTGGTTGCTGTCGACAAATTACAAAGTGGATAGAAGGAAAGCCGATAAATTCAGACGAGGCGCGTCGGCAATCAAATTTGTAAGAGCATCGTCTTCGATTTGGAGTTCCTCACGGTATTGTGACAGACAACGGCAGCAATTTTACATCCAAGGAGTTCAAGCATCTTTGCAGAAGTGGGCATTAAATTGAGTTTGGCGTCTCGCATCCTCGGACTAATGGACAAGTCGAGAAGGCCAACGGCATCATCGCAATGGCATCAAAAAGCGCCTGCTAGGCCCTTTGGAAAAAGCTCGGCATACTTGGCCGGAGGAGTTACCAAGTGTGTTGTGGAGTATCGGAACAACACCAAATACGACGACAAGAAACACCGTTTTTCCTGGTCCATGGAGCCGAAGCAGTCCTACCCGATAGAAATAGAGCATGATTCTCCAAGAGTCACGGAATATAATGAAGAAACCTCGAGGGGAGCCCTGGAGGACGACGTTGATGCACTTGACGAAGCTCGAGACGAAGTTCTGTCACGAGTCTCAAAATATCAACAGGACTGAAGAATTATCACAGTCGGAGATTGCGGCCACGATCTTTTCAAGTTGGTGATCTAGTTCTGCGGCTCAACCAGAAAAGTCACGAAAAACTCGAGTCACCATGGCTTGGACCCTACATCGTCACGGAGAGGTAATCGAAGGAGGAGCATACGAGAATCAAAGACAAGAAGACGGGGATTGCCGAGCCAAATCCTCGGAACGTGGCACAGCTCGAGCGTTTTTACGCTTAGATGCCGAAATATAGTCTCCTCTTTAAACATACAATGTACTGAAACCCCCGCGAATTTTCAGACGCACTCTTTTCCTTTTCGGGGCACCGGAGTGGGGCCGGAGAAGGTTTTTAATGAGGCGGGCTCTGGTGCTGCAATATAATAAAGATAGTAAAGATATACTTCTTATTCGTCGACATACTCGGGGCTCTCCACCCTCAAATATCAAAACAGACAAACTCGATTTATTGAAAATATTTCGCCTTGGTACAATAATACCTCGCCAAATACATAAATCGGGAGTTGGTCATGATCAAATATAGTGCACACGTCAGAATATCTCATTACTTCTGGTCCAAAAAATCCGACAAACAAAATATAGAACTTCGACGCCAAGATCATGCAGCCTATCAAAGTGTTTTATTACGGCTCAGAAAAGAACCTTGGGAAGAGAAAATAGTACAAACTCCAAACAAAAAGGCTCGGGGGCTCCGACAATATAGAGCATTCTGCGGAATACAACAAATATTTTCGACAAAGTTTTACAAATCAATCAGAACCCAAAATAGTATCTATTGACAAGCCTCGGTAGTTCTATGCTCGGCATAAGACCCCTTGACGAAGAATTCTGCATCCATCCGAAGAAGCTCGTCTATCATCGACTCGGCCACAGGAGTCACCATCTCGTTGATTGCATCAATATTATTCTTACGACGCGTCTTCTTCGCCATGCAATTAACTACAATCGTCGACAAGTCCAACTTTGGATGGCAAATATTTATCATAATCATGGCAAATCTTGCTCAAGCGTCAGTTGGGCTCGTACGAAATTATGAATCTGAGCATCTCGAAGGTCTCTAGCAATTCGAGGATCAGGAACCTCATTTCGAGGAAACAAAGTCTTGAAAACAAGGGTCAACGTCGTCGTGCAAAAAGTTAGAAATTCGCGCACTTGGCAAGCACGATCTTGGAACCTGACAATCTGGTTCGGTCAGGAGTAGCCCAAAATAAAGAGCCATGGTTCAGAAAGGTTGACAAGAAGATTTGTTCTTTCATTTACTCTTAGATCTTCGGCAGCAGCATCAAGAACTGAGCCTATTGGAAAACAAGGAAAGAAATTTGGAAGAAGGCACAGCAAAATAAAGAAAAGGCATTAGAAAGCTTGGGATACATACCTAGCATATCCGTGCTAGCTTCCAACATCAGCTCGAGCATATTATTTTCCCGGGCACTAGCTCCTTTCGCTTCCAATATAGCAGCATCCTTAGCAGCCAGAGCTTCTTCGGCTTGTCGACGGCAAGTTGTTCTTGTTCAGATGCTCTCCGGGACTGCTCCATCATTGCTAGAGTTTGTTTCTTCATGGACTGAAGTTGTTGTCGAAGTTCTTGTAAATCTTCCGACAAAGGTGTGCTGGAGGAACCTTCAAGGAAATTGTCATCGGTTCTTATTTTCTTCGACAAGGAAGAAGCGGGAGCAGCATCGGGAGAAGAAGGATTCGTTGAATAATTATCAAATATCAACTGGAAAAGAAAAACCCCAAATCAATGATAGCGCCAAAGGAATTTCATTGATTGTAGAAAATTACATGGCCATTACAAAAGAAGTTCTCCTAAGGGATTGGGCAGGGAACTTGTCGCCAAGACCGGAATGGCGACAAAAGCAAAGGAAAGAAGAAAGCAAAAACTAGACCTCCGGCCTTGAAGAGCTAGGAGTCGAAGATGGCTTGATCCCGAGATAGGCCGGGATTTTCTTCGTGTTAAGCTTTGCCGCCTTAATCAGGATCGCCATTTTGCTTGCTCTATTTGCTCCGTGTCGCCAACTTTTGCCAGTCAATAGTTTGTTGATTTATCGGCAACTAGGGCAACGGTGCTTTCCACGGCAATCTTCATGTTCTCATGGCGCAACTTCAGCCCAAGATCTTCGGGAGGATTGAAGCACTTGGCAAGGCCAAGGAAAGTTCAGGCTCCTCTTTCTTCGGGAAGAAGTAGGGGAAAAGCTTCGACCCCACCGCGCCCATGCCGCGCTTCCGTCCCATGAAACTCAAGGAATGAAACGGCGTCGAAGAGCATCGTTGTCGGGATCCTCAAGCTCAAATTCTTGCGAGGTCTATCTGACAAAACAAAAATAGAAATTTGTGTCAACAAACAAGTGCAAAAAAGGAAAATCAAAGAGTATGCAATGGTGCAAATGCTTACCAACAAAGCGACGACTTTGTGTTTTAATGCGTTTGGTGATCGCCGCTCGCGAGCAGATTGATTATGTGATCGCTTAGGGAAGTCTCGGCGTCATGCAGACGTCTCCGCAGTCTTCGACACCGGCGGACATCAGCCTTCGCCTTGTCGGCTTCTTGCCTAGCTTCAGCGCATCTGATTCGGCCTTCTTACGAGCCTCTTCACATTGCTCTAACTTTAGAGCAAGCGTGTCAGCACGTTCGTTGACTTCTATCAATTTCTCGAAAAAAAAGGAAGACAAGATTAGCTATAAACGTCGACAAGTCATGCAGAAAGGAAGCAAAAAATAGTCAAGCATTACCTTCGTCTTTTTGGCGTAATCACGGTACCCAACGAATTGGGCACCGATGCGAAGAAGCTCTTTGATCATAGAGATTAAGAGAGACAAAGAAAGAAAATGTTGGCATGAGAAAAATGGCGACATATAGAGCAACGAGAGAAAATATAAACAACGACAAGAGTGTTAGCAACTTACATCATCCAAGAGAGGGTTAGAAGAGCTACTCGATTGAAGAGTAAACTCGGATTTATTCAACCCTTGCCCTTTTTGGTGAAGGGACAAGGGGGCTTCGGGAGGAGTAGCAGCAGAGCATTTTGTCGAGGAGGCGACGTTTCTTCTCCTTGGCGGCGTTTCCGAGGCGACTAATGTATGTGGCGTGCTCGTTCGAGCAGCCACATCAGCGTGGGTATTTCTTCTTCATCATCGCTAAAAGCGTCGACAATGTAAAAAAGCAAGATAGAAAAGAATTTTTGAGTACAATTAAACAAGAAAAAGGGTACTTACGAACTAATGATAGACTCGAGGTATGGATCATAGCCTGCCTTCTGGTGCGAAGGAACAGTCGACTTTGGAGGTGCGGAATCTTCGACATCATCCCTTTTCCTCTTGTTCCTTGGAGAAACAGCAGGAGGAAGGGATTGTGCCGCGCGGTGACCCAGAGACATCCTCCTTTTCGTCGGATCCCGCAGATCTTAGATCTGCGGGTTCATTTGCAAAGGAGGGCATACGGGTTATCATCGAGATAACAGCCCTTTCTTCGACATCCCCACCTTCGGGAAGAGGAGGAAGTGAAACAAGATTTGGATGGTCCTGTATAAAAGAAAAAGGCTCAGAAATGAATAACAACACAAAAGCAAGGCAATAGATAAATTATGCGACAATGATTTACCTTGGGAAGTGCATGGCGGCGCTGTAGGGTTTTACCCGATAAGTGGAAGGGATGGAGTCTTTCTTCTTGAGGGATGAAATCCTTCGAATAAGCTTATCCAAATCCTTGGCTTCCAGTTGTCGACAGGCGATCCGTATCTTCATCGCCGGCATAATTCGAGAAAGGGTTTTGCTGAAGAGGCGCACCCTAGTCTTAAGGAAGTACGCTGTAATTTGGATGCGATAATTCTTTTCACAGTATTTTGCAACTCATGGATGCGAGTCATCGGGGCCTCTGTCGAAGTTCTTTCTTCCTCGGTAGCTGCGTCCAGAGACGCGGAAGGATTTTCTCGGCACCGTCAAAAGGAGGAATGTTGTCTTCGGCGCAGCCATCGTTTTCTTCACGGATGTACAACCACTTCTTGCGCCATCCTTGAACGGAGTCGGGGAGTTTGACGTCGAAGTAGTTGTGAGAGGAGCGAAGGAAATAACAACGCGCCTATATTATGGGCGACATTGGAAAGCCATTACGGCGACAAAGAAAATGCGCTTCCATAATGCCCAGTTAGGCTGGACACCAAGGAAGGCTTAGAGGGTGATAAAGATAGAAATGTGAAGGATAGAGTTGGGTGTGAGGTGGTGAAGTTGGAGACCATAAACATAAAGTAACCCACGAAGAAAAGGGTGAATGGGGCGGAAAGACCGCGGATGAGATGATCAACAAAACTTACCGATACCCCATTGGAGGGGTTGGGTAGCTCTCTTCACTGGGAAGCAAACCGCTTTGGGTTTCTTGGTAATCCCCAGCTTCTTCATCAGATTGAGGTCCTGGTTCGTGATCTTGGACCTCTCCCACTCCGCCGCTCCTAGATCCGGCAGCCATTGATGAGTCGGTGTGCTGTGCCTGTTGTCGAGCGGTGGCATCAACAATGGCGGAGGGTGCAGCTACAAAGGGAAGAGCTTTGAGAGATGAGGAGCGCGGAAGGAAATTTTGCAGCGGAAAGCGGGGACGGCGCGGCGGAAGTGATCGAGGAAGAAGAAGAAGACCTTATATACAGGTGCGGTGAACCGACGGAACCGTTGGATGAGAAAAGAGTGCAGCAGATGATCGCCACGTGGATACAAGGCACAATCGTATTTTAACATTAACGAGGTTACAGAACGTGTGCCAGAAAGGGAGAACATGTGTCCCCACGCACGACGTGTCCAGGAGCAGGTTGGGACCCACAAGGCAGCGAAACAAGTGATAATGGTCGGTTTCCAAAATAGAGATCATGGCTATCATCAGCAATGACGTCGTCAAGATAAAAAAAATTCGACTGCGAGTTTTCAAGAGTTTATCGACAACGCAAGGTTATCTCGGGAGCCTTTGATCAAATACAAGTTTTGCCCAAATGCTCGGGGGCTACTTTGGAAAAATAGAAAATTCGAGTATGACAAGATAGAAATGGCGAGAGCCTATGACCAAATGCAAGCATTTGTTCATAGCCTCGGGAGCTACTCCCATCGGGAGCGCTGGTCGCGCACCCGATAAATATAAAACTATGGAGAAATATTATAAATATAGCGGCAATGGATAGTAATCTGTGGAGCCTACACCCAAGCACAAGTTCTTGGATGTAGCCTCGGGGCTACTCCCATCGGGAACGCTGTTCGCGTGCCGATGAATTTATCAAAATAAAGAAGCAGTGAGTATATTTCGAGTTACAGATAACTCTACATATACTCCCATCGGGAAGATAAAATAGGTCATCAAATATGACTCGATAAAATGTGCTATTCAAAGGCGAAAAGCACTCGACAATATATTCTCGAACGCCAAAGTTGCGATCAATTTCTGATGCCGCAAATTTGCGAAGGTAAGACAGATCCGTTCGCGGTATGCATCGCAAAGCTGCTCTGCTACTTTTATCCGTATCAAGAATACGAAGAAAAATCTAACGGACGCGTTAGGTACCGATAAATTGGGGACTCGACGGAATGGTAAGACCTTAAGCGGCTTTGTCGAATTGCCATATCCGAGATCATGTCCGAGACGTGATCTTGAAATGGGACTGCGGATTGCCACTGAGCGATTAACTAGTACGATCAGTCGGATGAACTAGCCCCAACTACCGTTATCCCTGTATATAGAATTTTATGTGAAGAAGTATAAATAAAAGTTCTCGAATAAATATAAACAGTCGAGATTTCCCTTGACTCTACGATTCAAGCAAAATCTCGGGGCCTACGACATAGGCATCCCAAATGGGCTGCAGATAGTACCGGAGTTCTATGGCCCACTATCCAGAAGAATAAGAAGATTCGGGAGTCCAAGATATATTAAGGAAAGCTAGAGTTGTAATAGGAAGTGTTATTTGTAATCAGGCGGGGTGAGTTAGAAACCGTCCGGACTGCTGCAACTTGCAAACGAAAACCTCGGCTCCACCTCCTATATAAGGGAAGTCGAGGGACAAAGAAAGGATCGAATCTCTTGTCAAACATAACCATAGTTTTCATAATCGTCGAGTACTTTCGCCTAAACCTTCGAGATCTACTTGCCCTCTACTTCTAGCAAAACCTAGTCTACAATCTAGGCATTGACAAGTTAATCCTTTGTCACATGACTACTCCGTCGGTCCAGGATGACAAGTCCTCGAGCTGACGGGGAGAGTGACCTCGCTTCCTTGCCAATGAGGAAGCGGTAGAGGCAACGACAGGACCGCTTTTCTGGACGGGGTCACCTCTTGGGGAGGTGAGGAGGAGGAGGAAGGCAGCAGGGGGGAGAGCGCCATTAATGTGGCCCGGGCACCTCGGCCAACCGACGGCGGGGCGGCGATGCGGCGAGGGAGGATGAGGACAACGAGGGTCTGTAGGCGGCCGCTACGACAGCGACGGCAGACGGCTAGGAGTAGCGACGAGCGATGATGATGACGATGACGAGGCAGCAATGGCCCCTAGATAGGACCTTAGCTTAGGGCGGCAGTAGTAGATAGGGCCTGCATTCCTTTTGAGCAATCGGCTCTTATGTAGAAATCTTATTTGTCAATGAAGAGTTTCCCCAACTTAATTTTGCCGATTTCTTATCCAGTAAGTTAGCCGATTCTCCCTTATATGGATTTCGCCGATTGTGGGCTTGATCAACGCTCGGTGAACCGATGGCAACGCATCGGTCTCTTACGACACATTTAGAGACAGATCAGTTCAGATCTTCAAATTCCAGTCGAACAGGACCAAGCCGGAATCGTGCACACCTTGAATCTTGGAAATCCAATTCCCCTGAGCTTAATGTCAGCCTTAATCGACAAGACTCCAGAATTGATGCCTTCAGGAGAACTCTAGGACCATTGCGAAAATCTCAATCGCCTACAACTCTCGCAGCGATGCTTCGTCCCTTCGCGGCAACAAACTGGCCTAAAGCCTATCAATTATGATGGCTCCTTCTTCAAACCCCTCATGCCAACCTGGTAATCCTCCTCGATCTGCAAGAGTCCTCCACCCTTCAACGCGATTGTGACGAGAGGACAACCGATTTCAACACCATCGGCTTTTCAGAATGAGGAATTTTCAGGGCTAGCTGCCCCCCGAGCCTTGGTCAAGGCGAGAATGAAAGTGCACCAGCCGCATTGGGCCACTATCAGCTTCTCAACGTGGTGCAGCATCGATTCTAACCAAATCGGTTTTCAGAAGCAGAGAATCTTCAATGTGAGCGCCCCCGAGCTTCTTCAGTCCAATGACACAACCTCTGGTAGGCTTGTCTAGTCCTGGACGACCGTCGGCTGTTCTCCAATGAGAAAAAGGGCCGTCTGGACGCCCAAACTGATGCTTCTGTCGATGTTGCCGAGCTCGGAGTCTTGCAGAGGGAATTGGAAGTCCTTGAAGAGAGGGCTGAGCCGCCAAGCAATCTCAATGAAGGGCCTGCTCTTGCTAGGCCACATATCCCTTGAGTCGATGGTCGTGCATCGGCTAATTTAAGTCGATGTCTACGCATCGGCTGTGCTCAATATTTTGGATTTTCCATTTTTGTGGCCGATTTGCCGTATCGGCCCCATGCATGAGCTACTCTGTTGGAAATTTGACATTCGTTCCAGCATCCATCTATGTACCCCAGAGCCGTCAAGTAATTGATGGTATCGGCTCTTCACATCTGTTGGATCAATGCTGAACACAGACGAAGGTACGTTGAGGATAATTGTGGCCGATTGCGTGAATCGGCCTCCTTTTTTGTTGCAATGCTTTGTGATGATTTGCAACTTCTTGGATTTCCATGTAGCTACGTGGCATGTTTGAGATAAGATCCTTTACTTCTCATTTTTGAGGGCCGATCGGGGATGCCTTGCCACGTATGTCCAAAGTATTGGACGTGCTACTCTGTCCAACCCACGGATACCATGTTTGTGTGCGATGCGTGTGCATCGGCATCAGTGATGCCGTGCATCGGCTTTAGCTGTTTGGGCGCCATACTTTCTTTGGCGGGCGCGCCTTCGTCTCCACTATTTGCTGGATTTTCGCGGCCAGATCGGGCCGCACTCTTCTCAACGTGTACAGGTCTGTGCCTCGGCTTCTTCCAAGTTGCGACCCATTGCACCGGCGCTTGAGAATGGCTGAGTCCATCGGGCACCACCTTGGTCGGTGATACCTATCTTTTTCTCCATCGACTCCTCGAAGTCTTCTTCTTGAGATGACTCAGCTCGTTTACTCGATGTGGGAGAGGTCCTAGACGCTTGAACACTTCGTTCGTCCTTCTCCTTTCTGTGTGCATCTTTGGCGGTTCTCGATTGTTGGCAATCGGCTCATTCCTGAGTCCCAGCAATGTTTGAAGAAGGACAGTCCGGTGCTTGTCCACGTTTTCTTGCTCCTGACCTCTCGCCGGCGCGTCGTTCGTACCGTCGTTGTTGCCGTCGTTACGCGATACCTCCTGTTCTCCGCATCAGACCAACGATGTTTCTCATCGTCTTCGTCGTAGCGTCGACGTCGTCGTACTGCTGCTCATACTTGTTGAGGAGGTGCACGGATAATGGGCGCTGATACCGTATGCTTCTCACCTCCTCCTCGGTCAGGTACCGTCTATCGTCGTCTTGGGGCCGGTCGCGTGGAACGGCCTCCTCTTTATCCTTGCCACGAGAATGGCTGCTCTGCTTTGTCCGCGCCATGGCGAATCACGAACCCTGCCATATTGACATCAAAAGAGAACCCTGGTTCTCTTATGGAGTGGCAGGTCCACCATGTTGACGTGCGGAAACGGACGCTGTCTACCTTCATGGCAAATTGTCCGAAAGTTAATCGGCCGCTTCTATTGCCATCTGAATTTGTGCGCAGATACTGCGATCCGGTGGTGTGCGTGAACGTATGATGCCACTTGCGGTATGGCCTCTTGTTCATCTCTTGTGCGTAGGGATCTTGTGGCCTTCGGGTAGCTTCAACTGTTTCTCTTTCAGTAAGATCGAAGATCTGTTCGGTCTTGGTCACGTCAAAGTCCAACCCTCTTGGAGGCCCTGTGGATTCACCCATTGGCGGACACGACCTTTGGCGTTCGAGTCCACTCGCTGCGCACTTCCTGATCGTCCGCGAAATCTTCATCTTCATCGGCATTGACCAGGCTGATCGCGCGCTTGACTTGTCTTGGTACGGTTCGGATGGCGCTGTTCATATAAGTCGGTCTATTGACCAGGTGCGTCGGCGAGTGTACTCAACTTGGGCGTCGAGATCCTTGAGCAGCGCTGCCAGGCCTGCCAGCCGTTATTGCCTCTTTCTCGGTTATATGAACCGAATAGCATCGGTTCTTGGCGATTCTGAACAGCTGAATGTACTCAGCCACTGTCTCTCTCGCTTTTGCGAACTTTGTGCTAGTTCGGCAATACCTTCAGTAGTCTCTGAATGGTATTGGGTGTGGAACAGTTCCTCAGGCTACTTCCATGATTGCAGAATTTGGCTGCAAAGAGGTGTACCACCCAAAAAGTTGGACCCGTGAGGGATGCGAAGCACCTCACCCGTAGCGATCGATCGAAGCCATGCCCGGTGGGCGGTATCGGCTCACGTGCTCGATGGAGCTCGACCCTTACGACCCACTGAATTTGTTGAAGTCCCGGTACTTAGGCGGTAGTGGGATCAGGTCAAACTCATTGGGTACGGCTTGGAATAGCCGATTATCTTCTTCTTCGGCAAGATGCCGAATTGATCTCTCGGGACTGCGCTGATCTGATCTGCGGTGGAGGTAGTAGCAGTGAGCTTTCTAGGATTGGCGTAGTGGCGTTGGCTAGCCACGCTTGTTTCTCAGCTTCTGCTCCTAGACTCCCCTGTTGCAGTTATCCTTCTGGGAACAATTGCTCCTGCTCCGGCAATCCCTCTGGTGGAGCCTGGATCGCTGCGTCCGGTTGTTGCGTCCGCACATACGCACACACGTATCCGTGTGGGATTTCCTTGGGCGGGTCGGTAAGAACGGTAGTCGCCGGGTCACCATCCTATGAACGACGTATGCGGCGAGCTTTGTTGTGGTGGAGCCGCCGTTGCGTCGCAGAGGCGGCTGAGTGGAGTTGCATCTCTCCCTGGTGAGTCCCTAGAACAGGTCTGAAGGGGAGTAACGACGCTCCATGACCTCTTGCCACCGGGCTGGCGCTCAAGGTGTTCACCGGGCTCTCGAGTGCCGATGCGTGAATGGGCCACCACATAGTTGATCTCTTGACGCAGGGCTTGGGTACGTTCTGTGAAGGGAGACAGATCCACACCTTCAAGGACACCTTGTGGCGTGAATCCTTTGAATACGCGCCGTGCGACGGTCTTCTCAAAGGAGCCGATGAGTTCGGCTTCACGGATGGCTCAACTCGTCGTACTTTTTCTTGTGATCCGGAGGGAGTTCCTCGTACGTGATCTGTTCCTCTATCTCGGATGCCGATGTTGATGTAGATGTTGCAGAAGATGTCCCACCGTGCGCAGAATGTGTTACCCTCCAAAACCCCCGACGGGCTTTGGTTAAGAACCGGGAGGCTCCTAGGGCCGCTTAGTGGATCCCCGGCACCTCGCGTCGTCCCGCAAATCTTCGGCGCGCGTCTGGCGGTTGCTGGCGTGCCACCTGACCTAGACCTGTCGGGAAGGTGTTAGTGCTTCGATTGTTCCTGCATGGTAGAGACGTGCACATTAAATACGAGCCTTATCGGCTCTCGGGTTTCCACTGTGGATCGGCTCAAAGAGCCGATCGCCATGGTCCTTGATGGATTAGCAATGGCATGGGGATCTTTGATCAGGACAAAGCTGAAGCGATCCACAGTTTAGGGTTTTCACCGCATAATCGGAACGTCCTACGTGCGATCGGGCCTAGCAGCTACGAGAGACGATGCAAACTATCCCTACGAGAGCCTAAAAACCAACATAACGTTGATCCCGGAACATCCCTCGCAGGGACGGTAAACATCATCTAACGCACCACGGATCCTCACCCGCATAAGGCCTAACTATGCGGATATTAAACTAATCCTAGATGCAAGGAGCAACTATAACGGATCGGATCTACTAAGCATGATCAAGCAAGATGCCCCGTCCGGGTAGACGTAAGGGCAGCTAGATATCAAGGGTTGCACTACGATAGCATATTACGTGAAGAACAATGCTAACCCTAACACATCTATGATAACCACGTTGCTCGCCATCAAAAGGCTTCGATACGAGCAACGCATGAACAATACTAAGCTTTGTGCCTAGATCGCGAGATGCGATCTAGGCACATGATGCTTACCGGTAAGAACCCTCGTAGGAAAGGGGTGGCGATGCGCGAGATTGGTTTGTTTTGGTTGAACGGTGATTGTCCTTCTTTTCCGATAACCCTAGATACATATTTATAGTCCAAGGGACTTTCTAATTGAGGCGTGCACCTAACCGTGCACGGGCCGGACTCTATCTCTTTAATCTAAATTACAATGCAATCTAATATGTTACAGATACATGAGCAATTAAGCCCGAACTCTGATAAGGCCGCTTCAAAGATGCTTCATGTGTACGTCCTTCAAGCCCATTTTCACTTGCGGCCCATCTCCTGATTTGGCCAAAATCGGGTGATAACAACTTGTAACATGTATATCTCATGGATATTTGTCAACATAGAGTAATATAATAAGTGCAATAAGTAAACATGTAAGAATCAATGCAAACAGTTAACACAAGTGTTTGCTTCTAAGATAGAAGGGAATGGGTAAACTGACTCAACAATAAAGTAAAAGATTGGCCCTTCGCAGAGGGAAGCATTGATTACTATTTTTGTGCTAGAGCTTTTGTTTTGAAAACATAGAAACAATTTTGTCAACGGTAGTAATAATTCATATGTGCTATGCATAATACTTCCTACAAGTTGCATGCCTCATGCATAGAGTACCAATAGTGCTCCCACCTTGTCCTACTATCTCAAAAACACGGATTCTCATCGCATAACATATGCTTCAACCAAGTGTCACAAAGGGGTACCTCTATGCCGCATGTACAAGTGTCTAAGGAGAAAGCACGCATTGGATTTCTCGCTTTTGATTATTCTCAACTTAGACATCCATACCGGGACAACATAGACAACAGATAATGGACTCCTCTTTTTAATGCTTAAGCATTCAACAATAGTTAATATTTTCATAAGAGATTGAGGTTGTATGTCCAAACTGAAACTTCCACCATGATACATGGCTTTAGTTAGCGGCCCAATGTTCTTCTCTAACATATGCATACTCAAACCATTTGATCATGAAATCCACTACTTCAGACAAGACGAACATGCATAGCATCTCACATGATATCCAACAAAGGTAAAGTTGATGGCGTCCCCAGAAAACATGGTTACCGCTCAACAAGCAACTTATAAGAATTAAGACACATAACTACATATTCATCACCACAATAGTTTTTAAGCTATTTGTCCCATGAGCTATATATTGTAAAGGTAGAGGAATGAAATTTAAAGGTAGCACTCAAGTAATTTACTTTGGAATGGCAGGAAATACCACATAGTAGGTAGATATGGTGGACACAAATGGCATGGAGTTTGGCTCAAGGTATTTGGATGCACGAGAAGCATTTCTCTCAGTACAAGGTTTGGGCTAGCAAGGTTGTTTGAAGAAAACACAAGTATGAACAGGTACAACAAAACTCACACAAGAACATATTGCAAGCATTATAAGGCTCTACTTGTCTTCCTTGTTGTTTAAACACTTTACAAAATATCTAGACTTAGAGAGATCAATCATGCAAACCAAATTAAACAAGATCTACAGTAGTTCTTCATTAATAGATTAAACTACATGATTCAAGAGCTTAAACATGATCTAAGAGAGCTCAAACAATTGCCAAATTGCCAAACCATATGCATCATTTTCCAATTCCAACCATATAGCAATCTAACGAAGCAATAGGCTTTCGCCATGAACATTAAAGCACAATTAAGAACACAAGTATTCCATAAGAAAAAGCGGAGCGTAATATCTCCAATATAAGATTGCGAGATCCAACTTTATTCAAAACAAAACAAAAATAAAAGCAAACCGACGCTCCAAGTAAAGAACATAAGAATATGACGGAATAAAAATATAGTTTCACTAGAAGTGACCTGATAATGTTGTCGATGAAGAAGGGATGCCTTGGGCATCCCCAAACTTAGATGCTTGAGTCTTCTTAAAATATGCGAGGATGAACCACCGGGCATCCCCAAGCTTAGACCTTTCGCTCTTCTTGATCATAGTATATCATCCTCTTCTCTTGACCCTTGAAAACTTCCTTCACACAAACTTCAAGCAAACTCATGAGAGGGTTAGTGCATAACCACAAATTCATATATTCAGAGGTGACACAATCATTCTTAACACTTCTGGACATTGCACAAAGCTTCTGAAAGTTAATGGAACAAAGAAACTCATTCAACATAGCAAAAGCGGCAATGCGAAATAAAAGACAGAATCTGTCAAAAGCAGAACAGTCCGTAAAGATTCTGGGGGCACTTAACTTGCTCAAATGGAAAAACTCAAAACTAATGAAAGTTGCGTACATATCTGAGGATCACGCTCGTAATATTGCAGATTTTTTCGAATTTTTTATAGAGACTTATGCCAGAATTCGTGACAGACAGCAATGCTGTTTCTGCGCAGCGATCCCAAATATAACATCAACTTTAGCATAGAAACTTTACTTGGCACAAAAACATGATAAGGAGAGGTTGCTACAGTAGTAAACAACTTCCAAGACTCAATAAAACAAAAATTGCTGTAGTAAAATAAACACATGGGTTATCTCCCAAGAAGTGCTTTTCTTTAACGCCTTTCAGCTAGAGAAAGTGCATATCAAGTAACATCAAGAGTAGAAGCATCAACATCATAGCTTGTTCTAATAATAGAATCAAAAGGCAACTTCATTCTCTTTCTAGGGAAGTGTTCCATACCTTTCTTGAGAGGAAATTGATATTTAATATTACCTTCCTTCATATCAATAACGGTTCGAAGAAAAGGTCTTCCCAACACAATAGGATAAGATGCATTGCATTCGATATCCAAGACAACAAAATCAACGGGGACAAGGTTATTGTTAACCGTAATGCGCACATTATCAATCCTCCCCAAAGGTTTCTTTTTAACATTATCGGCAAGATTAACATCCAAATAACAATTCTTCAATGGTGGCAAGTCAAGCATATCATAAATCTTTTTAGGCATAACAGAAATACTTGCACCAAGATCACATAAAGCATTACACTCAAAGTCATTGAATTTCATTTTAATGATGGGCTCCCAACCATCTTCTAACTTCCTAGGAATAGAAGCTTCAAGTTTCAATTTATCTTCCCTAACTTTAATGAGAGCATTTGTAATGTGTTTTGTAAAGGCTAAATTTATAGCACTAGCATTGGGACTTCTAGCAAGTTTTTGTAAGAACTTTATAACTTCAGTATATGACAATCATCAAAATCTAAACCATTATGTTCTACAGCAATGAAATCATTGTCACCAATATTTTGAAAAATTTCAGGTTTTATCACAAAGCATTTCAGCAGTTTCAGGCAATTTTGTGCGCTTTGCACTAGGAGTAGAAACATTGCCAACACCAATTATTTTACCATTGATAGTAGGAGGTGCAGCAACATGTGTAGAATCAACATTACTAGTGGTGGTAATAGTCCATACTTTAGCTACATTATTTTCTTTAGCAAGTTTTTCTTTTTCTTCTCTATCCCACCTAGCATGCAATTGAGCCAACAATCTAATATTATCATTAATTCGAACTTGGATGGCATTTGCTGTAGCGGAAAATTTTGTATCATTGTCCTCAGGTTTAGCAGCCATTTTATTAATTAAAGAAGATTGTGATTCAGACATATATGAGATTCGCTTTTCAGCGTTTGTAAGTTTAGTTTGCAAACCAGAAATTTTTTCATTCATATTTTCAAGTTGATTTCCTATATTTTTCAACAAGGCAGATTGTTCATTCATAGTTTTAGTAAACAATTGATTTTGCTCATATTGCGATTGCATAAAGCTCTTAGTAGTTCTTTCAATTTCCAATATCTTTTCCTCATTAGGCAAAACAGATCTACCATAAGAATTACCACTACCATTATTAAAAGGATATGGCCTATAGTTGTTGTTACCATAATTATTCCTATAAGCATTGTTGTTGAAATTATTACTTTTAATGAAATTTACATCAACATTTTCTTCTTGAGCAACCAATGAAGCTAAAGGAACATTATTAGGATCAATATGAGATCTACCATTTGCAAGCATAGACATAATAGCATCAATCTTATCACCCAAAGAAGAGATTTCTTCAACAGATTTACCTTCTTACCTTGAGGAGTTCTTTCGGTGTGCCATTCAGAGTAATTGATCATCATATCATCAAGTTGCGGCGCCCGGGTGATGGACATAAAAGTACCTCCAGAGCTGAATCCAATAGGTTCCTTGAGGAAAAATTCAATCCTGCATAAAAGGTTTGGATGATCATCCAAGTAGTCAGTCCATGGGTTGGGCAATTCTTTACCAAAGATTTCATTCTCTCCCATGCTTGAGCAACATGTTCATTATCAAATTGTTTAAAGTTCATAATGCTACTTCTCAAAGATATAATCTTAGCAGGAGGATAATATTTACTAATAAAAGCATCTTTACACTTAGTCCATGAATCAATACTATTTTTAGGCAAAGATAGCAACCAATCTTTAGCTCTTCCTCTTAATGAGAAAGGAAACAATTTCAGTTTTATAATATCACCATGTATATCCTTATACTTTTGCATTTCACAAAGTTCAACAAAATTATTAAGATGGGCAGCAGCATCATCAGTACTAACACCAGAAAATTGCTCTCTCATAACAAGATTCAGTAAAGCAGGTTTAATTTCATAGAATTCTGCTGTAGTAGCAGTGGAGCAATAGGAGTACATATAAAATCATTATTATTTGTGCTAGTGAAATCACACAACTTAGTATTTTCAGGAGTACCCATTATAACAGTAATAAAGTAAACTAGGAAAATAAAGTAAAGACAAGTAACTAATTTTTGTGTTTTTGATATAGAGAACAAGACAGTAAATAAAGTAAAGCTAGCAACTAATTTTTTGTGTTTTGTTTAAGTGCAGCAAACAAAGTAGTAAATAAAATAAAGCAAGACAAAAACAAGTAAAGAGATTGGAAGTGGAGACTCCCCTTGCAGCGTGTCTTGATCTCCCCGGCAACGGCGCCGAAAAGTGCTTGATGCGCGTGATGTACACGTCCGTTGGGAACCCCAAGAGGAAGGTATGATGCGCATAGCAGCAAGTTTTCCCTCGAGAAGAAACCAAGGTTATCGAACCAAGAAGCCAAGAAGCACGTGAAGGTTGTTGGTGGAGGAATGTAGTGCGGCGCAACACCGTGAAACCGGCGCCAACGTGGAACCTGCACAACACAATCAACGTACTTTTCCCCAACGTAACATGAGGTTGTCAATCTCACCTTGCTGAAAACAAAGGATTAAGCGTATCGAGTGGAAGATGGTGTTTGTTTGCAAAGAACAGTAGAATGTATTCAGATGTAAAAGAATGGACCGGGGTCCACGTTCACTAGTGGTGTCTCTCCAATAAGATAACTAACATGCTGGGTGAACAAATTACAGTGAGCAATTGACAAATAAAGATTCAATACATATCAACAATGATTACTATGTGATTTAATCGGGGCATTACGACAAAGTACATAGACCGCTATCCAGCATGCATCTATGCCTAAATAATCCACCTTCAGGTTATCATCCGAACCCCTTCCGGTATTAAGTTGCGAACAACAGATAATTGCATTAAGTATGGTGCGTAATGTAATCAACACAAATATCCTTAGACAAAGCATCAATGTTTTATTCCTAGTAGCAACACACATCCACAACCTTAGAACTTTGTCTTGTCCCAGATTTAATGGAGGCATGAACCCACTATCGAGCATAATTACCCCTCTTGGAGTTACAAGTATCAACTTGGCCGAGCCTCTACTAGCAACGGAGAGCATGCAAGAACATAAACAACACATATATGATAGATTGATAATCAACTTAACATAGTATTCTCTATTCATCGGATCTCACCAAACACAACATGTAGCATTACAAATAGATGATCTTGATCATGTTAGGCAGCTTACAAGATCTAATACAATGAAAGCACAAGCGGAGAAGACAACCATCTAGCTATGCTATGGACCCATAGTCCAAGGATGAACTACTCACGCATCAATCCGGAGGCGGGCATGATGATGTAGAGCCCTCCGGTGATGATTCCCCTCTCCGGCGGAGGCGATCTCCTGAATCCCCGAGATGGGATTCGCGGCGGCCTCTCGAATGTTTTCCGTATCGTGGCTCTCGTAGGGGGTTTCGCGACGGAGGCTTTAAGTAGGCGGAAGGGTAGGTCAAAGGGCGTCACGAGGTGGCGACACCACGGGCCGCGCGGCCGGGCCCGGCCGCGCCGCCTGGTGTGGCGCCTCGTGGCCCGTCTCCTCTTCGGTCTTAAGCTTCGTGCAAAAATAGGACCCTGGGCGTTGATTTCGTCCAATTAGAATATTTCCTTACTAGGATTTACAAAAAAAAGAAAACAATGGCACTTCGGCATCTTGTTAATAGGTTAGTGCGGAAAATGTAAAATAACGCTGTAAAGTATGTATAAAACACTCAAGTATTGTAATAAAAGTAGCATGGAACATAAGAAATTATAGATACGTTTGCGACGTATCAGTCGCCGCTTGCTGCGCTCGCCGCCTCCAGCCGAAACCTCCATCATGGATGAGGAGAGCCTGCCGCCGCGGGGAAATGAGCCTCGGCCAACCTGGCCATGAGGAGGGGGGCTCGCCGCCGCCGTCAACCGTACGGGCTAGGCCCGACGGCGCGAGGGGGGGAGGGGGATGGCGGGGTAGAGTTTCTTTCGGGGGAACCACCTTATTAGTTACTATTAAATAGATGTATCTATAATTAAAATGTGTGTAGGTACATCTATATTGGTGTCAAGTAATATGAATCAGAAGTAGTACCTTGGGTCACGCTGAGCGTCGGGCGACCGATCCCGGGCGTGGATCGGTCGTTGGACAGCCGTCCGCTTCGTCCATCCAACGCAGGAGAATTAATTCGTTGTAGGCAGGTCGCTTTCATCGTGGTAGTATTACGTCACGCAACTGCCAGGCGAGTAAATACTACCTCCGTTCCTTTCTATAGTGCCTATTGTTTTTTGGCACGGAAATTAGCGCAAGAAAATTTATTGAGACAAAACCCTCAGCGCTATTTGAGAGAAAAAAAGTAAACTGGAAACAGATTGGAAACGTGATCTGCTCCCTACGCGGCCTACTCTTTCCTGATCTCACGTGATATGTATTTGCTATTTCCTGCGTGCGTGATCTACTCCTTCCTAATCTCACGTCCAGATTTTCTCTACGTGATTGCATACCAGATTTTCTCAACGTGAACAGATTCGTTCCAGATTTTCTAGACGGAAACAAATCGGTGAAAGGGGTTATTTGCAAAAAAACACAGCTTTCCTCTTATACTGAAACAATTGCGAAAAAACAATAGGCATTATAAAAAGGAACGGAGGGAGTATAACGTAACGTGCTGTTGGTTGGGTGGAGCCCGCCATGTGGTGGTGCGCCTGCCGACCGTTGTATTCGTTGCGTGCATGCACGCGAAGCAGCCTAGGTAGGCTAGCTGCTAGCTGCAGGTAGCATGCATGGCTCACGGGAGTGCTCTCCTGCTTGCTACAGTGAAAACCTCCATTGCTACAATTTATCGTAGCATCATCTCAATATACTTAGAAAATTAATCCTATCATAGAGTGCCTAAATAACAATGTTTTGCTCCAAATTGATTTGCAACAAAAATAATATGTTTGCAAACACATGATTTTTGTTGTAATTATATTTTTCCTGTACAACAAAAATCATCAAAGTTCACAATAAAAACAAATTGTATTTACAATAAAAATTATGTGCTTGCAAACACATAGTTTTTGGTGTAATTTTGTTATTAATTTACAATAAATATTAGCAACGGTCACAATAAAAATAACAAGTATTCGCAAAAAAAATCAACACATGATTTTTTTTGTAATTGTATTTTTCATTTACAACCAAAATCACCAACGATCACAAAAAAAAAACATGTATTTACAATATTTTCAGAACACGTATGCAACATTGAAATTCCAAGGAAACACAACTTGTAGTAAAACCGCATAAATGCGCTCAGATAGGTCGCACATGTATCGTTCGATTTCCAGCGTGCTAGGCGTCGGTCGCCGGATGAATGCGCTCAGATCAGTCATAACATTTATAAAAAAAGGTAATGTTACAAAACATGATTATACAACATTTTTATGTAGATTGATTACAACAAAAAATAATATTTATTTCTACAAAACTAAGAAATAATTACAACAAAAATACAACTTATTTTGCAGCAAATAAAAAATAGTTAAGCTACAATTTTTTTTATGCAGAATCGTTTACAACAAAAAGTTATTTACTATTCCCAAAATAACTACAAATGATTACAACAAAACATAAGTCAATTGTTACCAATGTTTATGAACAACTAAATCTTACAAATATTTTGGCTGTTTACAACAATAGTCCACAATAATATTAATATTTCTTTTTGACTAATAGTACGTGCGCGAGCCTGCGTGCTAGTTAATTAGCAGCGAACTAGTAGGGCCATCGATCCAACATGCATGCTAGCTCGTGACAACAGAGCGCATGAAAAGAGAAGACAGGGTAGCAGACGTACATGTGAGACAGCCCACCAGGCAGAGGCAGGGACAGCGACCCGCGCGGGAAAGGAAGGCCACGCGCGCTACGTCAGCACGACCGGTCGGTCGGTTGCCTGATACCAAGCGTTTTCCTATATTTTCTAGCGAGATATGATCATTGCCATTTTAAGTAGAGTGCAATCTAACTAAAGGTTCTCGAAAATGACTCGCATATCTCCTGCGGGTTCTCAAAAAAAAAAGGTTGGGAAATTATAAAAATGATTCCAATTGACTCGGGTTCATATGTAAATGCAAATTGGAATGATTAAAACTTCCAAATTTATCAAAATCTGACAATGGGGCTTAAGTTTTGAAACTTTTTCATTCATAGTGCGTCGAATCCTACCAGACTAGCTAAAAATGCTATATTTTGCAATTATGGGGACCAATAATTAGCACACCTACAATTCAAACCTGAGATAATTTTCAAAAATCGGTAGATATTTAATACGGAGTACTAAATTTATGAAAGCCTAAACAAATGGCCATCTATGGAATTGTATAAGCTACCAGTTACCGATATTTCGATTTTTTTCGTAGTGCAGTTTGGCCATGGACTGTTTATACTTTATTCACAAAAGGAATCTTTTACTGTAATAAAATGGAAAATCAATTTTTAAGACAAAAAAACTTGGAAACTCTAGGTGCAAAGTTGTTTGGCATGCCAATATAAAGTTGTGTGCCCATTTTAGGTGAATTATAACGAAGTATAACATGGATTTGGACATCAACATGGTCATTTGGTTCCTAAAAAAATCATTTGGTTAGAAAGGCAAGTTAAGTCTTGCATGATAGCATTTTTCGGTGGTTGTTTTTTTCTTCAAATTACCATATTGCAAGATGTGCATGTTTTCTAGGAACTTGGTCACATAAAAGGCTTTGATTCGTTAGTTTTTCATATTTTGAATTTGTTTAATTTTGTTTGCTTAAATTTAAAATCTGGTCAAAACTTTGTTGATGTCTTGTAGGAAGTACGCGTCAAAGTTTCTTGTTCGCCATGTATATTTTGTTTGCTGAGTGTAACAGTCAGTAAAGTTTCTATTCACAGAATATCATTCTTTTTGCCGAGTGTTGTCTATAAAATACTCGACAAAGTCTTTATTTGTCGAGTGTTGGGCAAAATAGATTCGGCAAACAACCACATACTTGGCAACATTTTATTTTCTGATAGTGACTAACACTAACTCTATGCTAAGAGATGGAAACAAACAAAGAGCAGATAACTCCTAAGTTAAACCTTTGAGAAGGGATCGCCACACGTGCCGATGTCACCGAGTCCAAACCGTAGGCCGATCTTGGGAGTTTAATCCCCAAAAGCCGAGCTTCGAACAATCACTTTAAACAAGGCACGACACTAATGCTGTGGACATTGCCTAATGAGGGCCCTTTCAGGCATTTCCTCTTAAAAGTACTCCCACCGAAAATTGGTAGGCATAAATGTTCTAGTCAAAGATTGTACGAAGACTAACTCAGTGATATTGTACATGTACGTGTGCCAAAATGCCCATGCGTTGCCACGGGTTCTCAAATTTTACGAAGACTAACTCACCTGAAGTTTTTTCAGTGTATTAACTAACACAAATTCTCTAGATCCTCTTCACCAACACATAATCTGCCTGGGTAGAAAATGAAAAATAATAACCTGGATATTTTCTGAATGAGCGTACACATTTTGCCGGAACTCTCAACACAATACTAAGAAATAAATCAGCAAATGGCACTGCAAAGCCATGATGTATTAAACTTATGAAAAACCATGGCCAATTAATGTCCTTTGGAGTTGTGAACCAAAATATTAATCAAAAACCTAGGTTCCGCAAGAATTCAATGAACCCTCCGAGTGTGTGAATTATTACATCCAAAACACTTGAGCATGAAACATGGTATTGTACCTGGAGACTTTGTAAGAGCGAACCAGGCGGTGATCAGACACCACGGGTTCACCGTCCATGCCACGCTCGACATAGAAAGCAGTCATCCGTAGCAAACACTTGTCGCCGTCGCCTAAGCTGTCCTTTTCCTCGCCCTCTGGCCGCAGGCGCTCCATGAGGCAGTACTTGCTGCCTTTTAATTTGTTCACAGCCAGGGGCACGAGCTTGGCGTCGATGTGCCTCCAGCCAGCAGCCATATCTTTGTCGAGGCGGAACAGCTTCTCGGTGCCGACCTTCCACTCCTCGGGGTCAGACGTGACGTGGCCGATGCAGAGGCGCCCATCCGTGGGGGGACGGCGATATGTGTCGGTTTCAACTGCGTGGAGCCCAACCCACGTGTCCAGCTCCCCGTCGTAGTGCGCGTGGCCGACGACCGGCAGCTCCCAGTCGTTGCGGAGCGTCCACTTACGGCTCCGCGAGCAGAACGAGAAGGTAGCCCCCATCCCGGTGTTCCGGTTGTAGTTGGCGGACACGAGGAGCTCGTGGTCCTGCGGAGAAGGCGCCCCCGGCGGCACGTGCACCGCGTGTGCGGTGATGTAGGCGTCGAAGAAGGGGAGGATATTAAGGTCGTCATTCTCGCTCCACCGCCACGGCGAGGAAGGGGACAGCGGCTGCCACCTCCACGATATCTCGTCGTTGCCAACGGCAACCGTGCCATCGTCGTAGTTCTGCAGGCAGTGCAAGCCGGTGCGGAACAAGTACTCGTCGTCGGAGCTATACTCGTACCCGTACCCGCACGACGTGAGCATGTACAGGCGGCGATGGCTGTGTTGTAACCGAAGGCGAGGCCTCTTGGGATCTGAGGCGAGACGAGCTGCGACGCGGTCTTTGTGGCGACCGACGGCGATAGGAGGAGTTAAGATGGCTGGATCGACGAGCAGAACTCTACCCGCAGATCCACCTCGCCGCCGGTGTTTCGCCGGTTCCCCCTCCCTCCGGCGGCCGCTCCGGCGGCGGGAGGGTGGGGGAACCTCGTTTCCCAGCTGTTCATAGTGTAGGAGCTGTAGGGTGCCTCGCCGGCGGCGTCATGGAGTTGGTGGCGGGCCGGCTTTTGGTTTTGCAGGTGGTGTTCGTCCTCTCCGGCGATGGAGCTCGGTGCAGCTCTATGGTGGAGCACCCCCTTCCTCGCGCTCGCGTTCCCCGGTGGACGCCATGCGCGTTGTTCCCCAATCTGGAGCTCGACGCGGGGGTTCCAGGCCGAATAATCGAGCCGGCTGATGTTGAATCAAGGGAGCTTGGCGACCGGCAGCGCAGGATGGAGGCTCTCCGGAGTTCGAGGACCGGCGACTTCCCGTCCGCCAGGGGTCATCTTCGTGTCCAAGGCGTTTGTGAAGATGCGGCGGCGGCGCGCCGCCGGAACGTGCTGCTCTGCGGTGGTTGCTTTGCTTTACAGAGGGGCTTGTGTGTAATTTTGATCTTTGTGGAGGTCCTTTCTGTAATTTCCTTGTTTTAATATCAGTGGTTATCGAAAAAAAAAGATGGCTGGATCGACTACCCGATCGAGCACGTGCAGACCGGTTAACGCACGCGCACTGCAGCGGAGCGGAGGCGGGGCGCTCAACGACGCGCGCGGTCGGTGGTTGACTGTAGTCGCACTCGATCGTACGCACCCGGCCGCGTTTTTCTTTTCTTTTCTTCTGTTACCGATCGGTGTGGAGGGGTGGCATCTGCGCACCTCGCGGTCGTCCGCGCACGCACTGGAGCGGGATAGGGGAGCATCTGCGCTCAACGACGCACCCGGCCGCTCTTTTCCTTTTTTTTTTTTTTTTGTTTGTTACCGGTGAATGGTGTGACCACTTGCATCTGCGCTTCTCCGCCGAAACGACGCGGTCGCGCAAATTCGCGGAGTACGTACGTACGTGCCGGCTGACCGGATCGCGTTAATTAATGCTGCTCTCGTGGATGTGCTCCGAAATCGAGGTCTTGATCGCCTCTTTTCATTTCAGCAAGAAACGGACGATGCTACTATATGCTTCTCTCGCGCACACACAACAGGTGATGGCTAGCTGCAATTAAACCCAACATATTAATTAGACCGGGACTTTTTCCTTTTCTTTTCTTTCCGTGGCCCTGGCCGATTGAATAAGGGGCGGCGTTTAGTTGCCTGGGCCAATTTGCTGCATGTCTGAGCACTTGCTCGTTCAGTACGGGCCATGTGCCAGAAATCGTCACTCGTTTGGTAGCCTATGGAGAATTTTTTGGCCCAGCAGAAACGAAGGGCTCAGTCTGTTTGGTTTCATACGAGCCCAGCAATAGCCTCACCATTTATCCACAAGGTGACATTACCTCTCTCCTTCTCACCTATTACAAAGCCTCACCCCGCCGTTCACAAGTTTCGACACGTCGGCGAGCATGAAGGTAGACATCACCATGGCACCGCCGGTCAAAACCGTCACCACGTCGCCGACCACGAAGACGAAGAGCACCATGACACCGTCGGTCACTCCGGTCAGAAGCATGGACACGTCGCCGACCACGAAGACAAACACCACCGGTCACAAGCATGGGCACGTAACCGACCACGAAGACGAACACCACCATGACTCCACCACCATGGATTATCACCTCTCACTTCTCACCTATCATCACCACGTCACCGTCCATGGAGATAGCGAGCGAGAAGTTGAGCAAAAGTACTCCAAACCTTAGTCACACATACATACATATTGCACTATACTTGCGAGTCATTTATGTATCAACGTATGTACACCGAAACAAAAACATGTCAACATGAAAGTCATGCGGAATGGTGAGGTGAACCTACTCCTGAAAGGAAATCTCCAAAGGTTGAGCGTGCGTGACGAATTTGACAAAATTCTCTTCAAACTTCTTACACGAAATTGACGATTTACGATCGACAAAACTCGAAACCGATTGTGGGAATTGGTCGTGTATCATCGACACAGATCTTTTTCGTGTACATCTTATTTCGATTCGAACTATGTTTGTGTTGATTTGAAAGTAGGTGTGTGGAGTAGTGTAAGGGAGAATGAGCATAAGCAAGCTCATGCAAGCCTTGCATCGCTGGAGCCAAAGTGGCGCGAGAACGGGCCTAGCCCCGGAGAAACTGTCATTCCAGGCGTTCCTGCAGGGCTATTGTTTTTTGAACCTAGCCAATGGCTTTTTCATTGATTAAGTCGAAAAAGAAGTTGAACAGTTTATAAGGAAACCGTCCGAAAACCTGATACAACAACCAACACAACACGCCGACCCCGAGGTCGCGCCCACAAACGAGTCGACGACCAAGCCGCCCGAACGACCAAGGTCGACACCCAACACCTCAACGCGAGGTTGGAGGCAAAAGCCCGAGCCGCCGCTCCTCCACGGCCCCAAGGCCGCGCCGTGGTCGACGACCAAGTCACCCAAGAGACCAAAGCCGACACCCGACACCTCGACGCAACACAGCGGAGGCGATACCCCGCCGCGCTCGGCCTCCACGCTGACCCGGTGCCGCCCACCGACGACGAAGCTCGCCGACACCAACCACCAAAGCGCTCCACTTGTCCCTCCGACCGGCGGTACATCCAGCGAGGCCCCAGAAGTGACGCAAGAGCGTCACCTCGCCCGACAAGCGGATCGGGTTTCCGGAGAAACCAGTGGAGGAGCAAGAAACACTGCCACAATGACGCCTCCAAGAAGGACACGGCACCCAAGGGCGTCGCCGTCATTGGACCCGGCAGTAGCCAGGGCAAGGCTTTCGCCCGGCAGGGAGTCGCAAACCTCGCACCCGCCAATGAGGACCGGCCGAACCACCATCCCAACCCGCACACGCAACGCCAGCCCCACGCGCCGACTTCTGCGGCCACAAGCAGAACTGGGGCCGAGAACCGCCTCACGCCAGAGCCACCTCCTAGCTCGGCACGATGAAGAACCACCAAACCGGGGCCGCCGCCCGGCATCCGGGCACCACGTCAAGCCCGGGATCGACGGGCACCCTCGAAGCTAAGCCAACAACCGACGCGAAGAGATCGCGACGTTGTCGCCGAAGCCGTCGGAAGTAGGCAGACGAGCCCAGCAACCGTAGCGTCGCCACACCTAGGCTCCTCGACGCTGCAACGAAAGAGTTGGCCCGATGCGAATCAAGGGGCATGCAGCCGACCAAACGCGTCGAAGAAGAGCTACTTGAGTACTGTATGTTCGTTACGGGTCCATCCATTACCAGCTCAGCACATCAAATGCAATTGCTTCGCGTCGTGTAGGAACATGGAAGGCACATACATACTCCATGGATCCACGCTCAGTTACACTAGCACGGCACGTGCATGTACAAACTTCTTTTGTTTACCAAAATTATCAACTTCCTTTCTCTTTCAAATGATACTCAAGTAAAAGTCGATGGGACCTTGTTGTTATTAACAACTAAAAACGCCTATTAATTGCCTTCCATTGCACCCTTGGCCACCATACCAAAAGTAACCGCCATTCACACTACAGGAAACAAGATCTGTGCCGAGCAATAGAACATACCAGGGCCGGGCCGGTAAAATTCGGGGCCCTGTGCGAAATTCTAAATCGGGGCCTTTCATACTAGTAAATTTAAAATATTTAACAAAAATAATACGTATGTAATAATATTTTGCATAAAAATTGGATATATTTAGAATCATACCTAGTCAACTCCTGGTTGCATAATATTTATTTGAATAACGTCATTTTTTTGGGATTCTTCGAAATGAAATCTTCAGTGATATCCTAATAAGAAATCTTCAAGGACTTCCTTTTAACAAATCTGTCCATGGCCCCTCTTTGAGATTGAATTAACTCTTCTTCCTTTTCTTTTTCTTGGCGTTTTTTATGACCGAATTGATGCTTCCCCATAGGGCCTGACTATTTACACACAAAAAAAGATAAACAATACAATTCAATTAATTAGATGAGATGTGGCTAGGGTAGCATCGCAGCAGCCAGCAGTACGGAGACGGAAGATAATCAGGGATTCAGGGATGGGAGAATCCACGCACCTAGCAGCACTTTGCAGGATTGAAGATCTGAAGCAAAATCGCGATTGAACGAGAACTGGGCGGACTCGACGCGTCACCGTCTTCCCAGAATACGAACTGACGCCTCGCTCTCTCGTCGCCCTCTCGTCGCCCTCTCGTCTGCTGGACTTCAAATCGATCGCCTGTATGGATTACCGAACGAGGCTGGCGTGCTGTTGTTGTTCGCTTCGCTCGCGTGGAACGTGGAAGGCCCAACCGAGGCCAGCCTTTTTCCATTTCCAAGCGTGCATGGGCTTGCTTCCAGGCCAAGAGCAAGGCTAGTTTTTTTTTCTGCTGTATACACATATAGGCCTATACGAAAATATGGGGCCCCTCAAAATTATGGGCCCTGTGCGGCCGCACAGGCCGCACTCCTGTGGGCCCGGGCCTGGAACATACACACTGCAAAGGTACCCGAGATTTCGCATTCGGAAAAGACCAAAATACTCAGCGGCAATGTAATTTTCCAGTAGTGGCAGGGTCAACCATGTCATCAGAAAAAACAACGCCAATTGTTGGCATCGATTTTAAACAAAAGTGTGGAAAATACAATAATAGTTAATAAACTACTTCAAACTACACTGTTCCGTCTTGACCAAAAGAACCATTATAGTCATGGGCGGATCCAGGATCGATTTTTAGTGGGGCAAAGATGTGCTTAGTGGTGCAAATACTTTTATTAAGTGCGGGCAAATCAGTATTTAGCATGGCATATTACAAGGTGGTAGAAATTTGAATGGGGGCAGCCGCCCCCATTGGGTAAATGCTGGATCCGCCCCTGATTATAGTGAGTATCACTTCTTACAACAATCAACGATAATGATCGCCAAATATAGACCTAATTAACCCACCTAGAGTTTGATGGAGTTAAAGACCTAATCGACTACAAAGCCCTACTCTATATCGGTAAGCATACCGTGACTTATATTACAAGTATTTCTTCTTTCTGAACCTTCTCGAATCCGATTTGAACATTTCCTTAGTTCACTTGGGCCTCCATCTTCTAGCAACTAGACCACCCGGCTACCTTGATAACTTTGCCACCCAAGTGAGCCACCCGGGCTCAGTTGGGTTAATCCCCTGCCTTGGTATACTCTATTAGGCATAACCCCAACGCACGCATCATCAGTGTCCTAGATTCATATATTGCCGCTACATAACTATCCCAAAGATCGATATGCTCTTCCCATATGTAGCTCGGCGGCAAAATCAAATATTTTTCCTACCGCTAAAGTCAAATATTCATTATCACATGTCTGTGTGTTTATCACATGACTGATGCTGGCCCAACACGGTGCGTCGTCCTAGCTGTTCGAACCGGTACTAATGCTCACATTAGTCCTGATTTGTAACGCGGCCGGGACTGATGCTCGGCCAGCCTCCGAACGGAAGCCCTGTTTTTCTGTTAGTGATGGGGCTCACACCACCACCACCCATGTGTCATGGTAGTCAGAGGCGGGGCCCAAAGAGTTCTAGTACACGTCTCTATACACATGTGCAAAATAATGAGCGGGTGGTATTTGTACTACACACTTGCTACTACAAGCCTCATATGTCCAGCCCTAGCTAGCTTACTTACTTCATGTAGGTAGCTCCATCGATAGTTTCAAATGCAATAAATCGGAGTTCAAATGCACCATATATGAAGCAAGCGTGGACTCGTACTTAGGGCTATTTAGACGTATTGATATCAAACAGGTTCCACACCAACACCAAGTTCTGCTTTGAACAAAATCATACAAAGAAAACCTTTAGGCGGGGGATAGAAATAAGCAGCAAGGATGTGGAAAGCTATTTCCCACATAGTGCTTCTCCAAAATCCTATCTAGTTTGAGATCAAAAAGAAATCCTATCGATCGTATTACCATCTTCTCCCATTGAACCTATCTGCATGTGTTCATCCAAAGCCTGTTGAGGAACATCTAGCTAGGCGACACATACCTTCCTATATCAAGGACTCATGGATGCTGGTTAGGCGACACATACCTATCTACACGTGTTCATGCAAAGCGTGTCTAGTCAAAATGAAGCCAAGGTTGGGCCTATGGATGTTGGTTGTTAAGCTATGAGAAAAACTAAATTTTGAGACACCTCGTAACCCGCCAAACCAAAATTTTGAAGTTCATGCCGCCAAAAATTCTGAGTAGTTCGTGCTGGAACGAATTAAGTGGGATCACTTTCAATAAGATTAGGTCCCACTACTTAATGAAGGACTCTGAATGGTGCAGCTCTTTATGCCTCGGATAAATGACATGGCCGATCTGCGGCCGTCTGATGCTCTTTGGCTGGACGGCCGCAATCCATCCTCGCCTAACTCAACTCACCGCGAGTCCGCGACACAGCAGTGATGGCATGCTGAGTCCCGAGGCTCCCAAGGAGAGCGTGCCATCCCCGACCCCCAAAATCTCCTTCGCGTCGTCTCCACTCCCATCTCAATCCCCTTCTTCCGAGCACTCTCTCTCTCTGTGTATCGCCCCCACTCGCCGGACACACGGACCAACCTCACAGCTCGCCGACCACCCCAGCTACCCCGCTTTCGGCCGGTGGAATACCCTACACATGCCGCCATCCAGCGACCTCAATCGCATACCACAAGCGCAGACCCTAGCGCCGCCCCTGCCGGCTGGCGTCGATGACGAACCAGCCCGGCCGCCTCGCGCAGCTGCTGCTCTTCCCTGACCTCCTACGCGGCATGACCTGCTACTCGGCTCCAATGTCAACAGCGACAACGAGGCCGACCTGCTGCTTGCCTCCAATATCAACGATGACGACATGTTGCTGCTGTCAAAGACGACGACGGGTTGCCGCTGAGTAAGCCGGTGGGGACGATGGGGCCAGGGCGTTCATCCCCGACCGACCCGCGCGACATGCACCGCTTCCCTGTCTCGCTCCTGCTCCAGCGGCGCAGGCGGGCGGCCGACAACCATGGCTCATCCGTACGGTGATGACAAGCAACGCCAGTTGATGGCAGAGGCTGGAGAAGGAGGTCCTCCTCCACGAATCTGATCTGGCCGCGTCGAACTCCCTCTCGATGGTAAGCTCCAGATCTGATCCCCATTCCGAGTTCAGACCTAAAAAAAAAGAGAAGATTTTGAGCTGCGCTGTGTATGTTTGCTCTGTCAGAAGGCGTCTATGTGTCTGAGAACACTTAGACTGAATCGGTTGATAGATACTCCAGGCATGTCACTGTTTGTGGGTGTACGATTAAATGTTAGCTTGAAATGACTAGGATTGTTTTCATGAAACTGCACGGAACGCCTACTGTGATGATGCGGTGATGCACATGTAACTGGAGAATAATTTTTATAATTACCAGTTTCTTCTGTGAGTCACGGTTTGCTACTAGCTGTGCTTGGGAATTTCACACTTTTGAGTCTCAAGTTTAGCATAGTATGGTCCAACGTTTTGGTTGTTCTAGCTTGCTTCACAGGTTGAGTTACTAGTTGTTGTTACATGCTGGTTCAGTTCTTGCCAAGAGTTACTGGTGCCTGTGGTTTCCTTAGAGCTAGGTAGCAGTTAGTAGCAAGGCAGTGTTTATGGTGCATGGTCATACTACTTTATCTTTTACTACTGTTTACTATCTTGGTTTCACTTATATAGTTGCAAGAAACAACAGGCATGTTATCCAGATAATAACCTTCTCTTAGCTGACATTTTGTTATGTACAAACACTATTTATGTATCTCACCATGATAAAGCTATGGTTTGTGAATTGACTTTATTAGGGTAGTAGTAGTGATTAGGGACTAATAAAATATGAATGGAAATGTTTTTTAGGCTCGTTGCTTGTGAAAACTAAATGGGAAAAAACATATTCTCTTTGAATTTTGTAGCTTCGGTTATCTTGAACATCATGCTACCTCTGTATGTGCTTGTTATGTGTTAAGAGATTACAAGACATATGGCATGGAGTTGTTAATATAAATGGGGTTGTTGTGAATTTACCTTGTTACAACCAAGGCTGAGTGTTCACTTTTAGTATACTCAGGTTCATCCATATATTTTGGTACATAAAGAGGACTATTGCTTGGTATGCAAAATTAACTATCTACTAAACATGGAGTGGCGAGAATCAGGATACTAATCACTCAATTAGCAGCTACCTTAAAGTCCCTCGAGACTCGTGAATAAATCTACGCTACAAATGAACATGTTTTTAGTTTGTCCCGAATCAATTTGGTTCAAGTACATGGTCATGTCAGTGGTTATAGTATTTCTAGATACATCACACTTGGAGTATCACACTCTAAGTATACTCTTCATTTATCATGATAGAGTTTCTTGCTGAATTTGGAGGGTCCCTTAGAGCTGAAAAATGAGCAGCTGGTTGAGGAGATGCTGCTCCGCCTCCAGATGCACATAAAGGAGGCCCACGTACTGCTGTTCTTCTAAGACGTTGGCGAGACTCACATCCTCCAGGACTGTCTAGTTCCCTTTGGCTGCTTATTAAAGCAGCGTCTCTATTTTTTCTGCTTTGCGACAAGTAAACCATAGCTAGCATAACTTACATGCTATCTCTTGAAGATGCAAGGTTGGGTGCATTGGTGCTAGAATCCAATGCGGCCCAGGTGATGCCGCCGTACAGGAAGGTGAAGGTCCATGGTGAAGACTTCCTCCTCCATGCCGCCTGGTACAAGAACAATGACTAGGTGCATCCTGTTGCCTTGCTCATATCGATTGATTGTTCTGTGTCTGCCTGTTGTGCAACACAATCGTTTGGTAGTTGTGGATTTACCTTGTTGCTTGCAGACAAGGTTCTTGGGCTGTTTGAGTGCTTGGTTTAGATTTCCTCAGCAAGTTCAATCATCTCTTTTGTTGATTAAATGGGACCATGACTGCTTAGGTGTATGTGCTAAATTGACGATCCAGTATATCTAGTGAAGGAGGACCCAAAATACTAATCCTAGACTTGTAATGGTGTAGATAATAATCTTAGATTGGTCAACCGGAAGCAACTACATTAGTGTGTCCTCGTGTTGTGAATAAATCACTGCATTCTATTTTTACGAATAAATTGCTCAATTATTTCTGCAATGCGACCACCAGTTTTTGTATTTGCTAAGTGCAGTGATGCTCTTTATTACCTACTTGGTAAGTGTAGTGGTGTTGACGCTATTCTATTTGTAGATGTCACTTCATGGTATCCATGATTTTTTTGGCACTATAGGCCTGTAAGTAATTTAGATATGCCATGCATGCTACTCGTTGTATTATGGTCGTAGTGACTTCACATTCACTTGTAGGTCAAGAACACTAGACGATAAGTAAATGTTGTTTGACCTCATTATCCAAGGGGTATGCATATATGGGCTATTTATTTAGGATAACATATTGGTTAGTTACTTATACCGAACTTCTTGTTGATTCAATGATTACCTTGATCCTCAATTCATCCTTAGAAGCATCATTTGTCTTCAAGATAATATTTAGTTGTATCGTCTTGTATGTTTGGCTGCTACCATCACCACCTGCATGTTTGTAGTTTTATTTGTTTTATGGAGTCTAGCCTTTTGTGTGTCATGTGACTCATGTTAAGTCAGGTTATATGCAAAAAAATACATAAGGGCTCCAAAAAGCTAACATTGTCGTAGTCCTAGCTATGGGATATGGTAGGAACAGAATCACGCCACAGTTGACCCTTGCATACTGTTGTATGTCTAATTTGCCACATTGTATTACATATAATGGATCGATTTACTCAACCTTTTTTTGATTATGTGCTTGCTACTTATGCTTATACATGTGCTGAAACTTGTATATTTCCAGGTTGTAGACCTCTCAACTTTGTTTATTTATGCTCTTCCTGCCCCGTGATGGAGACGAGTTCACTGTGGCACAACCATGGCAGCGGTGGAGTTCTTCTACACCTCCAGGTTTTAGGTTAGTCCATGGGAATCTGTTTAGAACAACTTTTATTTTAAAAGCCCAAATGTATTGTGATCCTCTAGTTTTTCAAAGGATTTCTTCTTTGAAATTCATCTGTGTGGTCTTGAATTAATTGTAGCCTCATTCATCCAGCCGGTAAGTATTGCTTAATTTTTAGTGTATTGGTCTCGATGGATTCATATTTGCGTTTCTGGTGAATGCATATTTGTGGAATCCATTTTAAGTTTAACTATATATATAAATGTTTAATTCAAAACCTGCTATTATAAATTGTTTATTCTTTACTTATATGAAAGGGTGTTTCCTTCTTGACACATGACATATGTATATAGCTTGTGAAGATTTTTCTTGGTAAGGGGTTGGATGGTATGGAATCTGAAAGCGACACCCTTTGTCTGGGCTGCTGGTTATGGGCAGCAAGAGGCTCTGCTCCAACATAATAGATAGTAGGAATTTTATCTCCATATATTAGTTAACATGATTTTTCAGTGCCGAGCTAGTAGATTATAACTATGGATTTGAAACTTGGCAGTTTATCTCCATATACTTGTTAATCTGATCTTTCAGTGCGTGACTAGTTGATATTTAACTATGGAGTTGAAACTTTTAGGTTTTCTCTCCAGGATGCATATTAAACTACAAGTAAGATATCCATGCTGAGAATCTATTTGATGCCTGATTCCCTAGTTTGCAGTTTTCTTACTTTGCCATGCTATGTCCAGTATTCTCAAAATCACGTGATCTATGTTGAATCTAGTAGTCTCTATGTTTGTTCACTATGAAAATCATTTTATTTCTAATTTATCATGCGATTCTTTATCGTCTTACTATCTATTAGCATACCAATTCGTTCTCTTCATTATTTTAGGAGGCATTGAGAAGTTGCACTGCAAGCAGAAGGAATCGTGAGATAAATTGTATCATATTGTTTTCAATGAAAAGGTATTGTTCTCTACTGGTATGCAATCAAGTTATAAATAAAATCTGGAATACAAATCTGGAATGCATACACTTATTGCTATTTAGTAAGACATATGTCAAAACCTCTAACCTAGTTGTCTTCACCAGCAGATCCCACGAACTGAACCTGCTATAGAGGAAACTTCTTTGAGAATGCATTTTAGCAAGATTTCTTGTACATGTATGAGTACTAGCTTACAAATCCTTATAGTGAAGTTACATTATCATAGATGCACGGGCTGGATACACGTGTTTGACTACAAGAATGCAGTATGTTCCATTCAAGGTTCTCATCTCTATAATACGTCGATCTATGTGTTGGTAACCATTTTTGTTAATTTTGAAATGATTATGACTGTCAAAGCTATATGTTGGATATCCAAGCAAGATTTGAAGCTTTTTGTTTATGTTTAAAGGATATAGATACCACCCTTTATCAACTATTATTTTTTGTTTCCTAGAATGCATGGTAGCTAGTATAACCATGTCCATTTTTTGTTTATACTCACCAGATAATTTTTTGACTTGTAAATTTTCAACAATCCTCTCATCACTTTTGAACTATTGATTTTTCAGGCGACAACATTGGAGCTCTCGTACATGTGTACGCGCCTCTTCCTGGTTTGTTTGACTCGGTCAATGCGACGGGGGCTACAAGGACCAAGTTAAAGGACGATGCCCCTCCCCTCGTCTTGCCTTCCTCTTCGAGCTTCCCCGCTTTTCCTTCTAGGAGCTTGCCTTCTCCCATGTGCAAGTAGAACTGGTGTTGTGTGTTGTGTTGGCAGGTAAACATTCTTTTCTCTTGACTATAACTATCTATTGCTTTGCTTGTGTGTCACTGTGAGCTAAGAAGTAATTTGAAGGGGGCAAATGATTCGGATGAGCATGCTTAGCATGCTTTGTTTAAGTTCTTTCCTAGAATTTATATTCGGATAGTACACTCTGATATCTTGTGTATCGATTGATACTCATATTGCATACTTGTAAATTCTAAGTTATACAAATCTAAATATTTTGTCATTTTTGAATCGAGTATTTAAAAACTTTGATATTTGACTATCTAGACATAAGCTTTTCTCTATTTGTGTACTGTGAAACTTTTGAGTAGTAGTGCAACCTGCATGCTTCTCTTTATCTTATGATTCCACCCACTAGTAAGTGCCAGCTCTAATATATTCAGCTAGCTCTCATGTACTTACAACTCCTCATTCAAACTACTATAGTTGTAGTAGTCAAGTTTATTTTCTCTAGATGAACGTTGTGTTTTTCTGCAAGTTGTTCTAGTTAATGAGGTTGTTGTTGTTGTTGTTGTCACAATTTGAATTATTTAATGTTGACGTGTTCTTTATTGTAATTTACATAAATTTCTTGGAATAAGATCCTACATGAGCCTAGAGTTTGTTTCAGCGCTATGAAGATCATATTTTATGCAATCCTCTCATCATGTTTCACTTGTCAACTTTGCAGGAAAAAATATAAGAGCTGAGGTACATGTGTTGTAGTCGCTTCCTCGATCGCTAGACTCAGCCAAGGCAATGAGGACCAAGTTCCAGGGCGGCGCCCCTTGTGTCGCCTTCCTCTTCGAGTTTCCCCGTTGCCTGCGAGGAGCATGGGAGCAACGGTGGAAGCTGGACGCCAGGAGCTGTCCGAGGTGGTCCGTGCGAAGGATGATGGCAGCGACACACAAAAAACAAGAAGGAAGCAGCTCTCTGGGATCATGGCACAAACCTCGATTTTCCTAGGTTCCAGTTCCTCCTCTGCTAACTAATATTTTTGCCTCTAACTCTGATGCTCTCAATCATGGCACAGGATAGCCTAATTTGAATTTTACATGTATATGCAAGAAAGTTTCAAGTTTTACATAAACGATTTTCCTGAGCAGATTGACACTTCGGCATACATTAAGTATTACTGTGTTGCAATCATAGGTCGAAGTGGTAAAATGTACGTATATTGAACCCACACTGTTGTTTCTTGATTGTATCACAAAAACTGATTTTGTACTATGAACTTCAATTGGCAGTGACATCTTGAAGATTCTAGTGGGTTGCTTGAACCGAAAACTATGAAGGCTTGCTTGAAACTAGAGCTGGTGTCACATCCATGTGAAGAGGGAGGACATGGATGGAATGCTGGACTGGGTGTGTGGGCTTGGCAACAATGTCTTGGAGGAGGGTGCATGGCCGCCTGATTGGAGGGGATGGGTAATTCATGGTGGCGCAGAAGGAATGACCTACTCTTGCAGGTGATACCCATACTTCTGATGAAATTGTTGTTGTTACTGTTTAGCATGGTGTGCTATTGAATCACTACATATATGCTTGCATTGAAAGTATTCCAGTGTTTAATCTTGTGATTGATATGTGGTAGTGCTTGTTTGGACAGAAACCCTGCAAATAGACCAGTGTCGTTCCATTTATGTGTAGTCTTGACAGTTCATGTTGGATGCTGGTGTATGAGCATGTATTAGTGGATTTAGTTTGTCAGTGCCTTCGGTGTTGTTTCTAATTACTTTTTATCGCCAACCCAACAAGTGATTTGTACGGTCTATAACTTGTCTATTTGAGTTGAGAATTCAAAGCATGGTAATTCAAAGTCTGGGAACGCTTGCATGTTTTTTCTAACTTACTATAGGTCGAGTCAAATCAAGATGCAAAAGTTTTTTGTGACTTTGAGTCCATGCCTTTTTGTTGTGTAATGAATGGAAATTCAGTTGTGTTTTAATGCCAAAAAATTCCTTCGAGATCTGGGATCCATCCATATTCATAGTAGGTACTTGATTCGATCAAGATTCCACATAGCTAGCAATTGGATTGGATGCATGCATGGCTAGTACTGTGCTCATCCACAATTTCTACCCAAAGAAAGTAACATGCAGTTCTTGCATATTGATCGATTATAGTACCTTTACTTTTGTTTGGTGTGAATTTTGAGTATGATGCTTGTGCTGCTGTAAAGTTTTTAGAGGAATGAAAAGCTCGGGTGATAATATGGTCCTCTTTTTTACCTTTCTTGCAGTACATGTGCTTCTGAGATATTCTCTTCAGTCCACTGTTTTCATCTTGACTTATGTTTTGTTTTGTTTTTCTTATTCCCAAATTGCCAACCTGCTTGGTTAGATTTATGCTTCTGCACTTCAATTTGAGCTCAAGGATATTATGAGCTTAGAGATATTTTGAGCATGTGGTGATTGCTGGCTGAATTGTAAAAGCCTTTTTTGTTTTCTCCTCTGAAGTCAATGTCTTCAAAAGTTTTCTCCTCTTACTCTTGCTTATCTGCAGCAGTTATTGTGTTGGGTTACTACACTATAGATACTTTCTTTTTGGTATACAAGTGGTAGTCATAGTGAACTCTTTCATAGTACTCCTGGTCAGACATCTTTGTATGGCTTCCTGGGTAGTATCATTTGGTGGTACTCCGTACATGTTTTTGATTTGGCATGACCCAGGTTTTGGTTCCAGTTGCTTATATATTTTATGTGTATCCCTCTATGTATGTAGCTGCTAATGGAGGACCGACGGTTACGAGGGCCAGGCGGTGTTGGGCTGAGGAGCACCCATGCCCCGGCCTAGCTGACAACACAAGGTTGGTGATGTTGTCTGTCTACATCAACTTGGTTTTGCCAAAGGGAGAGGATTTCAAGTGTTAATTAAGCAGCTTGCATGAATTCCTCAGGCATAGATCAAATCCAGATGTTATGAATAAGCTGTTCTTGAGACATTATCCAGATGCAGTTGCCAGTGTTATGAATAAGCTGTTTGAATTATGACATCTCTCCCAATTACAATTCAGGTACTTTGTCATATTCTTTGCTGTAGTGAAATACAATGCATTGACTACCCTAACGTTGTCATTCAGTGAGGCTATTAGGGTCGGATGTGAATCCTTCAATGCATTCAATCCTAATATACTGATGGCTTGTTGCGCTCAACAGTTCTCTCCACCACAATCATATTGGATCACTAATCTAATACATAGTCAGCTCACTGTAAGTACCCCAGTGGGCTGCAGGCATTGTACTTAAGAGTGCTTGTAGGAACATTGCTGTTATTTGTAATCAAATGGTGCTCTTGTGCCCTGCTGCAGTATCTCCCAGGTCATTACATGCTTATTTGAGATGCTCTCTTCTGCCTAGATAGTTCATTGATCAGGCTTGTTACCCCAGGTCCTTGCATGCTTTATTTTGATGCTCTCTTCTGCTTACATAGTTCAGCGATCAATTCCCTGTGCTTCTTGCTGTGTTTAACCTTGTTATGTTTCAGTTTGCAGGAGAATGCTCATAAGGTTGCGGAAGTCCAAACCAGTACGTGTTTGTTGATGCTCGTTCTGTCTCAGATTGTGGAGATTGTGGAGATTGTTGCTGTGTACATAGATAACTCATGTTAGAAGATAGATGATTGTTTCTGTAACATATGCATAAGTTTGCGAAAGTCCAAGCCAGTACGTGTTTGTTGATGCTTGTAGTTCGTACGGTCTCAGATTGTGGAGATTGTGGCTGTGTACATAGATGACTCATGTTAGAAGATAGATGATTGCCTGTAACATATGCAACTTTATGCGATACATTCAGCTGCATGGCTCTTTTACCTGACAGAAGTGTAATGTTCTGTTCTATTCTGTATGTTTAGATGTTATTTATAAAATTGCGTGTGTTCTCTTTTCTGAATGAAATATTGGTTATTTAGTAAAAAATATAGAAATTTCCTGATGTATGGACCAGTTGGAAAGTGAGATCTGACATGTGGGACCAATATGAAGTTGAAATCTGACAAGTGGGACACAACTGATTAGTGGGACCAGCTGTAAAATTAAATAGGAAACAAAAAATATTGGATAAGAAAGGCCCACAAAAGGACAAAAGCCCAAAAATTAAAAGGCCGAATTATTGGGCTCAGCCCATGGATAGCACCCTCCGACCAATTGTTTTGGTCACTCAAATCTGCCACGTAGGATTGGCTTACGTGGACAGGCCAGATTGTCCATGACCAAAATCTTGGTCATACAATCCATGACCATCTATATTGGTCAGAACGTCTACGACCAATTTGAAAAAAGGGTCTTTGTTGTCCGTCAGCGACGCTCAGCTGTCGACCAACAGTTTTTTGTCATAGAAAGGTCACGGATGAAAAACCATGACCATTCGATGACCAATATAGATGGTCTTAGGGTAGCAAATTTCTTGTAGTGACTCTTCAACCCAGCAAGATGAAAGCCTTGTAAGCTTCTAATGCATCCTTACTGCATACTTAATTTTTTTTTGCTTCCATGTTTATATAATTTTCTCTTGTGTCTTTGTTGCACAGATTGGGATGGATGTGCTTCTTTATGCATGGACTGGTCCTGAAACTCCTGTTGCTAAGGCAACAGTTCTCTCGGTCGATCCAAACACAATTGTGGGTGGGGAGCCCCTTGGACCTGGTACTTATGAGGTTATTGTGAATGTTGCCATTAAAAGGGATACTATTCTTCCATATCAGTGTGAGGATTTACTATATATTAGAGATGCTGTCACAAGGTCCATTGCATGGCCATCTAGCAAGGTAATCACCATGCATGCCTGTGTGTTTTATAGATCTGCTAGATATTGCTGATTGTGCTATGCTGACTTGTGATAATTTTGGTAGATAAAGCCCTACAAACCAGCGGCCTCTACCTCATCTCGCCGGTGATAATTTCAGTTGATGTGAGTATAACTTCGACACTTTTGAAGTATCTGATGTTCATGCACCTGTAGTATAAATAGCAAGATATGTATCACAAACTGAGGTACCTAGTTTTATAAATCCCGGGGTACTGCAGTCATTTCTGGAGTAATAACTAAAACTAGTGGATAAATTGTCATGTGGTAAATTATTTATACACTATCCAAATTTCAACTCTCACTATCAAACTAACATCCAAAATTTAGCAGTACTGTTCTTTTCTGTCAACCTTCGGAGGACATTCTCCAAAGACTATTTCTCTTCTAGCAGTACAGTTCTTTTCTGCCAACTGCAGAGCATTCTGCAAGTTCCTGTTCTATATGGATATATTTCATGTCATGAAACGTCCAGTAGGTCAACTTCATCTCCAGATTATCTACTTTGCATGCATAAATATAAATTGTACTGCTGCCTGCGTCCAGTTTCTTTTAGAAAGCCATGCATGTTTGCCCATACAAGTGAATCAACACTAGATTAGTGCGTACTGATTTAGCCTGAGTTAGTTGCAGCTACCAAACTCATATTGCTTCTGCCTGGGTACAATTGAGCGTAGTACTAATTGAGATGTTCCTGATGGTAGCGATTCCTTGCAAGTGATCTTTTGCGTATATAATTCTGGTTAAAAAATTGGACCTCAGTTGACCCTCTGTACTGGTTTTGCAGGTGTCCCTTCAAACATGCGAAACCAAGTAGCTGGATGTTTCCCTTCAAAGATGAATTGTGAAACTTGGTCAGACGGTAGTCATGGCTTCCATTTTGTAATCCTGTTTAGATGCTAGTAGTCGGACTTCTATTTTGTAAAACCTACTTATTGGGTGACAAGGAGTATTATTTTGTGAACTTGACTATGTTGTGATCATTTGAGATATTATGAACAATCAGTATTGTAAGATTTTTATGCATATTAGTGTGTCATGTCTGCTATTGTTTTCTGATACGAACGTATGATTATGTGGAATTATGAGAATGTATTGAATTTTTTAAAATTCAAATATCTGAAATACCCTAGTGTTGGTCGGCAAAACTAACAATGTTAGAAGGAAGCATCTGCGTCACGAGATAGTTGGTCGGCAAAACTTTCTCCAACTGCATATCGGTCGGCAAAGCATTGTCGGTCGGTAAAAAAACGTCGGTTGATAAAGAAAAAGTCGGCCGGGAATGTTCTCAACTGCTGTCGAACTGTCGGTCGGCAAAGTAATGTCGGTCGGGAAAGGCCTTCGCCGACCGGACTTACGGTGACCGACTGTGTCGGTCGGCGAAACTCATCCCCGACCGACTTTCGGTCGGTGAAGGCCGTATTACCGACCAACTTAGCTGTCGAGGTTGTTCTGTTGTGGTGTAGTGGGATGGGTGTGGACATTGCCTAATGAGGGCCGTTTCAGGCATTTCCTCTTAAAAGTATTGGTAGGCATAAATGTTCTAGTCAAAGATTGTACGAAAACTACCCCCGTGATATTGTACATGTATGTGTCCCAAAATACATGGAGTTCAACAATTTCAGCTGAAGTTTTTTGAATGTATTAACTTACACAAATTCTCCACATCCTCTTCACCCACACATAATCTGCCTGGTAGAAAATGAAAAATAATAACCTGGATATTTGCTGAATGAGCGCACACATTTTGCCCAAACTCTCAACACAATCCTAAGAAAGAAATCAGCAAAATGGCAGTACAAAGCCATGATGTATTAATGTTATGAAAAACCATCGCCAACGGCCTAGGAATTGTGAACCAAAATATTAATCAAAAACCTAGGTTCCGCAAGAATTCAACAAACCCTCCGACTGTGTGAATTATTACATCCAAAACACTTGAGCATCAAACATGATATTGTACCTGGAGACTTTGTAAGAGCGAACTAGGCGGTGATGGGACACCACGGGTTCGCCGTCCATGCCACGCGTGAGATAGAAAGCAGTCAGCCGTAGCCGGCACTTGTCTCCATCGCCTAAGCTGTCCTTCTCCTCGCCGTCCGGCCGCAGGCGCTCCATGAGGCAGTACTTGCTGCCTTGTGATTTGTTCACAGCCATGGGCACGAGCTTGGCGTCGATGTGCCTCCAGCCAGCAGCCATATCTTTGTCGAGGCGGAACAGCTTCTCGGTGCCGACCTTCCACTCCTCGGGGTCAGCCGTGACGTGGCCGATGCAGAGGCGCCCATCCGTGGGGGGACGGCGATATGTGTCGGTTTCAACCGCGTGGAGCCCAACCCACGAGTCCAACTCGCCGTCGTAGTGCGCGTGGCCGACGACCGGCAGCTCCCAGTCGCTCCGGAGCGTCCACTTCCGGCTCCGCGAGCAGAACGAGAAGGTAGCCCCCATCCCGGTGTTCCGGTTGTAGTTGGCTGACACGAGGAGCTCGTGGTCCTGCGGAGAAGGCGCCCCTGGCGGCACGTGCACCGCGTGCGCGGTGATGTAGGCGTCGAAGAAGGGGAGGATATTGAGGTCGTCATTCTCGCTCCACCGCCACGGCGAGGAAGGGGACAGCGGCTGCCACCTCCAGGATATCTTGTCGTTGCCAACGTCAACCGTGCCATCGTCGTAGTTCTGCAGGCAGTGCAAGCCGGTGCGGAACAGATCCTCGTCGTCGGAGCTATACTCGTACCCGTACCCGCACGACGTGAGCATGTACAGCCTATTGTTGCCGGCGGCTATGGCCTCGTCGTAACCGAAGGCGAGGCCCCTTGGGATCTGCGGCGAGACGAGCTGCGACGCGGTGTTGGTGTCGTAGATGAGGACGCCGCCGCACTCGCTCTTATCGCTCTTATCGTACTGGTCAAACTCCATTATGGGGCTGATATATGTGGCGACGATGGTGCTGCCCAAGGCGGCGAACTGCGCGTCCTCGTTTACATCTGGAAACGCCACCCGGAGGACCGGAGGGCCTGGGAGGAGTCCCCGGACGCCGCCGTCCTGATCATCGTCCTTCTCCATGTCGAGGTCCAGCTTGTGGATGCCGTAGCCGTCTTTGTGGTCGTCCAGCACGACGTATAGATGCCGCTTCGTCGCCGCCGCCACCCGATCATCCCTCTTGATCACCTCGATGTCGGCGTGGGAATCCCCAGAGGCGTGTCCTCGCGATCCGGCCAGGTTGTTGCCGCCGTTACCACGAACGGCGGACGGCTGGCTCGCATGGCGGCGTACTGGCCGGAGACGGGACAGGAGAAGATGTTGCCGGCTGAAGAAGGATCGGCGCGCCCACATTTTAAGCCGGCGGCCGGTGGCAGTCTAGGGCTTTCTTATTTCGTGAAGGCAACGATAAGAGGAGTATAAGATGGCAGGATCGACTACACCCGAGTAAATCTTTTCAGCCGGATAATCTTTGATCTCGTCTCAACTCTCAATGGACGGCCGAGACTTCGCGATCAGCGGACAGTGGTGTACTCCATTGGATAATGCGACATCCATTAGCACCCTTTGGATGGATGATACGACATGTGCGTGCAAGGAGAACATTATGCTACATGTGCCCCGATATATAGAACATAGGTTCGGCATCCAGGTGGTCCAGAAAAATATAAAGTTCCGATCAAATTTTGTTTTTTAATTCAAGATCAGGTGACGAATTCCCAGTTTTTCTTTTCTTTTAACAACGGAAGTATATTAATATCAAAATGATATCACTTACATCCAGCACCTGCAACAACGAAATGTCAAGAGTAACTAGTCTAGAGGTTGAAGATGAGAGGCATCTCAAAAATTTCGTTGTAATTTTTGTTTTTATTGAAGTGTTTTGTACTATTCAATGTTTCTCGTAATGTCAGGGTTCTCCTCGCAAAAAAAGAGTATGCAATTACATCGACTACGCAAACTCGGGACATAAACTGGACATCAACAGTGTCGGGTCGGATCTCACCCAAAGAGCGAGCCAACGAACATGCACGCTGTCGACCGCCCTCCCTGTCGAAGGCGACGCCACCAGAGATCGACCACCACTAGGCAGCGGAAATGCTGCACACATACCACCAAGTAGCATCTGGGAAGCTCAACAAAGGAGTAGAGCACGCCGCAAGCTTTGCCGAAGATCACAAACAAAGAGCCGATGCCATCCCAAAAAGACTCGCACCTCCGCCACCCAACCAACGGAGAGCCGCACGCCGTGAGCTCCAAGGCGGTGTCTTCAAGAAGAGGGCGACGCAAGAGCGCCGCCACCGCCCGATCCAAGAATCTGGAGAGCCGAGAAGAGCCGCATCGACGCCTTCAAGAAGGGGACGGCATCTATGGACGTCGCCGTCGCGTCTCAGGAAGACCTGAGCAAGAGTTTCCCCTCGGCAAGACCTCTCTGCCTTCCGCATAGGGCATGGAGCACCGCCAAAACGGCGACCGCACCGTTGCCTCGGAGCACCGCTCGCGAGACCACGTCGCCCGCACGACCTCTGGCTCGCTCGCCAACCAACAAGGTTCCCACCAATCGAGGCCGCCACCCTAGAGTCCAAACTCCTCGCGCCGCCGCACCGCAACAGAGCAACAAGGTCACTGTTTGACGAAAAATTGTCATAGTTATACAAGTTCATAAATCTCAAATTAGTTGCAAGTGCATGCAAAATGTCAACAAGGTTTCCCCAGCAAAAAAGAGGAAGAAGAGTACAAAGGATCATGACCACTAATATACACTTAAAAGAGGGAAGTATTTTTGTCCAGGTGCGGGGAGGTATACACGTGACAGCCAAGAGTTTGCAGGCCATAATAATTTAGTTTCAGTGGTACCCGTCATTGGCAAGGATTATAAATGCACATGGGCAGGTCGATTGGTTTTGGGATTATTCAGTAGCATGTGTGTACATGTGTTGGTTTGCACGTGTACGCGGCGAAGCCTGGACTTAACCGAACTGCTTCTAGCTTTATCGTTCAGTTTGGATTGATAAACATCAGCGCCGAGTATTTTGAATAAGCCTGGCCGAACGCTTCGGAGGGATAGTTCATCGATGGGCGGCGTATTATTTTGAGAAGACTGGTCACCACAGATTGCTATAAAATAAAGGACTTCCTACGAGAGGCAGAAGAGATCTTTTTTTTTTTGCGTTAATTGGAGATCTTTATTCAAACATAAGCACTTCTCGGCCGCACGCGACGCCACAACTCGTTTCATAGAAGCCGATCTACAATCGCCATACCACACTCTGCACATTGTCTACCACCAATCCATCCACCAAATCCATCAAGCTACGGGTAGACATCATCAGGCCCAAGATGCATACCGGCGAGGAGGCAGAAAGATCGCATGGCGTGCAGGTTATTTAGCAGGGCATCTCTATCTTCAAGGCTCTGAGCGAGCAATTTATTTGGCGAGCGATCTTCATATCCAGATCACGGCTTTGAGCCAACATGTTATTTGACGGGCGATCTCCATCCTCAATTATGGCTTTGAGCCAGCAGGTTATTTGATAGGCGATCTTTATCCCGGACGAGGCTTCGAGCCAAACAGGTTATGTGACAGGCGATGACCATCCCTGATGACAGCTTTGTGCAAAGTAGGTTATATGACGGGTGATTTTATCTCCGATCACGGCCTTGAGACAAGGAGGTTATTTTACGATGATCTTATCACTAACCGAGGCTCCTTGTCATACATGATATCTCACGGGTGTCCATCGTACCGATCACAGCGTTGTGCTACAGGTTTTATGTGTCGCCCTCAATGGCACACATGGCTTCATGTCGTACAGTTCATTACTTTGTGCTTGTAGGTTTTAAGTGTTTCCCGTGATGGCACACGAGGCTTCTATCTATACATGATATCTCACAGGTGTCCATCGTACCGATCACAGCGTCGTGCTACAGGTTTTATGTGTCGCCCTCAATGGCACACATGGCTTCATGTCGTACAGGTCATTACTTTGTGCTTACAGGTTTTAAGTGTTTCCCGTGATGGCACACGAGGCTTCTAACTATACATGATATGCAACGGATAGTCATACATACTAAATTTGAGTCATCTTTTTCATGGCCAATGAAATTTATTCACACGTCCTGACCAACGAGGCGGGATTCGGTTTGTTCGCGACCAACTATGCCGAACATTTATTTTGGAGATGTATGAAGAATTTGGCAGATGAAACATGATGTTGGTAGATTATGATCATAGACAAGGTCAAGCAAGCAGCGGATACAAGCTCATTGTAACATCTGATCTGATGTACACAAATATTCTCATAGTGGATCTGGCCTCCGTGCCACCGTGGTTTTTTACCCAATTTGGGTTTTCCACGTTAAATACTTGTGTCATATGTGCTTCACTTTTGCAATTCATTTCGCTGGGTATTATCAGATTTGTTAAGTTCAATGAGCCAACAACATGAGGGCTAATAATGATGACCATGCTGACGGCAGTTTAATCGGAGGTATTTCGTGGACCTAAGCCGGTCCATGGATGTAATTAATTGGAAAGTCTTTCGAGACTCCAGGAATCAGGAACTTCGCAATCTGTCTTTGTCAGATGTATTCAGGCGCAAATATAGAAAATACATATGAGATGGGAATCTTTAAATTGTCGAGAATCGATAAAGTACAAGTTTCCCATTTCTATGTGTTTGCAACCATTTTCTTTGTATACAAATGTATACTGGCACGCGCGCATTTAAATGCCAACGCGGATGAATTTGAATATTTATCTCGCTAAAACAGTCACCATCGACGAATGGCTCCCTCACTGGACGAGCCGACCATCGACCTCACCGACATCTACCCCGCACAGATCCCGGTGAGGGAGCTCCTCTAGAAACAAGGGCAGCCCACATCACGGCTGGTGCCGCCACGAGATCTGGAGCTCGGGCGAACTCCCGCTGCAAGCTCGACGGCCAGCAGCCACCCCGGATGTCGGGGGCGTCAGATCTGGCGGAGGGGCAGAGAAGGGCTCGAGAAAGGGGGCTGAGGCCCCTACCCTAGGTTCGAACTCGAGGCGACCAGGGTGATGAAGTCCGTAGCCGCGCTGCCCTGTGCCTTCCCGGAGTCCACGCTGCCCGAGCGCGCAGCCGACCAAGCGTCGCCGCTTGGTGCGCTCGCCGTCGCCAGCCGAAACCTCCATCATGGATGAGGAGAGCCTACCACCGCGGGGAACTGAGCCTTGGCCAGCCCGGCCATGAGGAGGGGGGCCTCGCCGCTGCCGTCAACCGTACGGGCTAAGCCCGGCGGCGACCACCGGTGGCAGCGAGGCGGAGGGGGGGGGGGATGGCGGGGTAGAGTTTCTTTCGGGGAAACCACCTTATTAGTTACTATTAAAATAGATGTATCTATAATTAAAATATGTCTAGGTACATCTATATTGGTGTCAAGTAATATGAATCGGAAGTAGTACCTGATATTTTCGAGCGAGATATGATCATTGCCATTTTAAGTAGACTGCAATCTAACTAAAGGTTCTCGAAAATGACTCGCATATCTCCTGCGGATTCTCAAAAAAAAAGGTTGGGAAATTATGAAAATGATTACAATTGACTCGGGTTCATATGTAAATGCAAATTGGAATGATTAAAACTTCCAAATTTATCAAAATCTGACAATGGGGCTGAAGTTTTGAAGCTTTTTCATCCATAGTGCATCGAATCCTACCAGACTAGCTGAAAATGCTATTTTTTGCAAATATGGGGACCAATAATTAGCACACCTACAATTCAAACTTGAGATAATTTTCAAAAATCGGTAGACACTTAATTCTAAATTTATGAAAGACTAAACAAATGGCCATCTCTGGGAATTGTACAAGCTACCAGTTATCGATATTTCCTTTTTTTTTTTCGTAGTGCAGTTTGGCCATGGACTGTTTATACTTTATTCACAAAAGGAATCTTTTACTGTAATAAAATGAAAAATCATTTTTTAAGACAAAAAAAAACTTGGAAACACTAGGTGCAAAGTTGTTTGGCATGCCAATATAAAGTTGTGTGCCCATTTTAGGTGAATTATAACGAAGTATAACATGGATTTGGACATCAACATGGTCATTTGGTTCCTAAAAAAATCATTTGGTTAGAAAGGCAAGTTAAGTCTTGCATGATAGCATTTTTCTGTGGCTGTTTTTTCTTCAAATTACCATATTGCAAGATGTGTATGTTTTCTAGGAACTTGGTCACATAAAAAGCTTTGATTCGTTAGTTTTTCATATTTTGATTTCGTTTAATTTTGTTTGCTTAAATTTAAAATCTGGCCAAAACTTTGTTGATGTTTTGTAGGAAGTACGCATCAAAGTTTCTTGTTCGCCATGTATATTTTGTTTGCTGAGTGTAACAGTAGGTAAAGTTTCTATTCACAGAATATCATTCTTTTTACCGAGTGTTGTCTATAAAATACTCGACAAAGTCTTTATTTGTCGAGTGTTGGGCAAAATAGACTCAGCAAACAACCACATACTTGGCAACATTTTATTTTCTGATAGTGACTAACACTAACTCTATGCAAAGAGATGGAAACAAACAAAGAGTAGATAACTCATAGGTTAAACCTTTGAGAAGAGATCTCCACACGTGCCGATGTCACCGAGTCCAAACCGTAGGCCGATCTTGGGAGTTTAATCCCCAAAAGCCGAGCTTCGAGCAATCACTTTAAACAAGGCACGTCACTGATGCTGTGGACATTGCCTAATGAGGGCCGTTTCAGGCATTTCCTCTTAAAAGTACTCCCACCGAAAATTGGTAGGCATAAATGTTCTAGTCAAAGATTGTACAAAGACTAGCTAACTCAGTGATATTGTACATGTATGTGTCCCAAAATACATGGAATTAACTTACACAAATTCTCTAGATCCTCTTCACCAACACATAATCTGCCTGGGTAGAAAACGAAAAATAATAACCTGGATATTTGCTGAATGAGCGTACACATTTTGCCCGAACTCTCAACACAATCCTAAGAAAGAAATCAGCAAAATGGCAGTACAAAGCCATGATGTATTAATCTTATGAAAAACCATCGCCAATTAATGTCCTTTGGAGTTGTGAACCAAAATGTTAAGAAACAAAAATTGTCCGCAAGAATTCAATGAACCCTCAGAGTGTGTGAATTATTACATCCAAAACACTTGAGCATTAAACATGGTATTGTACCTGGAGACTTTGTAAGAGCGAAGTAGGCGGTGATCGGACACCACGGGTTCGCCGTCCATGCCACACGTGAGATAGAAAGCAGTCAGCCGTAGCAAACACTTGTCGCCGTCGCCTAAGCTGTCCTTCTCCTCGCCCTCTGGCCGCAGGCGCTCCATGAGGCAGTACTTGCTGCCTTTTAATTTGTTCACAGCCATGGGCACGAGCTTGGCGTCGATGTGGCTCCATCCAGCAGCCATATCTTTGTCGAGGCGGAACAGCTTCTCGGTGCCGACCTTCCACTCCTCGGGGTCAGCCGTGACGTGGCCGATGCAGAGGCGCCCATCCGTGGGGGGACGGCAATATGTGTCGGTTTCAACCGCGTGGAGCCCAACCCACGTGTCCAGCTCGCCGTCGTAGTGCGCGTGGCCGATGACCGGCAGCTCCCAGTCGTTGCGGAGCGTCCACTTACGGCTCCGCGAGCAGAACGAGAAGGTAGCACCCAGCCCGGTGTTCCGATTGTAGTTCGCGGACACGAGGAGCTCGTGGTCCTGCGGCGGTGCCCCCGGCGGCACGTACACGGCGTGTGCGGTGATATAGGCATCGAAGAAGGGGAGGATATTAAGGTCGTCATTCTCGCTCCACCGCCACGGCGAGGAAGGGGACAGCGGCTGCCACCTCCACGATATCTTGTCGTTGCCAACGGCAACTGTGCCATCGTCGTAGGCCTGCAGGCAGTGCAAACCCGTGCGGAATAAGTCCTCGTCGTCGGAGCTGTAGTAGCACTCGAACCCATACCCGCACGACTTGAGCATGTACAGCCTGCTCTCGGCGGCGATGGCTGTGTCGTAACCGAAGGCGAGGCCTCTTGGGATCTGAGGCGAGACAAGCTGCGAAGCCGTCTTGGTGTCGTAGATGAGGACGCCGCCGTAGTCGCGCTTGTTGGTATCGTACTGGTCCAATCTGGGGCTGATAAATGTGGCGACGATTGTGCTGCCCAAGGCGGCGAACTGCGCGTCCTCGTTGACATCTGGAAACGCCACCCGGAGGACCGGAGGGCCCGGGAGGAGTCCCCGGACGCCGCCGTCCTGATCATCGTCCTTCTCCATGTCGAGGTCCAGCTTGTGGATGCCGTAGCCGTCTTTGTGGTCGTCCAGCACGACGTATAGATGCCGCTTCGTCGCCGCCGCCACCGGATCATCCCTCTTGATCACCTCGATGTTGGCGTGGGAATCCCCAGAGGCGTGTCCTCGCGATCCGGCCAGGTTGTTGCCGCCGTTACCACGAACGGCGGACGGCTGGCTCGCATGGCGGCGGACTGGCCGGAGACGGGACAGGAGAAGATGTTGCCTGCTGAACAAGGATCGGCGCGCCCACATTTTAAGCCGGCGGCCGGTGGCAGTCTAGGGCTTTCTTATTTTCGTGAAGGCAACGATAAGAGGAGTATAAGATGGCAGGATCGACTACACCCGAGTAAATCTTTTCAGCCGGATAATCTTTGATCTCGTCTCAACTCTCAATATGGACGGCCGCGACTTCGCGATCAGCGGACAGTGGTGTACTCCATTGGATAATGCGACATCAATTAGCACCCTTTGGATGGATGATACGCACATGTGCTTGCAAGGAGAACATTATGCTACATGTGCCCCGATATATAGAACCTAGGTTCAGCATCCAGGTGCTCCAGAAAAATATAAAGTTCATAGTTTTTCTTTTCTTTTAACAACGGAAGTATATTATCAAAATAATATCACTTACATCCAGCACCCGCAACAGCGAAATGTCAAGAGTAAATAGTCTACAAGTTGAAGATGAGGGGCATCTCAAAAATTTCATTGTAATTTTTGTTTTTATTGAAGTGTTTTGTACTGTTCAATGTTTCTCGTAATGCCAAGGTTCTCCTCGCAAAAAAAGAGTACGTAAGTCTAGACATTAATGATGCTTAAAATCATAATACTCTAGAACTCTCTATATATTACAATTATAGTACCTCTTCATTTATTTAAACCATAAATATTATGGATTTTATAAACCAATATAAAATTTAGAGGTTTCTATGATATTTAAAGAAATTTATATACACATGCAAATGTACATAAGTTTGTAGTTCATTTGAGTCGCAATAAATTTATCCATGAATACATGAGATTTTTTTCCCTTTTTCTCTAAGCATGAATATTAAATTTAAACAAATAATTTTAAGGAGTGACGCAAAAAGGAAAGAACTAACATAAGTTTCAGTGTAAAATATGTTAGATTTTGTTCAAGTGCAATTTCCTTGATCAAAGTTAGAAATGCATAATACAAACAAACCTACGTTGGTTTGTATTTGGGGTTTGTATTTGGGGGCGTTCCATTTTCTAAATTTACTAGGAAACAATGCTCCACGAAATGATAACAACTTTATTACAAATAAATAATACTTAGAAAAAAAGGGGTAAAACCCCCAGGTTCCATTAAAATGCAACCAAATGTCACAAGGATCCAGTGAGCTGTGAACTCAACAGTTAAGGCATAGTCTTACAAACTAAAAATGAAAACTGGGAGGCACAAACTGGAGATAGCCACATGATCATTACATAAATGGGGAACCAAAAGGCAAACACCATTAACACTACAGGCTATCTCCTAGTGCCGACATGGAACGGCTCTCGCGGCGGTCGAGGCTTGAATGGTCTTTGCCAGACATCCCCAAAAGCAGACATTTCATATCCAAGCTATCCGCAAGAGCTCCCCACGAAGATGATCCAATCGCATCAGGTTTGCATACAGAAGAGACGAGTATTTGTCCAAACACAACATGCGCCAGCTTCTGATCAACACAACAGTTTTTCTTAGCAGCTCTTTGACACCTGGCCAACTCAATCCCTGGAAACACATAGCATTACGAGTAGATCATAAAGTCCAGAGCAAAGCCGAGGAAAAGATATTTAAGACAGAATTATTATCTTCATTAATCCACCATCTAGCAATAGATTCAAAACTGTCCCCAATTTTCTTGCCAAATATGTCAGAAATAATTTCCCACAAGCATCTAGCTACTACACACTCAAAGAACAAATGTGAAGATGATTCCAGCTCATTGCAAAGCAAGCAGGTGGAATCATCCTGTTACCTGCCAAAACCCACCGGCGGGCAATGGTTAAGCAACACGAAGAGCCGGGAGGCTCCCAAGGCCGCTTAGTGGACCCTGGCACCTCGCGTCGTCCCGCAAGTCTTCCACGTCCTGGCGGTTGCTAGGGCGTGCCACCTGACCTAGACCCGATCAGGAAGGTGTTAGAGTGCTTCGATTGTTCCTGCATGGTAGACACGTAAACATTAAATACGAGCCCTATCGGCTCTCAGGTTGCCTGTGGATCGGCTCAAAGAGCGATCGCCCCATGGTTCACGTTGGATTTGCAATGACATGGGGATCCTGCTTGATCAAAACAAAGCTAAACCGATCTACGAGTTTAGGGTTTTCACCGCATAACCGGAACGTCCTACGTGTGATCGGGCCTAGCAGATACGAAAGATGATGCAAACTACCCCTACGAGAGGCCTAAAAACCAACATAACGTTGATTCCCGGAACATCCCTTGTAGGGACGGTAAACAACACCTAACGCTACCGGATCGTCCGCCCCGCATAAGGCCTAACTATGCAGATATTAAACTAATCCCTGCGGAGCAGGAGCAACTATAACAGATCGGATCTACTAAGTAACGAACAAGCAAGATGCTGCCCTTACACCCATATAGGTGTAAGGGCAGCTAGTGTCGAGGGACGGCATTGCCACGCATGTATGCACGAGAAAGCACCAATGCAAGCCCCTAAACACCTAAGGATAAATAGTGCCGCTCGCCATCAACAACGCTTCAGCACGAGCAGCACAAGGTAGACGAATAAACGTGTACTGCCTAGATCGCGAGATGCGATCTAGGCAGCATGATGCTTACCGGAAGAGAACCCTCGAAGGAAGGGGTGGCGATGCGCCTGGTTTGTGTTTGTTGTGAACGTGATTGTCCTCCTTTTCCGATAACCCTAGATACATATTTATAGTCCAAGGGACTTTCTAATTGAGCGTGCACCTAACCGTGCACGGGCCAGACTCTATCTGTTAATTCTACACACGATACGGTCTACTATGTTACAGATACACGGGCAATTTAGCCCAAACTCTTAGCGCAAGGCCGCTTCAAAGATGCTCCACGTGTAATTTTCAAAGCCCATCTTCACTTACGGCCCATCTCCTGATTTGGCCAAAATCTGGTGATAACACATGCCCCCCTGGTTTTGGCAATGATAATTTCAAAACCACCTGTTTTTTCTCCGAGGGGTCATGTCGTGGCAGAGCAGAACCGTCGCAGTATTTTTCATCATGATATCTTGCCTTCCAACCCTTTCTGCACGATCTAACAGCTTTGGCAACTTCCGAGTGATCGGCTCTTCTTTTTGTTTCTTCTCTTTTGAGCTATCGGCTTCTAATTATCTTGGCCGATGGTGTCGCCTCGGCCTCTACCAAAGTCAAACAACCCCCAAAAGAGCCGATGGTGTCGCCTCGGCCTCTACCATAAAACGAGCAAGGGCAAACCTAATTGTCCCTCCAAACGGTAACTTGCAACCTCCGTCTGAGAAAGCAAACTCAGATCCCCAAAATCCGCCGCCCGAGCAGCTTTACGAGCTTCAGATCTCAACCGCGCCGTCCCAGCTCCGCAGTGCATCAATGGCGGAATCTTCCAACACAAACGCCACGGTCTCCGGTCTGAAGGTAATACTCCGCTGCCTCCTTGCCATTAGGATCAATCTCAGGATTGAACAGAGGAACACCTGAATTAATGTTCTATTCCGTTATTAATTTTAGGTCGCTGACATCCTGTTGCCGCATCCTTCTCTCCCTAATTCCATGTGTCTTGGCCCCGTTCTTCCGAGAGTCCCGCCCACTTAATTTCCTGTGAGGCGAACAGAATCCCCTTCGTGAATCAAAATTTAGATCTGACTTCTGGGACTGCCTGAGCTGGCCTAATCCTCCTGAAGGTTGGATGGCATGGTACACTAGAGTGTCCAAAACCCACTATGCCACCTGGGAAACGATAGGGATAGCCGATGCATTGTCATTATCATTGTCTCCTCTTGAAAAGAATGAAAACATTCTGAAAACCATCGGCTACTTTTGGTCCGACGCGCTGAACTGTTTCATGTTTGGTCATGGTCCCATGACGCCAACTCTGCTGGATGTAGCCATGATCACAGGCCTTGATATTGTATCCCCAGCCCTCTGCCTTTAAGCTGCCAAAAGTCCCTTTCACGCTTTCTTCTAAAACAGAGTGTACAAGCTGGGGCGCCTACCTCAGGCGTTATATGAAAACCAAAGGCCTGTAACTGAAAGAGAACTGATACGTCTCCAACGTATCGATAATTTCTTATGTTCCATGCTACTTTATTGATGATACCTACATGTTTTATGCACACTTTATATCGTTTTGATGCATTTTCGGAACTAACCTATTAACAAGATGCCGAAGTGCTTCCTGTTTTTGCTTTTGGTTTCGAAATCCTAGTAACGAAATATTCTGGAATGGACGAAATCAAGACCCATTCCTATTTTCCCGGAACCATCCAACACACAGAACCACCAGAGAGGGGCCACAGGGGATGATACGGCGGAAGGGGGCCGCGCCCGGTGTGGCCCCTGTCAGCCCTCTCGCGCCTCTTCTTCGCCTATATAAAGCCTCCGTCGCGAAACCCTAGGGCGTACGACGAAACCACGAAAACCTTCCCGAGCCGCCGTCATCGCGAAGCCAAGATCTGGGGACAGAGAGTCTCTGTTCACCCTGCCGGAGCGAAGTGCCCCGGAAGGCTTCTCCATCGACCGCTGCCATCTCCACCGCCATCTTCATCACCGCTGCTCCCATGAGGAGGAGTAGTTCTCCATCGAGGCTCGGGGCTGTACCGGTAGCTATGTGGTTCATCTCTCTCCTATGTAGTTCAATACAATAATCTCATGAGCTGCCTTACATGATTGAGATTCATATGATGATGCTTGTAATCTAGATGTCATTATGCTAGTCAAGTGGGTTTTACTTATGTGATCTCCGGAGACTCCTTGTCCCACGTGTGTACAGTGTGTGCACCGTGTGGGTCTCTTAGGCTATATTTCACGAAGTACTTATTCACTGTTGAAGAGCGTAGTGAAGTGCTTATTTATATCTCTTTATGATTGCAATGTGCATCGTATCACAATTTATCTATGTGCTACTCTAGCAAAGTTATTAAAGTAGTTTTATTCCTCCTGCATGTGTGCAAAGGTGACAGTGTGTGCACCTTGTTAGTACTTGGTTTATGCTATGATCATGATCTCTTGTAGATTGCGAAGTTAACTATTGCTATGATAATATTGATGTGATCTATTCCTCCTACATATGCATGAAGGTGACAGTGTGCATGCTATGCTAGTACTTGGTTTAGTCTTTTGATCTATCTTACACTAAAGGTTACTAAAATATGAGCATTATTGTGGAGCTTGTTAACTCCGGCATTGAGGGTTCGTGTAATCCTACGCAATGTGTTCATCATCCAACAAAAGTGTAGAGTATGCATTTATCTATTCTGTTATGTGATCAATGTTGAGAGTGTCCACTAGTGAAAGTGTAATCCCTAGGCCTTGTTTAATGCTGAGTTACTACTGCTTTTCTTGTTTCTTGTGTTACTATGCAATACTACCACCATCAACTACACGCCAGCAAGCTATTTTACCGCTACTCTGCTCATATATATTCATACCACCTGTATTTCACTATCTCGCGAACTAGTGCACCTATTTGGTGTGTTGGGGACACAAGAGACTTCTTGCTTTGTGGTTGCGGGGTTGCATGAGAGGGATATCTTTGACCTCTTCTTCCCCGAGTTCGATAAACCTTGGGTGATCCACTTAAGGGAAACTTGCTGCTGTTCTACAAACCTCTACTCTTGGAGGCCCAACACTGTCTGAGAAAGGAGGGGAACGTAGACATCAAGCTATTTTATGGCGCCGTTGCTGCAGGGAAAGGTAAAAGGTACTCACACTCCGGACCTCGGCTACTAAGCTATTTTCGGCGCCGTTGTAAGTACTCAAAGCTATTTCCTTTAGACTCGCAATTGCGACATTTGGTTTCTTGTTTACACTAGTTAGGCATAATGGAAAACAACAAAAATATGAGAGATCTTTATGAACTTTATCTTGAATTAGGACATGATGTGTTTGAAGAGAGAATAAAAAACCCATGGAACTTTATATGCATGATAATGGGAATGTTATTAGTATGAATGCTTTGAACACCATTGTTGCTAATGCTATGGAAAATTCTAAGCTTGGGGAAGCTGGCTTTGATGAGCATGATATTTTTAGTCCCCCAAGCATTGAGGAGAAAATTTACTTTGATGATACTTTGCCTCCTATTTATGATGATTATAATGATAGTAGTCTTTTGTTACCTGTTATGGAGGATAAATTTGATTATGATTACAATATACCTCCTATATTGATAGCTACTTTGTTGAATTTGCTCCCACTACAACTAATAAAATTGATTATGCTTATGTTGGGAGTAGTAATTATTTTATGCATGAGACTCATGATAAGAATGCTTTATGTGATAGTTATATTGTTGAGTTTGCTCATGATGCTACTGAAAGTTATTATGAGAGAGGAAAATATGGTTGTAGAAATTTTCATGTTACTAAAATGCCTCTCTATGTGCTGAAATTTTTGAAGCTACACTTGTTTTATCTTCCTATGCTTGTTACTTTGCTCTTCATGAACTTGTTTATTTACAAGATTCTTATGCATAGGAAGCATGTTAGACTTAAATGTGTTTTGAATTTGCCTCTTGATGCTCTCTTTTGCTTCAACTCCTATTTCTTACGAGTGCATTATTAAAACTGAGCCCATCTTAATGGCTATAAAGAAAGAACTTCTTGGGAGATAACCCATGTGTTTATTTTACTACAGCAATTTTTGTTTTGTTGAGTCTTGGAAGTTGTTTACTACTGTAGCAACCTCTCCTTATCATGTTTTTGTGCCAAGTAAAGTTTCTATGTCAAAGTTGATGTTATATTTGGGATCGCTGCGCAGAAACAGCATTGCTGTCTGTCACGAATCTGGGCACAGGCCTGTAGAAAATTCGAAAAAATCTGCCAATTTACGAGCGTGATCCTCAGATATGTACGCAGCTTTCATTAGTTTTGAGTTTTTCCATTTGAGCAAGTCTGGTGCCAGCTTTAAATTCGTCTTTACGGACTGTTCTGTTTTTGACAGATTCTGCCTTTTATTTCGCATTGCCGCTTTTGTTAAGTTGAATGAGTTTCTTTGTTCCATTAACTTTCAGAAGTTTTGTGCAATGTCCAGAAGTGTTAAAAATGATTGTGTCACCTCTGAACATGTGAATTTTTATTATGCACTAACCCTCTAATGAGTTTGCTTGAAGTTTGGTGTGAAGGAAGTTTTCAAGGGTCAAGAGGAGTATGATATACTATGATCAAGAGGAGTGAAAGCTCTAAGCTTGGGGATACCCCGTGGTTCTCCCTGCATATTTTAAGAAGACTCAAGCATCTAAGCTTGGGGATGCCCAAGGCATCCCCTTCTTCATCGACAACTTATCAGGTTTCTTCTAGTGAAACTATATTTTTATTCCATCACATCCTATGTATTTTACTTGGAGCATCTGTGTGCTTTTATTTTTGTTTTTGTTTTGTTATCTTAGTTCTCTGAATAAGTTCATCCTTGTGTGGAGAGAGACACGCTCCGCTGGTTCGTATGAACACATGTGTTCTTAGCTCATAATATTCATGGCGAAGTTTCCTCTTCGTTAAATTGTTATATGGTTGGAATTGGAAAATGCTACATGTAGTAATTGGTAAAATGTCTTGGATAATGTGATACTTGGCAATTGTTGTGCTCATGTTTAAGCTCTTGCATCATATACTTTGCACCCATTAATGAAGAAATACATAGAGCATGCTAAAATTTGGTTTGCATAATTGGTCTCTCTAAGGTCTAGATAATTTCTAGTATTGAGTTTTGAACAACAAGGAAGACGGTGTAGAGTCTTATAATGTTTACAATATGTCTTTTATGTGAGTTTTGCTGCACCGGTTCATCCTTGTGTTTGTTTCAAATAAACCTTGCTAGCCTAAACCTTGTATCGAGAGGGAATACTTCTCATGCATCCAAAATACTTGAGCCAATATTCATGCCATTTGTGTCCACCATACCTACCTACTACATGGTATTTCTCCGCCATTCCAAAGTAAATTGCTTGAGTGCTACCTTTAAACAATTCAAAAGTTATTACCTCTTATTTGTGTCAATGTTTTATAGCTCATGAGGAAGTATGTGGTGTTTATCTTTCAATCTTGTTGGGCAACTTTCACCAATGGACTAGTGGCTTCATCCGCTTATCCAATAATTTTGCAAAAAGAGCTGGCAATGGGATTCCTCCCAAATTAATTAACAAAAACAGACACTCCTCCATGGTATGTGATTGTTGGACGGCACCCGAAGGATTCGGTTAGCCATGGCTTGAGAAAGCAAAGGTGGGGAGTGTCATCATAATAAAACTAAAATAAAAAGGCACTCCTTCATGGTATGAGATTGTTGGCAGGCACCCGAGGATTCGGTTAGCCATGGCTTGTGAAAGAAAGGTTGGAAGGAGTGCCACCCAAAAATAAAATAAAATGGGAGCCGCTCTTTGAAGGTTTGTCTGGCAAGGGGTTTAGAGTGCCCACTACCATTCGTTGACAACAACAAACACCTCTCAAAATTTTACTTTTATGCTCTCTTTATGTTTTCAAAACCAAAGCTCTAGCACAAATATAGCAATCGATGCTTTCCTCTTTGAAGGACCATTCTTTTACTTTTATTGTCGAGTCAGTTCACCTATCTCTCTCCACCTCAAGAAGCAAACACTTGTGTGAACTGTGCATTGATTCTTATATACTTGCTTATTGCATTTGTTATATTACTCTATGTTGACAATATCTATGAGATATACATGTTATAAGTTGAAAGCAACCGCTGAAACTTAATCTTCCTTTGTGTTGCTTCAATACCTTTACTTTGATTTATTGCTTTATGAGTTAACTCTTATGCAAGACTTATTGATGCTTGTCTTGAAGTACTATTCATGAAAAGTCTTTGCTTTATGATTCAGTTGTTTACTCATGACATTACCTTTGTTTTGATCGCTGCATTCATTACATATGTTTACAAATAGTATGATCAAGATTATGATGGCATGTCACTTCAGAAATTATCTTTGTTATCGTTTTACCTGCTTTACGAACTAAGCAGGGATGCTGATACGTCTCCAACGTATCGATAATTTCTTATGTTCCATGCTACTTTATTGATGATACCTACATGTTTTATGCACACTTTATATCGTTTTGATGCATTTTCGGAACTAACCTATTAACAAGATGCCGAAGTGCCGTTCCTGTTTTCTGCTGTTTTTGGTTTCAGAAATCCTAGTAACGAAATATTCTCGGAATCGGACGAAATCAAGACCCAGATTCCTATTTTCCCGGAACCATCCAGAACACACGAGAACCACCGAGAGGGGCCACGGGGCCCCCAGATGATACCTTGCGCGGCGAGGGGGCCGCGCCGCCTATGGTGTGGCCCCCTCAGCCCTCTGCGCCGCCTCTTTGCCTATATAAAGCCTCGTCGCGAAAACCCTAGGGCGTACGACGAAACCCACGAAACCTTCCCGAGCCGCCGTCATCGCGGCCAAGATCCGGGGACGGGAGTCTCTGTTCCGGCACCCTGCCGGACGGGGAGTGCCCCGGAAGGCTTCTCCATCGACACCGCTGCCATCTCCACCGCCATCTTCATCACCGCTGCTGCTCCCATGAGGAGGGAGTAGTTCTCCATCGAGGCTCGGGGCTGTACCGGTAGCTATGTGGTTCATCTCTCTCTATGTAGTTCAATACAATAATCTCATGAGCTGCCTTACATGATTGAGATTCATATGATGATGCTTGTAATCTAGATGTCATTATGCTAGTCAAGTGGGTTTTACTTATGTGATCTCCGGAGACTCCTTGTCCCACGTGTGTAAAGGTGACAGTGTGCACCGTGTGGGTCTCTTAGGCTATATTTCACGAAGTACTTATTCACTGTTGAAGAGCGTAGTGAAGTGCTTATTTATATCTCTTTATGATTGCAATGTGCATCGTATCACAATTTATCTATGTGCTACTCTAGCAAAGTTATTAAAGTAGTTTTATTCCTCCTGCATGTGTGCAAAGGTGACAGTGTGTGCACCGTGTTAGTACTTGGTTTATGCTATGATCATGATCTCTTGTAGATTGCGAAGTTAACTATTGCTATGATAATATTGATGTGATCTATTCCTCCTACATATGCATGAAGGTGACAGTGTGCATGCTATGCTAGTACTTGGTTTAGTCTTTTGATCTATCTTACACTAAAGGTTACTAAAATATGAGCATTATTGTGGAGCTTGTTAACTCCGGCATTGAGGGTTCGTGTAATCCTACGCAATGTGTTCATCATCCAACAAAAGTGTAGAGTATGCATTTATCTATTCATTATGTGATCAATGTTGAGAGTGTCCACTAGTGAAAGTGTAATCCCTAGGCCTTGTTCCTAAATACTGCTGAGTTACTACTGCTTGTTTTGTTTTACTGTGTTACTACTGCTGCAATACTACCACCATCAACTACACGCCAAGCTATTTTCTGCACAGTCGCTGCTCATATATATTCATACCACCTGTATTTCACTATCTCTTCGCCGAACTAGTGCACCTATTTGGTGTGTTGGGGACACAAGAGACTTCTTGCTTTGTGGTTGCGGGTTGCATGAGAGGGATATCTTTGACCTCTTCCTCCCGAGTTCGATAAACCTTGGGTGATCCACTTAAGGGAAACTTGCTGCTGTTCTACAAACCTCTACTCTTGGAGGCCCAACACTGTCTACAGGAAAGGAGGGGGAACGTAGACATCAAGAACACACGGCCTTCTTGAACTTCTGGTTGGAGCACTTCATATTCTGCGGTCCCTCACTCGCTCCAACCAAGAATTACCTCTCCCTGGCCTATGAACTCGCTAAAGGCACTCAACTTGGACTTGGTAAACTGTTCCTTGGAGAGGTCTATCGATCTCTTCAACTGACATCGGTTAAACTGCTCTCTCAAAGGACAGTTAAGACAGGAGGCCCTTGGTGGCTCATTCAACTATGGGCTCAGCTGTACTTTCAGAACCAGATCCCAGACTTTCCATCTTTGGCCACCTGTACCTTCCCCGATGCCAATGGGAAGGAGATACGGTGCACTAGCTATGGTCAAGCTCTGTATAGCCTCCCAGCAGCAGGCTGATCCCTAAGGAAGCCGCAGGGTGGTTCAAGAATTTCTTCCAAGGCTTGGACGACCCCCTGTTCTTCCCCTACACTGAATCGGAGAACTTCGAGAATCCAGTCTCCTTCCGATTAGACAGCTTTGCCGATGACGCTAGCACCCGGCACCTGTACTCCATCATGATCCATCCTTGCTTCCTCCCAGTTGGCATGAGTACCTCTAACCGGATCATCAAGCCTGGTTATGAGTCTTACCAAGTGGTAGTAGCTCGCCAGCTCGGTCTTGGGCAAGTGCCTCCACACTTCTTTCTCCACCACCGACAGCGGTGACCTGCACGACATTCTTACCGGCCAAAGGTGCTATACCTTCTTTGGCGCTCTGGCCATTCCAATTCCCCACACCTCTGTTTCACCACTACCACCGATGGATTTGATACTTGGTGGTCCATGTGGAAGACCCACGCCTTCAGAAGAGCTCTAGGACCGTGCTGAGGCAACTCGATGCGAATATGACACTCCTGCACACCAGGTACCATTACATTGAAATTTCTTGCAATTGCCCATGATGATTGTCTAAAAACCTGGTTTTCTTTCTTGGGAACAAGATGGCCCAGAGCCCACGGATCGATGGCTCTCCCTTCACGTTTCTTCCCAGCCCCGGTAGTTCTCTTTTGTCGAACTTCCGAAGGTCATAATGCGGGGCCAGCCGATTTCACCAAAATCGGCTCCCAGAGTAAAGCATCTTCGGGGCCCGTTGCCCCCGAGCTCCAACCCAAGCGAGAAAGGCGGTGAGGAAAGTAGCTGCCGGGAAGACCACTGAAGCGCAAAGCTCCTATCCAGGAAAACTTGCATGTAAGCTGACCCGAGCCCTAACCGCTATCTGTCCTCCCAGTCTTTTTCGACATGCGTCCACTTCCTTTTGCAGACTTCCACCGAAGAAAACTCTAGCGAGGAAGTACATTCTAGTCAAAGGGACTTGAACCCGGGTAATTCTGGGAGATCCACCACGCAGAGCCATACGGACTCGCCAGCGTCGTTTCCGGGAAAAGATCGCCTGTTGCTCCTCAAGCTCCAATCCCAGCCAGGTCCCGTGTGAAGCGTCGATGCATCAAAAGGGCTCGCAAAGACTCGCAAGTTTCCTCCTCAAGCCACGAGGTTTCGAATGTGGTCACTTCATCAATCCATACTCCCTGTCATCTCAATGTTACTTGGATCGGCTCACCATTCCTTTTGCAGATTAATGAGATCTCTAGCGGGGACGGTGAGGAGGTCCCGATGCCCTCGGCCACACTAGATCTGGCCGCCTCGACAAGTGTGGCTGGCCAAGTGGCCAACCTAGCCAAGCTTCCGGAAAAGCCGATCGTCACATCATCGGCTGCTCCTCTTTCTTTGGGAGAGGTACACTCACCTCTCTTGTCTTTTCCTTTTCTGTGTTGTATACTCACACCGCTCTTGTTTGTCTGTCAGTGTGATCTTTCAAGTTTGCTGGCATTCGATCCTGAATCCATCGAGCCAGCTATTTCCAAAGCGGGCGAAGAGCCAAGCCCTGGTACAGTCCATGGTCCGCTCCAGCATCTGAAAACTTTGCTATCCTCCTCAGTCGAGACCTTGGTTGAAAACCCCGAAGCAATCAGGGGCATCCTTGAAGAAATCCAGTCCCATCTCCCCGTGACACTACATGTGAAGCTCGGCCAGCCGGACCCTTCGGCCTTCGGTCAAGAGTGCGATCGGCGCCAAAAGAATTACCCTTCGCCATGCCCAGCTCCCAATTAGAGCCGATATTGCAGAGAAGTGTCGACGGCTCAATGAGAAAAAGGCTGCTCGGGCCAAGGCCGACACTTACGCGAATAGCTGAACTCGAGATCTGCGAAAGGGCTGGAGAACCTTGAAGAAAGCGTTAGGATGACCAAGCGGCTTATCCAGAGAAGGAAACCCTCATTGCCCGCTCTCGAGGAGAGCGCAAGGCCTCACGGCCGATCTGAAAACTGATCGCTGAAAATGCCATGTATCAGCTGGTGACAGGGCAAAGACGAGGACGATGAGGCTGAGATTGCCGGAGTGGATCGTATCCGTGCTGACGCCCTTCATGCTCTTGACGAATTCCTTCAGGAGAACCTCTCTTGACCATGAGGCTGAGATGAGGCAAATATCGTACTGAACTTGTACCTTGTTGTATTTCTTGAGTCGATGGATAAGCATCGGCTGTGCCGAAAATTCTTGTATTCTCGATTTTTTTTTGTTTAGCCGATTGATTCATGAATCGGCTTCCCCTGGGCGTATACTCTATGGTCTTGTACGATTGATTCATGAATCGGCTTCCCCTGGGCGTATACTCTATGGTCTTGTACCTTCTCCGTGTGTATGCCCCCCGAGCCGAATCCTTCAAGTGATTGAAGATATCGGTTTTTTCAGCCAATTTGAGTTAGTCTCGCCAATCCTCATGCGAAATAGCATATCGGTGGACACTGGTGGTGGTGTAATTTTAGCCGATTGCTGGAGTCGGCTCCCCTTGCGGTTGGTCCGACTATTCATCCTGTGGAGTACCGCCGTTGAGGCTCCGGACATCTATAGCGACGCCATCGGCCATCCTTTTTCTTTGTAAGTACAACGTTGGAAATCCATGCAGTGTACCTGCACGGCTGAGGCACCGGCGTCCAACATCTTCTTGATATCCCTCTTGACTGTCTCAACCTCTTCTAGCTCGTCAGCTGATGTGAATCCATAACCCAGCTTTCCATCGCCTGCCAGGTCAATATTGAACACGGGCAGAGCGTATGCCGAGGATAATACTGGCCGATCGCTAAAATCGGCCTCCTTTTGCATTGCGATGCTTAATGAGGATTTTCAACTTCTTGGCCTTTTATTACGGTGATGTGACTCGCTGGAGGCACGTTCACCCTGTCTTGGGTCGTAAATCTCTGAGGAGATCCTGGACACTGTGCTTGTACCAGCCGATGCTCTGCATCGGTATCGCCGATGCTGTGCATCGGCTTTCGTGTTTAGGGCGCCATACTTTCTTTGGCGGGCGCGCCTTTGTCTCCATTGTTTGCTGAATTTTCGCGGCCAGATCGAGCCGCGCTTTTCGCAACGTGTACAGTCTTGTGCCTCGGCTTCTTCCAGGTTTCGCAGCCGCTGCACCCGAGAATGGCTGAGTCCATCGGGCACCACCTTGGTCGGTGATACTGTCTTCTTCTCCATCGACTCCTCAAAGTCTTCTTCTTGAGATGACTCATCTTGTTTATTATGAGGTGGGAGAGGCCCTAGACGCTCGAACACTGAGACTTCATTTGTCCTCCTCCTTTCTGCTTGCATTCGGGGATTCTCGATTGTTGGCAATCGGCTCATTCCCGAGTCCCAGCAATGTTTGAAGAAAGGACAGTCCCAGTGCTTATCCATGTTGTCTTGCTCCCTTGACCTCCCTCTAGCGTGAAGCTCGTACCCGTCGTTGTTTCTGTCGTGCTGACGATACCTCCTGTCCGCAGTCCGACGATATCTTTCGTCGTCTTCGTCGTGGCGTCGGCGTGGTCATACGCTGCTCGTATTTGTTGAGGAGATGCACCGAGAGTGGGCGTTGATACCGTATGCTTCTCACCTCCTCCTCGGTTAGGTATCGTCTATCATCATCGGGGCCGGTCGCGTGGAACGGCCTCCTCTTTGTCCTTGCCACGAGAGTGCTTTGCTTTGCCCGTGCTATGGCGAATCACAAGCCCTGCCATATTGACACCAAAGGAAAACCTGGCTCCTTATAGAGTGGCTGAGATCCACCATATTGACGCCAGGAGACGAACGTGTGCCCCCTTTGACCTTGATGCCGTGCAGACGGCTTTCGGAAAGGAGCCGACGAGCTCGGCTTCACGGATGGCCTTCACTCATCGCATTTCTTCTTGTGTTCTACAGGAAGATCCTTGTATGTGATCTGTTCCTCTGCCATCTCGGATGTCGGTGTTGACGTGGATGTTGCGAAGATTGTCCCAGGTGCGAAATGTGTTACCTGCCAAAACCCACCGGCGGGCAATGGTTAAGCAACACGAAGAGCCGGGAGGCTCCCAAGGCCGCTTAGTGGACCACGGCACCTCGCGTCGTCCCGCAAGTCTTCCAGCCACGTCCTGGCGGTTGCTAGGGCGTGCCACGACCTAGACCCGATCAGGAAGGTGTTAGAGTGCTTCGATTGTTCTGCATGGTAGACACGTAAACATTAAATACGAGCCCTATCGGCTCTCAGGTTGCCCTGTGGATCGGCTCAAAGAGCCGATCGCCCCATGGTTCACGTTGGATTTGCAATGACATGGGGATCCTGCTTGATCAAAACAAAGCTAAACCGATCTACGACAGTTTAGGGTTTTCACCGCATAACCGGAACGTCCTACGTGTGATCGGGCCTAGCGATACGAAAGATGATGCAAACTACCCCTACGAGAGGCCTAAAAACCAACATAACGTTGATTCCCGGAACATCCCTTGTAGGGACAGTAAACAACACCTAACGCGCCGGATCGTCCGACCCGGCATAAGGCCTAACTATGCAGATATTAAACTAATCCCTGCGGAGCAAGGAGCAACTATAACAGACCGGATCTACTAAGTAACGAACAAGCAGATGCTGCCCTTACACCCATATAGGTGTAAGGGCAGCTAGATGTCGAGGGCATTGCCACGCATGTATGCACGAGAAAGCACCAATGCAAGCCCCTAAACACCTAAGGATAAATAGTGCTGCTCGCCATCAACAACGCTTCAACGAGCAGCACAAGGTAGACGAATAAACGTCTGCCTAGATCGCGAGATGCGATCTAGGCAGCATGATGCTTACCCGGAAGAGAACCCTCGAAGGAAGGGGTGGCGATGCGTCTGGTTTGTGTTTGTTGTGAACGTGATTGTCCTCCTTTTCCGATAACCCTAGATACATATTTATAGTCCAAGGGACTTTCTAATTGAGGCGTACACCTAACCGTGCACGGGCCAGACTCTATCTGTTAATTCTACACACGATACGGTCTACTATGTTACAGATACACGGACAATTTAGCCCAAACTCTTAGCGCAAGGCCGCTTCAAAGATGCTCCACGTGTAATCTTCAAAGCCCATCTTCACTTACGGCCCATCTCCTGATTTGGCCAAAATCTGGTGATAACACATCCACATGTCTGCGTTTCCCAAGATTATCTCTTGTCAAAAGTTTGTCGTTTGCAAGCAGCCACAAGAAGATATGAATCCGAGAAGGAATATGAAGTTTCCAAACCGCTGGGGTATGGATCGGAATCACACCACCATTGTTAACAATACCATAGAAAGATCGAACCGAGTAAGAACCAGAGGGATGGAACATCCAAATCGGGCAATCATCACACTCGGAAAAAGAAACAGTTTGCACCAAGGCAACCAAATCAAGCCACCTATCATATAGGACATGGGATACCGTTCTTCTAAAGGTAAACTTCAGATTAGAACTGTCCCATGCATCAGCAATTGTACATTGTTGTTCATTAACTATACCATATAAATCCCAAAAAAAAATAGCAAGTGAACAATGACCAATCCACGTATCTTCCCAAAACAGAACTTTTTTACCATTACCAACATTCCACCTGTACCCAACCTTAGCTGATGAAGCAGCCAACATAACCCCTTTCCAAAAAGGGGAGCAGTGTACAGGTTTACGAAAACTCTAGAAAAAGGCCGACCTTCGCGAAGGGAAGATAACTTGCTCCGCGCGCGACAAGTGGCGCGCTGTGGTGCCAGAAAATTCCTGGAGAGTGGTCTACCTGCTCGCCACGTGTCGCAAGGAAGCAAGGTGGGGATGAGGGAGGAGAGAGAAGACACGGGAGAGGCCAGTTTTTCCCTTTTTTTCCTAGATTCGTTTTTTTAAAATGAAATATCTTGAGAACCGTAAGTCCAAATTACGAACCGTTTCCACTTTCGAGATCCTCTCGTCGAGATCTTCAAAACTAGATCCCATATCGATAGGTTCCGAGATACTTTTTTTTCGTACTTCCGATGCTAGTATGATTGTACTCGTGTCGTGTACCTAACTGTACTCGTGTTTCAACTGATAAGTACTTCTGTTTTTAGTACAGTTGGTGTAGTTTTTCCCTTTACTCGGTAAAGGTACTCGTTCGTGTGCGTGACTGTACCTGTACTTACTCATGTGCACCACTGTACCTGCTCGTGTGTGCGACTGTACCTGCTCATGTACGCCAGTGTACTTACATGTAGGTACTCGTGTGCACAACTGTACCTGCTCGTGTGCGCGACTGTACCTGCTCGTGTGTGTGACTGTACTTGTACTCGTCTGTGTGTTCAACTGTACTCGTGTGTTGTGCACAACTGTACTCGTGTGTTGTACACAACTGTATTTCTTCGTGTATGTAACTGTACTCGTGCTTCATGCATACCTGTACTCGTGTGTTGTATATAACTGTACTTGTGTGGTGTACCTATATGTACTCGAGCTAAGTGTCCAACGCGCCATAAAAATTAACGTGTATATAGTGTTGTACGTACATGTACTTAACTGGTTAATGCTTTGGATTTGCATGGGAGAGAGCGTGATGCGCACAGCACGCGATGGATGAAAGCAACTGTACTCGCGTCGTGCGGCCGCGCTGTACTTGCTCGACCGCGTATCGCGCTTGCCTACGCATGTGGCCGGTTGTCCCGCACCGCGCGCGCTGTACTTCCTCGCATGCGCGCCGGCCCGCGTCGTCGCGCGTTTGCATTGTGGGTTTGACACGTGTCGGCAGCTCAGACGATGTGCGGGAGACTTTTTCCCTTTGAGAAGGTTGGTCTTTTTTTAGTGGTACCCACAGGTTTAGCATAAATAAATAATATTTGCCTATTTTAACTCGACCTGATTTGTTTAATGGGCCATGCTTGGGTATTCAAGGTACGGTGATGCCGCCACATAGGAAATTGAGGATCGCTAGAGGTTGAGGTGTATGGTTCTAAAAAAAAAGAAAGATGTTGAGGTGTATTTCATGACTGCGGGGCCTTGTGCTGGAAAAGGCACAATGGAACGGCTGCGTGGGCCCTAATGCATGAAATTACGAAAAGTCTCGCCTCTCTCTCAACTAGGGTACACGTTCAATTCAACATAGCCAGTTGAGACCGACTCTTTTCGAGCTCATGAAGATAGAGTTAAAATTGGTTCGTCTCAACTCCTGAGTTAATTCATTTAACTGGCTATAAATATGAGCAACACACTATAAGTAATGTCTATAAAAATATCTAAGGACACATACTTTACTACTTTACTTCACAAATCGTAATAAATTCACGAAAGGTTCCTAGCGAGAAATGAAAGGAGTGGATTGAAATGTGCAAGGCCCAACCTGACCAGGGAATGCCCGACCTGGGCGATACTTGCCTTGTTAGGCGGTGTATAGGAAAAAATCCTATACAACACCCGTTGCAACGCCGAACGACCGCGTCGCGCACCCCTCTTAGGCGTGCGTGCCGTGGTGGGCCGGGAACGTTAGCAAGGGGCGAGCGGGGTTCGACGTTGTTCTCTTCCTCACCAGCAACCAAATTCTTAGGGGAGATAAGAAGACGACGATGAAGCTCCTGGTAGGGATCCACGACGGAGGAGGAGCCAACGAGGCTAGAGTGAAGCGGAGCCGAGATATGGAACTGAGGGGTGGGGGTGCATGGGCGGAGCCGGCGACACTTAGGGTTAGTGTTAGGTTAGGGGTGCTCGTCGTAGAGGAAGAAGGTGCAGAGAGGTTAGAGAGGGATGGTCGGGGCGGCAGAGGACTGGCGGGGGTGGCGATTTGTGGAGGGCTAGACATCAATGCGGTGTAGTAGCGACGTTGGGCTCGGGCAACGGTCGCAGACGGTTGCGGCCGATGGTGGTGGCGAGGGAATCTAGGGGGGGGGGGGGAGAAGATGGTGTGAGGGCGGTGGAGGAGATGGTGCGGTGGCTCGCCGTCCGGTCGTCGATAAAAAAGCAAGAAGGATGTGAAGAAGAAGATGTATGTTGTTGTGGGCGAAGCCCATAAAACGGTACGTGCGTCGCGTCGGTTCGGATTGTGGCGTAAGGTCCGTCGGTTCGGATTGTGGCGTAAAGGTCTGTGTATAGGAATTTCCGATTGCCCCGTGGTCTCAAGTATAGCTGGGCATGGGCAGCCTGACCCGGGCCAGGTCGGGGCAATTGTGCACGTCGTGCCAGGCCCGACAGTCGGGCCGGGCCTCAGCCCGAGGGAATATGCATTTTCCCGAAAGTCGGGCTGGACCACTTGGGCTGGGCTCGGCTAGGCTTGGGCCTAAATTTTTGGCTCGAAGGTTGGGCCGGGCTTGGGCCTAGACTTTCAGCTTCGGGCATTCTTAGGCCTGGCCCGAAAAAAATACCCAGCTATGGTCTCTAGTTGAGGGCGTCTCTTAACGGGCCATGTTCCTTCGGCCTACCTGAAACCGGTGATGCCCCAGTTCGAGAACCACTGCCAAACAATTTCAATTTTGGGGTAAACGGAGGAGGAGAATCGCCGGCGATTCCATGGCGTCCGGCTTCAGGTTCCCGATGCTGTCGACCGCGAAGGTTGCCAAGGCGATACTCCAGTCCGATATCGCATCCGGCACCATCCTCCGCCCCGACGACATCGCCAAACCCCAGCTCGACCTCCTCCCCGCCATCCTCTCCCGCTTCTTCGCCTCCTTCGTCGAGGTCCTAAGCGCCCTCATCAACTACCTCTTGGAACGAGAGGAGAAGCTCAACCTCCTGCGCCCCATCATCAACAAGGTACCCGACTACCACGAGTGTTCTGTGGAGCCGGAGGCCAGGATTGATCAGTTCTTCACTGTCCAGAGCCTCTGCAGCGTTTCTGTTCGGGGAAATGCCCACATGCAGACTTGAGTTCTGAAAATTGCAACTTTTGTTTGTTGTGCCAGGTTTCTTTCGTGCAGCATCTAAGGAGGTTTCGTATCATTAGCTCGTGGAGCAGATGGAAGAGCCAATGGTCCATCAGCTGGAAGTGGATGTAAGTACTCAGTGGCAGAAAGTTCAGGTTTACAAAAAGCAGCACTTGGAGCAAAAGCCGTGGTCATCAATATCAAGAACGTGGAGATCCACATGATGGTGTGTTGATTCCCTGCCTTGTGTCTTATTTCCTCTATTTCTGTTGTGAGAATAAAGCTGTGCTATGACACTATGATCAGATTCAATGTGCTTGATCCACAGCACAAACACATCATTAGCAAATTTCATTCTTTACGTGGCATTGCATTCATGTCTATAGCTCAATTTGAACCACCTATTCAGCTACTTAATTGTTCTTTTGATATCGTAGAATTCTTCTGATGATTGACAACATTGTCAGGACCTTATGTTTATTGTAAATTTCTTCAACTTTGCCCGCACCCATCTGTTGCGTTGGTTAACCCAAAGCTTTATATGAATCTAAGTTACTTAGAAAGTTAGAATGCTGCCTCCCTCTATCATCGTTCGCCGTACATGAGTTTGTCATGTTATATAAATAAAATATAAGCAATTCATACAGATAGCAAATGAAATTTGTAAATCACCTATCATGGTACATAGTATATGCCTACAACATACACAACAATGAAACACATGGGATTCTGATCAAAAGACCACATTCAATATCAGGTTGAATATAAAAGCCTTGGCCCTTTGGTGTGGCTCGACTCTGATCTTCTAGATCCAAGCTAGAGCTACTTGGTCAAAATACCTTGGCTCCAAGTGCGCACCTAGATGTAACTCCAGCCATTTTGATGCGAATAAACTCGAAGCTCCCAGCTATAGGAACTAGGAAGCCCTAAGCTTCATCCAACTTTCAACTTTCGTAGGTTAGAAGCACTCCAGCCCACATATTGCCTGGCTAGCTATCTACATCTAAAAAGTGCACACTGTACACAATTTGTTGAAACAATTCTTTATCCACCATTTACTCTTGAATCTTGATATCTGCTTCTCCAGTTGGCATTAAGCTATACTTAATGAATGCGGGCATTAAACAACTGATATACTGTTCTTGACAACTTGCGCTGATAGGTTGATGTTCTGCATAAAAATTAATCAACATTTCAGTACGTAATCTTGTATTTGATGCATTTTATGTTTCCTCCTGCAGAAATGTAGATAGCCCAGGCAGATTTTGAGTAGACTAAACATGCCCAAGAAAACTCCAAATTGAGGTTCAATTTTTTTGGAGTCCCTAGTAAAGGTTCAGGTGAGACCTCTTCCATTTAGTTTATTTGTAGCTGCAGGCCAGGTTCCAAAATTTGGCAGATTATATTTATTCGGTGACCTGATGTTCACATATAGTCGATCTTGTAGATTGCCTAGTACTAGTTGACTGGATATCAACTATATTTGTCATGTTTTGACTAACTACATTAGTTTTTCCATGCAATTCGGCTCGCGGAGGGCCTTGGGTCCCTTTATTTGGCGCAGTATCTAGCAGTGCAAAATGTTCAAGAGAAAAATGCCACTTTGGAGTTACTCGATAAGGTTTTCTGGTTTCACTATTTTGTGTTGAGTGTTCACCAGGTACCACTTTTCATTAGAAATATGACAATTCTAAAAGTTGCTTTTTTGCTTACGACCATTGGCTGCAGCAACACATTTTAGACTTTAGTTCCATGGATTTTGATAGAAGAAAACATATGTTATATATGAGTCTGCCAGGACCATTTGGTTTCCTCATAGGATATATCTCTATGGTACATATCTATGATATTTTTGAGTCCATTTGTTACTGCTAGTGCCTGGTGGTGCTGTATCAGAGTTGCAATTGCTGTTGTTCCTTGTTATGCTTCACCAGTAAATACCCCTGTGACCTTAACTATCTCCATGTCGCAGGCTCATGAGAAACTTGTAAATCACTCCTCTAAAATCAAGGATGTACAGAGCATGATTGCATTCTGTAGCTGGATTAATTGAACAATAAGGCTATGCTTATTGTTGCTGCTGCCAAAACAGTTAAGAAAGGAGTTAAAGTCCTCAAAGCTAAGCTTAATGATGAAAACTCGTTCATGTCCTTTGACACAGAGATTGTTGAATTGCAAGGAGAAGGTTATGTTTCTGATTTCTAAATGTACATTTTGTTATTACTGCTTAATTATTGTATGTTCCTCCCTTTCTGGAAGTTATTCTTTTACTCACATTATTATCTGAATCCCTTCGAATCAGAACATGAAATGGAGGAGCTCTCTAGGAAAAAAGTGAAAGAAAGGAATCAAATAATACAAGATCAAAATCAGGAGCTGAGTGCTTTTAGGTCCAAGATTCCTTGAACCTAAAAAAAGGAAAGCAGAGGTAATAATCGCTAAGTAATGTGTTTATTCTGAATTTTTTGGCTTGTTTGAACTTTGTATCCTTTTTATATTGTAAAGAGTAATTATTTTTTGGTGTTCAAGTGTAAAATACTTATCTAGATTCTTTCTTGACGATGTTAGTACAGTACTAGTTGTCCATCTTTCTGACTGTTAAAGCCTGCAGATTTAGTCTCTTATTTGTAAATTATTTATTTTCTATATAAAATAGCTGACATATTGCATTTCTTCATGTCATTATCACTGCATAGGCTAAGAAGTTATGTTTGGAAATTGCTTCAGTAAGGACTGCAGCCACAGGATAACAAAAGAATCATGTAAAATTTGGCAATATTCTGAAAGCGGTATGTCTGATTTAGAGGACTATTTCGTAAATTCATCAATGAACATGCTTCTCCTCAAGAATACTTAAGCTGCTATTATAACTTTTCTGCAATTTAATACCCACATGGATACCGTCAACCCTTTTCGTGGAACAATTTGAGGAGGTGGGCAGGTTAGATCAGAATGCTTCTGAGGCCATTTGAATTTCTTTCTCTAACTTAATAAAATTACATGACCTGTGACTCAAAGCCAAAATAAATATAGCCCAAGTCGTCAGTTACATATTTCATAATGTAGAGTAGCAGCTTAGAATTTCTGATGGGGTGAATGTTCTTATTCGAAATCTGTAGGAAACTGACATAGGAAGGTAGTTCTGCTCCGGGACCATCTGCGGCTAGAACGAAAACCACACCGAGAGCCAGTGCAACAAGCAAGAAGTCAAGGGCTCGGCTCGGAAAAGGATATGAGATGTTCTTCTTACTAGCATGGTGATGTAATAGTGCCTCTAGCTACAACTACTGTTTATGAACATAGGAACTTCATTGATCTATGGAATCATTAGCTCACTTGCCCTTGCCTGCTTGTGGAAACAGGGATAAAAGAATTCAACCCAAAAGACCTGCCACGGTTTTGATGCTATCTACTCAATTATGCGCTGGTTTCGATCAGGACGAAGTATTGCTTGTTATTTCCTGCAAGAATGAGAGGAATACGTACTGGTGCTCTCTTTTATGTAAATATACTGCATTTTTGTCACTATTTGTTTCATGTTTTTTTTGCTTGTGCTCTGATTTGACATCTGCTATTATTGCTTTGTTGTCGATTGGGAACCCAGATCTACACTTGAAATATCATCATCCAGTTTTTTATTAGGACCAACCTCTGAATTTCTGAAACTTAACTTGGAACAACAACCTTGAACTTAATTTTTTACATCCAGAACGTTTGAGCATCAAATCCACCTTGTATGATTGGCCTAGAGCAGTTGGCATCAAACTGCTGCTCCAGCACCACCGTGAGGAAGGGGGATAGGGGCCGCTGCCGCCGCAATCAGTGGCTAGGCAGTGAAAGTCCCAGGGGAGCGAGCTGCACACCTTGTGTGCACAATGATGGCACGTTGGACTCGAGCATGTACAACCTTTGTCAATGACCATGGCCTTGTGTACTTCGGGACCTGAGGCTAGAGGACAATGTTCGCTGTCTCGGTGTCTTAGATCAAGGTCATAGTACTTCGTGGTCTCAATTTTTGTATTGTTTTGTTGTTGGTTACGTTGTTGGGTAGGGTGCTGCCACCGACTGTATGTTGGCTCCAGCGGTGGCGGCCAGGACTGAAATGGGAGAGGAGGAGGTTTGGTCGAGCGTGGTTAGTGAGGATCAGGAAGGCTGCCATCTCCTTGTTGGCATGAGTGGTGGTGTCACCAAGCTCCCGGTCGTCGTAAAAGCAAACGTAGAAAATCAACATTGACTAATGATCAACAGAGCATCATATCAGCCTAGCTAGAGCTACATTTTCTTCTTGCATCTCTCATGAACTTGCTCATGATCGATCGCTTGCATCAAGCTGCGCCCATATAAATTAGTCAAGTATTTGTCTCACGCTTAAGAACATAGGAATTGACTCACTCATAATACTGAAAAATAGATAGCAAAGAATATATAATCAATTAATCTGAACAAGAATTGCTTGTTCATCATCATTATACAATCACAATACATGTTATGTTTGCCCATGGCTTACATCAAAGATTCAAAGCTAGACTACCATGGATCGGGGAGTAGTACATATCGACCAAAACGTTTAGCTGGTCCATAATCTGTTGCATGCAGAAATGGATCATAGGCTTTGGGCCAGCACTAATTAAATAGACTATATCTCGTACATTAGCTCCTCCACCATGTGCTGGATGCAGATTTCGCAGTTTGCCTTGGAGCACTTGGCCATGCCGTGCGACGATGGAGTATCACAGGAGACGAAAGCCGGCGCCGGCGCTGAGCATGCCACCAGGTCCATGTCGTTGTCGGCGAAGAGGCGCGCATAGGTGACCTCCTGGTAATCTTCCTCAACCAGTGGTGGCTGCTGCTGCGTCCGGGAAAAATCTTCAACGTCCTGGAGTATGTCGTCAGAGAACCCGGCCGGATCCATTGGGTTGTCGTCGGAATACAACCAGCGGTGCTCTATGGCTTGAAGCTGGTCTGCGGGTTCTTGGTCCTGTTCTTGGCGGCGCGGGGTTTGGAGACGTGGAGCGTCCGGGTGTGGATCGTCGCCGGCCTTCCTCTTCTTGCAATCCGGCATGGCCTTGCTCTTGTTGCAATCCGCCATGGCCTTCCTCTTGTTGCAATCCTCCATCGCCTTGATCACCGAGTCGTACGTCGTCTCCGTCTTGTGGCGCGACACGCAGACCCTGCATAGGACCAGACCGACGGCATCGTCGTTGAGGCGGTACTCCGTCATGCACCATCCGAGCCTGGTAGGCCTAGCTCGCGGCGACTCCTTGAACTGGTAGGAGAGCTCCATCTTGTAGCCAACGCAGCGATTTTCTTCGTCAAATACGGGCTCCTCGCGATGCTCCGAGTGCCATGTGTAACCCTCGCCGACGGCGCGCTGCCGCCTCCCGCGGCCGTTCTTGACCTTCTGACGACGCACGGGTGTGAAGAAGTACCAGTGACCCCTTTTCCCGTCGTGGTCGTCGGTCCCCGATGCCTCCTCGCGCTGGTCGACGAGTTGGTCGGGTGACAGGGAGTATGCGTCGAAGTCGTGGATGTTGTGGTGGCCGTCGATCGGCAGCCTGGCCACCTTTGGCCGCAGGAACTTAGTGATGAGCTCGTGATCGGGCAGGTTGAAGACTGCCCCAGGAGGAGCACGACCATCTTCCGCGAACGCCATGGATCAGCGATGGATGCGATGCAAGGAGTGGAAGAAGGGGCCGCGCGCGCGTGTGCTCTAATGCTGTGTGCCGTCCAGCTTATATATATCGGTGATACACGTCAGCACTCTAGCGTCTAACAGCAATCCAGAAACGGAAACGGAGTGCAAGTAGTACCCGGTTCGACCGCATGCAGTACTATACTCGTGTAAATCTTGAAACGAATTTTGCTGTCGGATTGTAACTAACGCGCCTCAATGCACGAGTGCGTGCCTAATTCAACTTGACGTGGTAACCAAGTTCCGTCGTCCCAAATCAAACTGAAAAGCCACGTCATATGCCAAGGTACCAATACAATTTGTCCATGGACTGAAGCTCATCTCGCGGACATGCGCGTATATACCAAGGTAGCTATCCACTGCTTTCATTTGTTTCGATGCAACGACGATGGAGCGCAGAGGAGAAAAGAATGACACTCAGAACATAAAAGCAATGATAAATGCATGAAGCACCGTTCTAAAGACACTTCACTATCCATCCCGTGTCCGCACCGCCGCCTCCGCCCCTCGTCCGTGCCATCGCCACCAAGCCCTGAGAATCCGCCGCCTCGCGAGCCACTGCCGTCCAAGGTCTTCCTCCTCTCTCCCCATTATTAACGTGGAAATTGTTAGTATAATTTATGTAGAAATTTTTAGTGGTGTAGTAGTTTGTTAGTAGAAATTATAGTAATGTAGTGTAGAATTGGTGAATTGTGTAGTATAAAATGTGTAGCGATATATAGATATTTGTGTAGAATTATTTTAATTTGCAAGCTTATATCATGTAGCAACTTTGAATTTGAATCCTATGTGAGCACATTGCGGTCACGTTATGTACAGTGACGCCAAAATTGTCATTGAGCTTCATGTACACGCTGACGGTATGTATAAAGTCACACCAAAATGTCTACTATACACTAGTAGGAAACTATATATGTGTATTCCAAAATTATGTGTTCTCTAATAATTGCTTTATTTTGTTGTTTTAGTGCATCCCATGCAGCTCAAGGTGTTCCTTCTTGGACCATCTGAAAAGGGACATTCACACACTAGCATCCTTTGAGGTGATTCTAGTTGAATGATTTCGCCATTTGAAGGAGTTCATGGTGCAAGTCACCAACGAGGCAAAGCGAACCTATTCACAGACCGATACGAGATGGATTCCTAGAGGAAGTTCATTTTGTATCTCGGCAACCGCTTTTAGACTACCTACTTCCATTAAACTCACACGGAGTACTTATTGTCTTCTGACGATGAAGAGCTCCCTCCCAGAGCTCGTGGTGACACTATGTGTCTCTCCGAGGTTTCTACTAGTGCTTCCAGCTAGGTTTTAGCTTTTATGTCTAGATCTATGTATGACTATGCATGACGTGGATGTAGTGAAGCATTTGCATGACTATGTCTAGTAGATTTAGTAATAGCAACACATGACCAAGTTATCTTCTATATAATATGCATGCTATGCTACTGTTATATAATTAAGGGTGTCCGACACCAGCTTGAGTTCATCGCAAATCTGCACTTTCCCGACCTCTAGATTCACACTCACCAAGGACTGGATGGTGGTGACGGAGGCATTGACAGACTTGATCAGCTGCTTTTTGGTGTCGGCGATGAATGGGTGGGTCACATCGAGCATATCCTTCTTGTAGTCAGCGAAGCGCCTCTCATACTCCTCTTGTGTCTCGGCCTTGAGGATCTCATAGAGAACTTGTGATTCCGGCGACAGGCTGTCCATCACCTCTGAGCAACAACGAGATAACAATATGGTGGGGTTAATTATGCTTTGAATACTCCAGATCGGAGGATCGAGATGTCTCTAATTATCAGTTGTAAGGTTCTAGCTACTCTCTTGTTCATATTTTACGACAAAAGGCTCAAACAGTATCTCACGAAAGAAAGCTCAAACAGATCTGAGATCCACAGGATCCTGGCTGAGTTCCTCCCAACCACCCCCTTGCTAATTCATATGGCACTGTCGTCCGGCTTCATAATTCAGTTACAAGCCAAGTTCCAAATTAGCATGTGCCCTCACTTTAATGGCACTCGTTGGCGCGTCACACCCTTGGCAGTGCTACTGGGCGCACTCTCACCAGCGTGCCACTTTGGAGCCCATCTTCTGCACTTGCGCTGACCCATGTCTTGTGCTGTAGATTGGTCAGCGGTCGCCTCTCCCATGTCACCTCCATGTAGGGACAGGTCGCTGACATTTTCCGTGTGCATTTCCATTTCACATGACAAAGAATTGGGCTGGAAACTCCACCCACACGGGTAGAAAACGGAGGGAAACCACGCGTCACGAGGGAAGGAAAGGATGCGAAGTGGCTCTAAATCTTTGGCGAATGTCCATTAGGAGACACTCGTCAAAGACAGGAAAAGGCATGGAAAGCAAGTCACGTGTCCTAGGTATCTTCAACCGGTCTAAAGTTCCTTCCTATATAATCATCATCCCAGCCTCTTCCTCCTTGGCTCCTCTCTGTTTCCTCCCCGACGAGCTAGAGTTTATGCCCATTATTTTCACAATTAAACAAGATTTGGCGGCGGCCCATCTATCTAAGGGTTATAAAAGGTTAGCAACTTCATCCTTTAATATGTCATTGCTAGTTTAGCTCATTTAATGCTCTAGAAGTAGAGGGATTTGTGGATTTTAGTGTATGTGGGAGTTTATTTGATTTATATGAAATTTGAGCTCAAATAAACTTTTAGTTGCATATGTGTAGATGTGGTTTACTTAGTAATTGATCAAAATGAGTATGGAATAGAAAGTTTTAAAATCAGTGCATAGTTTTAATTTTTGCAATAATAACATTTATAACCATGCAGTTGTTTTGTTTTCTCATTCCATGTGTGTTGTAAGTATGAGGCATGTTCTTAATTGTTGCAATGGCTGATGATTATACTTTGGACCATCTAGTGAGAAAAGGTGTCATAAGCCGTGGGATGGAGGTAGTATGTGTTGATAAAATGCATGTTTAGTCCATAATTTAATTATGTATTTGATTCCTATTGTTTTTAGTTAGTAGTATGTTGCATAAGAAAGACACAAAGATCCCCACGTTGTTTAAAAGTTACAATTGATTTCTGCATCGTGATTGCATTTAGAGTGCTGGGGCATGGGACTAACTTTAGCATCGTGATTGTGTTTCTATTGTATCTCTAGCTAGCTACCTAGTCGATCGAGACATGTTAATTAATTTGGTCACTACTCTAGTTTGGTTTAAATGTGATGAACTTGTATTAATTTGGTCACTTCTCTATTCATGATGTTGTATAATTGTTTTTGATATACTTAATTATATAATATAGATGAACCGGCAATGGATGTACGATGACCGTCGCTCTATCGAGTTCATTAATGGCCTGCATTATTTTATCGGTTTGGATGAGGCAAACAAGCGGGATGGTTTTATGTGTTGTCCATGTGATGCCTATAAGAATACCAAGGATTATTCTTCCTAAAACATCCTTCACACCAACCTGTTTCGGTCTGTTTCATGCCCGCTATAATTTTTGAACCAATCGCGGAGAAAGTGGGGTTATAATGGAAGAAAATGAAGAGGAAGAGGATGATGACAACTACTTTAGGTTCCCTGAATACAGTGATACTTCAACGGGGGAAGCTGAAGAAGAGGCATTAGATGAGCCCTCTAATGATCTTCGTCGAGCCATTGTTGATGCACAGAGAGACTGTGAAAGTGAAAAGGATAAGTTGAAGTTGGAGCGCATGTTAGAGGATCTAAAAAATTCTTGTACCCAAATTGCGAAGATGGCAACAAAAAACTAGGTGGAATTGCTGCAGTGGAAGGCAGATAATGGTATATCTGACAAAGGCTTTGGGAAGTTACTGAAATGATAAAGAAGGTGCTTCCAAAGGATAAAGAATTGTCCGTCAGTACGTATGAAGCAAAGAAGGTTGTCTGCCTTCTAGGATTAGAGGTGCAGAAGATACATGCATGCCCTAATGACTGCATCCTCTACCGCGGGAAGGAGTACGAGAATTTGAATGCATGTCCGGTATGCGGTGCATTGCGGTATAAGATCAGCTGAGATGACCGTGGTGATGATGAGGACTAGAGCCCTATGAAGAGGGTTCCTGCCAAGGTGATGTGGTATGCTTCTATAATACAATGGTTGAAACATTTCTTCAGAAACAAATAGCATGCCAAGTTGTTGCGATGGCACAAATAAGACCGTAAGAAAGATGCCAAGTTTGTGTGTGTGTGTAGAGGTTTCTACTATAAAACTATATGTACTAAAATTAAAATTCAATGAGTAAAACTAATGCAAGAAAAGTAAAGTGCAATAAAGTAAAATGAGATGAAGTGAAGTAAAGTAGAGTAACTCAAGGAAGTAAGTGTTATAGAAAATTACTACTTCGTTTGTGTGGTTTTCATAATTAGTGAAGCACAAAGATAGTCTTTTTATTTTTTCTTCTAGAGAGGAGCCATAGATAGATGTAGCCATATATATGAGCAAATACACCCCTTGTGATTGATCCCAAGGCCAGATAAGAGCAAACAAGGGAATTATTAAGACATAAAGTACAACCACCGTTGTAAGTTTACAGGTCCCCATAGTTACATCCCTGTTAATTAACCACGAATTTATACATCATGTATCTCTAAGACTTGAGATTCGGTTTCTATCAAACTCCGGCTATCCCTCATCCTATCAACATGCAACGGTAACAACCTTGTACACCCCCCATCATATGTGTGCACTCATATGTTAGTACAACAAGATCATCATAGAAGATAACATATACTTGTATGCAACCAACACAAACTATCTCACAATTGCCATGAACAAGTCACTACTCAAACATCAACATAGAGATACTACAATAGATCATCATAAAACAAAATAATTCATCATACATCATGTTTACCAAGATATTACAGTGGAGGATGATGGATGATGGAGAGTTATTGTAGATGGTGATGGAGATACTGATGTTGATGAAGATGGTGACCACCGGGGTAGATACCAAGAAGTTAGGTACTTCGTCCCTATAAATATTGGCCGGACCGGAAAGAGATATGTGTAGGAATCAAACTCCTTCTACATATTAATGTACTCCCTCCTTGATAAAATATATGGCATATTTTTTTTTGAATAATCAAATGATGTAAAGTTTGACTTTGTTTTGCCGTATGCTTCATTAGGGTTTGCCCTGGCGTTGTTGTTCGCCATGCTTATTTTTAGGACTTTATTGTGTCATTTTTCATCGTTGTGTTTATTCCAGGGCGTTATCGTGACTGTTCTTTGCGGTGTGATTGTGTGGCAGGAGCTGTTCTACGATTTGTCGTGTTCCGGTCTATATGGCACGTGGCTAAAGCTTGAGCCACATGTCAGCGTGATACGTCCAAAACGTATCTACTTTCCCGAACACTTTTGCTATTGTTTTGCCTCTAATTTGTGTATTTTGGATACAACTAACACGGACTAACGCTGTTTTCAGAACTGCTGTGTCTCGTTTTTGTGCAGAAATCCAACTTTCGGGAAAATCCTCGAATTTATGCGAAGGCCCTATTTTACCAGAATATTGACGGAGCCAAGGGCAAGAGAGGTGGAGGCCGGGGCCCCACACCACATGGCGGCGCGGCCCGGGGGGGCCCGCGCGGCCATGTGGTGTGGCCCTCGGCCGGCCTCCGACGCCCCCTTCGGACTACTTATTGGGTTCGACAAAACGCACGGAGAGAAGTCAAAATCGCCGAAACCCTCCGGAGAGCGCCACATCGCGAAACTCCGTCGCGGGAGCCAGAAGTCTCCGTTCGGCACTCTGCCGGGACGGGGAATGGAGAGATCTTCACCGCCATCACCGCCAACACCTCTCCATCGACCAGCCATGTTTCCCCCATCCATGTGTGAGTAATTCCCCGCTGTAGGCTGAAGGGGATGGTAGGGATTGGATGAGATTGGTCATGTAATAGTCATAAGATTGTTAGGGCATAGTGCCTAGTATCCGTAGATGTCACTTTTATGATATTGTTGCAACTTGTTATGCTTAATGCTTGTCACTAGGGCCCGAGTGCCATGATCTCAGATCTGAACATGTTATTGATTCATGAAGATATTCGTTGTTTATGATCTTACCTGCAAGTTGTATACACATGTCGCTGTCCGGAACCAATGGCCCCGAAGTGACAGAAATCGGGACAACCGGAGGGGATGGTAGTGATGTGAGGATCACATGTGTTCACGGAGTGTTAATGCTTTGCTCCGGTACTCTATTAAAAGGAGTACCTTAATATCCAGTAGTTTCCCTAGAGGCCCGGCTGCCACCGGCTGGTAGGACAGAAGATGTTGTGCAAGTTTCTCATTGCGAGCACGTACGACTAAATATGGAACACATGCCTATTGATTGATTAGTACTTGGATACCGTTTTATTATTATCTGCAAATGCCCCTGCTTTGATTGTTACATGAGTTTCTCTCATCCATGCAACGCCCGTTAAATCCGTCCCTATGCCTACAGTATTTTAATCCTGCTGTTTACTATAATCACTACTGCTGTCTTTATTTCACTGCTGCTGTTATTTCACTATTTTCACTGCCATAAAACTGTTACTACTGATAAACTCTTGCGAGCAAGTCTGTTTCCAGGTGCAGCTGAATTGACAACTCCGCTGTTAAGGCTTACAAGTATTCTTTGTCTCCCTTGTGTCGAATCAATAAATTGGGTAATACTTCCCTCGAAGACTGTTGCGATCCCCTATACTTGTGGGTCATCACAGCGCACTAGTAGAAAAGGGGGCTTCATTCCCGGTTGGTAAGAGGCTTTAGTCCCAGTTTTGCAACTGGAACTACGGAATTGGAACTAAAGCCCCGTTTTTAGTCCCCGTTGCATTACACACCGGGACTAAAGGCCCTCCACGTGGGGTTGCGGGCGCGCGTTCGGTGGAGGACCTTTAGTCCAGGTTTGTAACATCAACCGGGACTAAAGGCCTCCATGGGGATTTTTTTCATTCATTTTTGTTTTCTAATTTTTTTTCATTCAACTTTTTTCGTGTTTTTTTCTTCAGAATTTCTAGTATTTGAGTTATTTGACTAATTTAGTCTCTAAATATACTTAATCTGTAGTCAAATTACTTACTCGTGGTCAAACTTTCCGTTTAGTCTCTGACTACACTTAATATCTAGTCAAATTACTTACTTGTGGTTAAACTTTTCGATCAGTCAGCCATCCTCAAACTGCTCCAGCACTAGCACGCTTAACTTCTGAGTTCTTTCCGTCCCGCTTTTAAGTGCTTTGCATTGATATTAGTATCATATCAATCATATTAACCTATTGGTTATGATGTTACACTTTTTTATTCTTTGAATTCCAAATAATCTTTTAATAAGCAAAAGTAATGATGTAATAATAATCTTGAATAAATACATAACAATATTTTTTTTTGCAAAACCTTAAATCTAAAAAAATTCATATTTCCCTTTGGCAGTTTGAGAATCTAAAAATTGGCTAACCGAGTGAATCCTGGTGAATTTAGATGCAATTTTTCACGTAGATACATTTTCATGTATTAAACATTTTTTTCCCGAGTTCGGATGCTAAAGATATTCCCATTTTACCGAATAATACCTTTTTTTTGCAAAACAAGTCAAAATTCATGTTTGTTATTATTCGTAATAACTAGATCACCTAACCTACCTACATCTAAAAGAATCTTCAATTTTCTGTCATCTTCTTTTGTATTTTACAAAGCTATAAAAGGCGATCCACGAGAAGGGGGTGTGTGTGGAGCAAAAAAAAACCCCCAAAAAACCATTAGTCCCGGTTGAACCGGGATTAAAGAATTACGCATCAGAGGCAGCCTGCCACAACCCCTCTAGTCTCGGTTGGTGTCTCCAACCGAAACTAAAGGTCCCGTTTAACCGGGACAAAAACCGTGCGGCGTGTTAGCCGTTCGGACCGGGACTAATACTCAAATTAGTCCCGTATCCAAACACGACCGGGACTAATGCTCCGGGCAACAACGAAGGAAAGGCTCTTTTCCTACTAGTGGCTGCCCCTTTTCCGTAGTCTAGATTCACTTATTTTTGTTTCTATCTTGTCCATTTGAAATGTCTAGCCCGTCTTAGCATCTCCAGCCGTTGGGGCTCCCTAGACCGAAATCCGGCGCTATTTAGGGACGGATGGATGTAAAATTTGGCCTGGGGAGAACCATTTTCCCAGCGGAGAGCCCAGGAGAATGAACAAATATAGGTGAATTCAAACATAACCAGACGAAATAAGTTCAAACATAGGCGAAATCTAGAGATATTTAATATATATAGGCGAGTTCTTACATATATAGGCCGAATTCGTAATACATTTGAATTCGGCGAGAGGGAATATAAACTAATTAAAAGGACTGCGTTCTACATGCCGAAATTGCGGTAGAACGCCGTGTAGTCACCGCCGTCCTCATCGTTGGAGTGGACGGCGTCCTCGGGCGGCGGCTGGCTACTCTGGCCGGCGTCTCCGTACCAATGGATGGAACCCTGCCCAAGGTCGCCGTGTGGCGGCGTCGGCCGATACCACTCATCCCCGCTGCTCTCCTCCACCTTGATCAGCGGCACGGATGCACTTTGTGTACACATTCTTTACTATTAAATCCTGGTGGAATTTCCATGTAGAATTCCTCTTGCAACTACATAGCCTTTAACCGCTGCTAGATTACTATTTGTATTGCCATCTTTTGTACCGTTTTTTATAGAAAACAAATGAATTTTGTCGTCCTTTTGTGTTTTCAATTTTTGCACATTTATTGGGGCCACCGTATTAGGGCCACCGGTGTGGGGAAGCCTTCCCTAAACCGAGGAAGGAGTGTCGGTGTCCCCCATAAGCGAGTGCCGACGTAGCTGCCGGCGCCTATTTGGGGCCGTCGGTGGAGATGCATCTGGCTGGCTAGCTTCATCGTCGTTTCATAACAAATGAAAGCACTGGCTGGCTAGCTTGGTCTGTACGCGCATGCATGTCCGCGAGATGAGCTTCAGTCCATGGGCAAATCGTATTGGTACCTTGGTATGACGTGGCTTTTCAGTTTGATTTGGGACGATGGAGCTTGGTTGCCACGTCAAGTTGAATTAGGCGTCCCCTACGGCCGGAGGCGCGTTAGTTACAATCCGATGGCAAAATACATGCACATTCTTTGATTCGTTTCAAGATTTACACTAGTAGTACTGCATGCAATCGAACCGGGTACTACTTGCACTCCGTTTCCGTTTCTGGATAGCTGTTAGACGTGTGGATCATCGATATAAGCTAGACGGCCCACAGCATTAGAGCACACGCGCGCGGCCTCTTCTTCCACTCCTTGCATCGCATCCATCGCTGATCGATCCATGGCGTCCGCGGAAGATGGCCGTGCCCCTCCTGGGACTGTCTTCAACCTGCCCGATCACGAGCTCATCACTAAGTTCCTGCGGCCAAAGGTGGCCGGGCTACCGATCGACGACCACCACAACATCCACGACTTTGACGCATACTCCTTGTCACCCGACCAACTCGTTGAGGAGCGCGAGGAGGCGTTGGGGACCGACAACCACGACGGGAAAGGGGGTCACTGGTACTTCTTCACACCGGTGCGTCGTCACAAGGCAAAGAACGGCCGCGGGAGGCGGCAGCGTGCCGTCGGCGAGGGTTACACATGGCACTCGGAGCATCGCGAGGAGCCCGTATTTGACGAAGAAAATAACTGCGTTGGCTACAAGATGGAGCTCTCCTACCAGTTCAAGGAGTCGCCGCGAGCTAGACCTACCAGGCTCGGATGGTGCATGACGGAGTACCGCCTCAACGACGATGCCGCCGGTCTGGTCCTATGCAGGGTCTGCGTGTCGCGCCACAAGACGGAGACGACGTACGACTCGGTGATCAAGGCGATGGAGGATTGCAACAAGAGGAAGGCCATGGCGGATTGCAACAAGAGCATGGCCATGCCGGATTGCAAGAAGAGGAAGGCCGGCGACGATCCACACCCGGACGCTCCACGTCTCCAAACCCCGCGCCGCCAAGAACAGGACCAAGGACCCGCAGACCAGCTTCAAGCGATCGAGCACTGCTGGTTGTATTCCGACGACCACCCAATGCCCGCCGTCGCTGGCGGGGAAGACAGCAGCGTCGGGTTCTACTTTCATGACCTCCAAGAACCAGAGGACCACATTGACCGCTGTTTGCTTTCCGGCCAAGACGACGCGATGCCCCCCTACGGCAGCATGGATCCGGCCGCGTTCTCCTTTCAAGATCACCTCCAAGAACCAGAGGACAACATCAAACACTGGTTGCTTTCCGGCCAAGACGTGATGCCCCCCTACGGCAGCATGGAGCCGGCCGGGTTCTCCATTCAAGATCTCCAACAACTCGAGGACGACAACGGCAGCGTGGATCCGGCCGGATTCTCTGACGACATACTCCAGGACGTTGAAGATTTTCCCCGGACGCAGCAGCAGCCACCACTGGTTGAGGAAGAATACCAGGAGGTCACCTATGCGCGCCTCTTCGCCGACAACGACATGGACCTGGTGGCATGCTCAGCGCCGGCGCCGGCGTTCGTCTCCTGTGATACTCCATCGTCGCACGGCATGGCCAAGTGCTCCAAGACAAACTGCGAAATCTGCATCCAGCACATGGTGGAGGAGCTAATGTACGAGATATAGTCTAGTTAGTGCTGGAACAGCTAGATGTTTACTACGAGGTCGATGCATGCATGTAATAGTAATACTCCTCGATCGATGCTAGCCTAGCAGCCCAGCTAATTTGAACCTTTGATGTATGTCATGGAGAAACATGTGGTGTGATTGTAACAAGCCATTCATGTTGATATTAATTAAGGTAAACACTCCAAATCAGAGTCCGATGGGAAGGAAATCGTCGGACCACTCCAACGTCGTTAATTTTCTTTCCATCCAATGGCTGGCTCTTCTTCAAAAGAAAAAGGCCCCTTAACCCCGCACGTTGACCATCCAAATCCCCAAATTTCCGGCCAGTTATGCCTCCACCAAATTAGGAAATTGATCTGCTGCTCGGTGCCTTCTCTACGCTGCGATTCTGGTATACCACGGTGCCTTGCCTCTCGCCGCCTCACCACACCCTCACATCCAGGCATAGATCCGCGCCTCTACCTGGATCGACTCCCGCGCCGGCTGGCTTGTCGTTCCGCCGTGGGGAATCATGGCGGAGCCTCGCTGACCGCCGTCGGCCGATGCAAAAGTTGGAGGAGGCCTTGCCGGGACAACCAAGGTACACTCCAGCGAATCAGAAACTCACACAGCCACTACACCTGTATAATTCATGTTCATTGACATACTTTGTTGTATCTAGTATATCTTGAACGAAGGAATCTGCTACTGGAAATGATCTGTTTAGGCTGCATGTGTTTCCCTATTCTTGTTATGTAAGGTCACATCCTCTCCAATTAGAAAAATGAAACTGGTTATCGATGTATAGTTTTCTCCACTCATTTCTTGCCTACAAGCATGCAAGTATGTGAATTTGCATTGTTAACTTCTTCTTTTCAAATTCGTATGCTTCTATAGTGTACTAATTACGCTCAGATTTTGTAACGTTGATGCTTCCAATTGTACATGCTTCTTGCATATTATTCAGTGTTTCTACATCAGAGGTTGTTTGCATATATAGAACCATGCTTCATGATTTTGCACTTTATGCCAGTACCATTATCTTTTAAACACATCCTCTTTGCTTCCAACGGTTTTTAGACTACCACCATGACACAAGCCATCCATTATTGTATATGCTCATATATTTTCCAATTTTGAAGTTTAAACTTGTGTAATCGTTTATAATGCATCTCATGGACATGCCCTACATCATTGTCAACTAGGCTTTCAAGTTGTAGCATCTCTATGTCCATGCCGCTCCAATTGCCGCACATAGTCGAGCAACGGAAGAAAGCACAATCACCATCTAAATCAAGCACCATCACGATCGGAAGGAAGCATGGAAGACCGGTGGCGTGTGAAGAAGCATGACCGCCATCTGAATGAAACATGATCACCATCGAAAAGGAGCATGGCAAAATCAGCCGGTGGAGCGGGACGAAGCATGACCACCATCTGAATGAAGCACGGCCACGGTCAAAAGGAAGCATGGAAATCATCGTGCGTTGCCATCTGCATCTTCCTAGACGGCGTAGAGTCTAGTCCCATATGACACATTTTTTGCTTTATGGAAGCAAACCTAAGGCATGTAGCATATAATGAACAATAACAATTATCGCTCGTGTTCTAAAAGTTGTGCTTCGGTCCAATGCGGAAGCATTTGTAAAGAAAGTAGCACAAGTGATGCAGACATTTTGTTATCACATATCATCTAAAAAATGTTATATAATACTGAAATTATTTTTCCTTGGAGCAATTTTTCCATTTGATGGTAGCAAGGTATTTATTTCTTTCGAAGGAACACCTTTTGAAGCAGGTCTAATAAATAATTTCAGTACCGATGGAAAGAAATTCTTTGTTGCAAGCAGTAGCCTGTGCGCCATGGTTTTCCAACGAAACAGTCTGGAAGCGGCCAGATCCTATATGTTCTACTACAGGAAGGAGATCCTATATGTTCTGAAGGAGAGAACATGTATCGGACGCATGGAGACATAAGTGGAGGCGCCATCTCTGCATAGCTTCAATACGGGAGCATTAATAACTAATATAATTAACCCATGGGTGACTTACTACATGTGTGGGCCTGCTGCTTCACATCACACGGTTCAGCTGAAACAGATCAAACGGCTGGGCAGGGGTCCGATGGGAAGCAACCTGCCGGGATCCGATTCCTAGAGGTAACACTCCAAATCAGAGTCCGATGGGAAGGAAATCGTCGGACCACTCCAACGTCGTTAATTTTATTTCCATCCAATGGCTGGCTCTTCTTCAAAAGAAAAAGGCCCCTTAACCCCGCACGTTGACCATCCAAATCCCCAAATTTCCGGCCAGTTATGCCTCCACCAAATTAGGAAATTGATCTGCTGCTCGGTGCCTTCTCTACGCTGCGATTCTGGTATACCACGGTGCCTTGCCTCTCGCCGCCTCACCACACCCTCACATCCAGGCATAGATCCGCGCCTCTACCTGGATCGACTCCCGCGCCGGCTGGCTTGTCGTTCCGCCGTGGGGAATCATGGCGGAGCCTCGCTGACCGCCGTCGGCCGATGCAAAAGTTGGAGGCGGCCTTGCCGGGACAACCAAGGTACACTCCAGCGAATCAGAAACTCACACAGCCACTACACCTGTATAATTCATGTTCATTGACATACTTTGTTGTATCTAGTATATCTTGAACGAAGGAATCTGCTACTGGAAATGATCTGTTTAGGCTGCATGTGTTTCCCTATTCTTGTTATGTAAGGTCACATCCTCTCCAATTAGAAAAATGAAACTGGTTATCGATGTATAGTTTTCTCCACTCATTTCTTGCCTACAAGCATGCAAGTATGTGAGTTTGCATTGTTAACTTCTTCTTTTCAAATTCGTATGCTTCTATAGTGTACTAATTACGCTCAGATTCTGTAACGTTGATGCTTCCAATTGTACATGCTTCTTGCATATTATTCAGTGTTTCTACATCAGAGGTTGTTTGCATATATAGAACCATGCTTCATGATTTTGCACTTTATGCCAGTACCATTATCTTTTAAACACATCCTCTTTGCTTCCAACGGTTTTTAGACTACCACCATGACACAAGCCATCCATTATTGTATATGCTCATATATTTTCCAATTTTGAAGTTTAAACTTGTGTAATCGTTTATAATGCATCTCATGGACATGCCCTACATCATTGTCAACTAGGCTTTCAAGTTGTAGCATCTCTATGTCCATGCCGCTCCAATTGCCGCACATAGTCGAGCAACGGAAGAAAGCACAATCACCATCTAAATCAAGCACCATCACGATCGGAAGGAAGCATGGAAGACCGGTGGCGTGTGAAGAAACATGACCGCCATCTGAATGAAACATGATCACCATCGAAAAGGAGCATGGCAAAATCAGCCGGTGGAGCGGGACGAAGCATGACCACCATCTGAATGAAGCACGGCCACGGTCAAAAGGAAGCATGGAAATCATTGTGCGTTGCCATCTGCATCTTCCTAGACGGCGTAGAGTCTAGTCCCATATGACACATTTTTTGCTTTATGGAAGCAAACCTAAGGCATGTAGCATATAATGAACAATAACAATTATCGCTCGTGTTCTAAAAGTTGTGCTTCGGTCCAATGCGGAAGCATTTGTAAAGAAAGTAGCACAAGTGATGCAGACATTTTGTTATCACATATCATCTAAAAAATGTTATATAATACTGAAATTATTTTTCCTTGGAGCAATTTTTCCATTTGATGGTAGCAAGGTATTTATTTCTTTCGAAGGAACACCTTTTGAAGCAGGTCTAATAAATAATTTCAGTACCGATGGAAAGAAATTCTTTGTTGCAAGCAGTAGCCTGTGCGCCATGGTTTTCCAACGAAACAGTCTGGAAGCGGCCAGATCCTATATGTTCTACTACAGGAAGGAGATCCTATATGTTCTGAAGGAGAGAACATGTATCGGACGCATGGAGACATAAGTGGAGGCGCCATCTCTGCATAGCTTCAATACGGGAGCATTAATAACTAATATAATTAACCCATGAGTGACTTACTACATGTGTGGGCCTGCTGCTTCACATCACACGGTTCAGCTGAAACAGATCAAACGGCTGGGCAGGGGTCCGATGGGAAGCAACCTGCCGGGATCCGATTCCTAGAGGTGGCCTAATTATATTAGTTATTAATGCTCCCGTATTGAAGCTATGCAGAGATGGCGCCTCCACTTATGTCTCCATGCGTCCGATACATGTTCTCTCCTTCAGAACATATAGGATCTCCTTCCTGTAGTAGAACATATAGGATCTGGCCGCTTCCAGACTGTTTCGTTGGAAAACCATGGCGCACAGGCTACTGCTTGCAACAAAGAATTTCTTTCCATCAGTACTGAAATTATTTATTAGACCTGCTTCAAAAGGTGTTCCTTCGAAAGAAATAAATACCTTGCTACCATCAAATGGAAAAATTGCTCCAAGGAAAAATAATTTCAGTATTATATAACATTTTTTAGATGATATGTGATAACAAAATGTCTGCATCACTTGTGCTACTTTCTTTACAAATGCTTCCGCATTGGACCGAAGCACAACTTTTAGAACACGAGCGATAATTGTTATTGTTCATTATATGCTACATGCCTTAGGTTTGCTTCCATAAAGCAAAAAATGTGTCATATGGGACTAGACTCTACGCCGTCTAGGAAGATGCAGATGGCAACGCACGATTGATTTCCATGCTTCCTTTTGACCGTGGCCGTGCTTCATTCAGATGGTGGTCATGCTTCGTCCCGCTCCACCGGCTGATTTTGCCATGCTCCTTTTCGATGGTGATCATGTTTCATTCAGATGGCGGTCATGCTTCTTCACACGCCACCGGTCTTCCATGCTTCCTTCCGATCGTGATGGTGCTTGATTTAGATGGTGATTGTGCTTTCTTCCGTTGCTCGACTATGTGCGGCAATTGGAGCGGCATGGACATAGAGATGCTACAACTTGAAAGCCTAGTTGACAATGATGTAGGGCATGTCCATGAGATGCATTATAAACGATTACACAAGTTTAAACTTCAAAATTGGAAAATATATGAGCATATACAATAATGGATGGCTTGTGTCATGGTGGTAGTCTAAAAACCGTTGGAAGCAAAGAGGATGTGTTTAAAAGATAATGGTACTGGCATAAAGTGCAAAATCATGAAGCATGGTTCTATATATGCAAACAACCTCTGATGTAGAAACACTGAATAATATGCAAGAAGCATGTACAATTGGAAGCATCAACGTTACAGAATCTGAGCGTAATTAGTACACTATAGAAGCATACGAATTTGAAAAGAAGAAGTTAACAATGCAAACTCACATACTTGCATGCTTGTAGGCAAGAAATGAGTGGAGAAAACTATACATCGATAACCAGTTTCATTTTTCTAATTGGAGAGGATGTGACCTTACATAACAAGAATAGGGAAACACATGCAGCCTAAACAGATCATTTCCAGTAGCAGATTCCTTCGTTCAAGATATACTAGATACAACAAAGTATGTCAATGAACATGAATTATACAGGTGTAGTGGCTGTGTGAGTTTCTGATTCGCTGGAGTGTACCTTGGTTGTCCCGGCAAGGCCGCCTCCAACTTTTGCATCGGCCGACGGCGGTCAGCGAGGCTCCGCCATGATTCCCCACGGCGGAACGACAAGCCAGCCGGCGCGGGAGTCGATCCAGGTAGAGGCGCGGATCTATGCCTGGATGTGAGGGTGTGGTGAGGCGGCGAGAGGCAAGGCACCGTGGTATACCAGAATCGCAGCGTAGAGAAGGCACCGAGCAGCAGATCAATTTCCTAATTTGGTGGAGGCATAACTGGCCGGAAATTTGGGGATTTGGATGGTCAACGTGCGGGGTTAAGGGGCCTTTTTCTTTTGAAGAAGAGCCAGCCATTGGATGGAAAGAAAATTAACGATGTTGGAGTGGTCCGACGATTTCCTTCCCATCGGACTCTGATTTGGAGTGTTTACCATATAATTAACCCATGGGTGACTTACTACATGTGTGGGCCTGCTGCTTCACATCACACGGTTCAGCTGAAACGGATCAAACGGCTGGGCAGGGGTCCGATGGGAAGCAACCTGCCGGGATCCGATTCCTAGAGGTGGCCATTAATTAATTATTCTTTTGCATACTATTAATTCTGGGTAATATATTGCATGATTACAGATTCAATTCCTCCGTCCTTAAGCTGCAATAAATAGTTGTGTAACTAAATAAAGGCTAGTACCATCCTTTTCGGAAATAATGAAGCCTGGATATTGAGATTGATGCACTTTGTTGTATCCAAGCCATCGATCATGAGTTCATGAGTCATGACAGATGAAAGAAGAAGATATAGATCTAGCTAGGCTTCTCTCATGTCTGCATGCCTCTCGTGCATTAGCCAATGTTGAATTTCTACAAAGCCATCTTACGTCCCTACGGGAAAAATCTTATAAATCGAGTTCTTTTGCATGGTTGTCGAGTGCATTAACCTAATTGCCAAGTGTTACACTCGACAAACAAAATTGGCAGATCATAAAATTTGTAGAAACTGGCGAAAAAAGAAAAGATACCCAGCAAGTTAAAACTTTGCAGAGTATTTTCTACAAGACAGCTAGCAAAGGTTTTTAACGGATTTTAAATCCAACAAACGAAATTCTCTAGTATTAAAGAAAAAATACAAAACTTAGTATTCTCTAGTATAAAGAAAAAACTAGTTATAATTTGCCCAAAATGAAAAAATATATCATCATATTGGCATGAAAAACAACATTGCTAACTAGATCAGTGACGGAGCTTCAAATATATAGTTGGGCGATCCAAAGTAAAAGAGACCACAGTTTATTCACTAACAAAGAATTTGAAGGGGAACCTGAATGAAAAACGGAAGCGGATTTGGTGGACATGGGTACACGTGACCACAGTTTGTTTCACTAACAAAGAATTTGAAGGGGGGCCTGAGTGAAACCCCGAAGCGGATTTGGTGGACATGGGTATACGTGGCCCTTGATGAACAACGAAATCATAAAAGGTACAACATAAATCATGTTGATTTGAACTCACAGGGATTCAACTCAGCTTTGGATCTAAGGGAGAAAGGGTAAATTTATGTTCGGTTATTTCTCTGAAGCTTCCGACGGCTCTAGTAGCTTCTTCTCTCTTCTCACTGTATATATAAAATGTACAAGTTACAGTTTAGTCCCTCGACTTCACTATTTCAGAACCTAAGACCTACCAACACTCCTTCTCAGGATGGGGAAAATATATCTCTGATCCCCATCTTGTCACAAAGTTTCATAAGAGATACAACATTAACACCTTTCCGTTAATACATCAGCAAGTTGGTCTACAGATTTGACAAAGCTAACATGGAGAATCCCTTATCTAATTTTTCCTTGATGAAATGTCTATCTATTTCAATATGTTTGGTTCTATCATGTTGAACAGGGTTATGCACCAAATTAATTGCCGCTTGATTGTCACAGTAGAGTTGGAGAGGTTCCCCATTAAGAAACCCAAGTTTAGATAATAATATTCTCAACCATATCAATTCACATAAGCCCGAAGCCAAGGACCGAATCTCTGCTTCTGTAGTGGAGCGAGCAACTACACTCTGTTTCTTGCTTCTCCAACTAATAAGATTAAGTATCCTGTTGTAAACCTTCTATCATCCAAACACCCAGCTAAGTCAACATCTGTGTACCCTTCTAATTTTAGGTGTCCATGATTAGAGAATAAAATTCCTTTCCCAGGACAACTCTTGAGATACCGCAAAATCCTATTCACATCATCCAGATGACTAGAGCGAGGATCATGCATATACCTGCTCAGTGTACTAACAGCATACACAATATCTGGTCTTGTATGTGATAAGTAGATTAAACGTCCAACTAGTCTGTGATATTGATGTTTATCTACTAGATCACCTGAATTTGCTAGAGTACGATGGTTCTGCTCAATGGGTGTGGGTGCTGGCTTACACTCTAGCATACCAGTTTCAGCAAGCAAATAAAGCACATATCTTCTCTCTAAGAGATAAATACCTTGGGTTCCATAAGAAACTTCAATTCCCAGGAAATAATGCAGATACCCTAGGTCCTTGACCTCAAATGACTTCGCCAACGTCTTCTTCAGGCATAAGATCACTTCATCATCATCACCTGTAATCACTATGTCATCAACATAAACCACAAGAATGGTAATATTGTCATTACGCCGTTTAAATAAAATAGTATGGTCGTTGCTTTGTTGATATCCCACAGAACATATTTCATTCCGAAACCTCCCAAACCAAGCTCGAGGTGATTTCTTAAGGTCATATAATGATTTCTTTAGCTTACACACTTTCCCCTTGGTTTCTTTACTATTAAATCCTGGTGGAATTTTCATGTAGAATTCCTCTTGCAAGTCCTCATGAAGAAACACATTCTTAACATCCATTTGAAATAGCTTATAATTAAAGTTTGCCGCTATCGAGATCAATGTTCTAATAGTATTTGAAAGGACGAGATATCGCCTAGAGGGGGGTGAATAGGCGTTTTGAAAACTCTTACGGATTTGTCTTGTAAGAATGCGAAATTAAACTAACATTTATTTTACAAGCACATATCCTAAATATGCTAGGCTTACATAAGTGCAACAACAATAACTAGAGCTAAGCAAAATAGGCACAAGATATATTTAGCACAAGTGATAGCAAGATATATGTACTTCAAGCACGATGGCTATCACAAGGAAAGTAAGCTCGGGTATAGAAATAACCGAGTCACGCGGAGACGAAGATGCATTCTCGTGTTCCCTTCCTTTCCAAGAAGGTGCGTCACGTTTGGAGAGGTGGGGGTCCCACAAAGGATTCCCCAACGCCATGAAGGCTCACCTTCTTCTCCGAGCCAAACCCACGAAGGATAATGGCTATTTCCTTGTGGTTAGCTTTTCCTTCACTCCGGAGATGGCAAGCTCCACAACCACTTCACAAGATCCACGAAGGAGAAGCCCGGGCCTCTTTACAATCTTCCTTGAAGAGATCACCGGAGCACCAACCGCCAAGCCAACTAGGACGTCTCCCTCCAAGAGTAACAAGCTCATGGTCTCTCACTTGAACTAATCGTGGTGGAGAGCTCAACACTATGCAATGATGCAAAGCAATAACACTAGAGGTGTTCAAATCCTTCACACTCAAATCTCACCAAAGCAACAAATGCTAGGATGAGATTAGAGATGAAGAACAATGGAGGAACTCAACAAATGACTCCAAGATCTAGATCCCAAGAGATCCCCTCACTTAGAGGAGGAATGGATTGGATGAGGTTGTAGATCTATATCTCCTCTTTCAAATGCCCCAAGAATATGCAAGAATCATAGGAGGGAATGGAGAGGAAGCAAGCTCAAGAAGATCAAAAATGTGCCTAAGAACCCTAAGAACAATGGGGAAGAAGGCCCATTTTTATAGCCCATCAAAATATGACTGTTTGGGGGCAGAATCGAGCCACCCGGTAGTAGCACTCGGTGGGCCGAGCTGGCTGCCGACCTGCCCGGTAGCAGCACTCGGTGGGCCGGCTGTGTGCCGAAACTGCGATAACTTTTGCATCCGGACTCCGACTTCGATGATCTTGGTCTCGTTGGAATCACAACAACGAGCCCTACAACATTATGCATAGAAACATCATAGTCCAACCATTGAGTAAGAAACATAATATAAAAGGTTTTTCCTATATATAAAAATAGCAAACCGGTAAAGCCTCCAACCATGAAAACGCAATAGAAGATGCATACGAATTTCGTTTTCTTTGAACTTGGGCTTGTTGTAAAGCTAGCAGCAAGCTCAAGAACCTCACACAGAGAAACACCAAGAAGCAACAAGATTTATGGAATGCAAAGCATGCAAAGGGTTGAGCTCCCTAAGATGATGTGATCAAGTTACCCAACCGAAAGCCCCTCTTGATAGTGCGGCTATGTATCCTATAACCCGGTCTCCCAACAACCACCTTGAGACCCGTAAAAGGAAAACCTAGTACGGCCATACCTTTGCCTTGCACATCCCGCTTGATCTTGATGATAACTCTTCAAGCTTCAGTCAAGCCGGAATGCCTCACTTGATCATTGTTGCTTCGTGAAGACTCACAAATGATCCCCCATACACCATGATGTAGGGATTCGTAGCATAGAAAACAAAAATTTTCCTACCGCAAGAACGAAAACACAAGCCAAGATCTAATCTAGTAGTTGGTAGCAACGAGAAGATCATGAGACTAACCCTCGAAGATTTCCAAAGCTTAACGAGATTAGATCTCGTGGTGGATGTAGTCGATCACTTGCCGCTTGCAAAGCGCGTAGAAGATCTTGACCGCTTGCAAAAGCGTAGAAGAACTTGACGGTGCCACAATCGGGCAGCACCTCCGTACTCGGTCACACGTACGGTGTTGATGAAGACGACGTCCTCCTCCCCGTTCCAGCGGGCAGCGGATGTAGTAGATCCTCCTCGGAATCCCGCCAGCACGACGGCGTGGTGACGGTGGTGGTGGAGATCTCCGGCAGGGGCGCAAGCGGAGAAGAAGGAGGAGGGAATAGCTAGGGTTTGGGCGCAGGGTGGTGCTGCGACTTGGGGAGCTAGGGCTGCGACTTGTGGTGCCCTTGGGGTGCCCCTTGGCCTCTTTAAATAGGTGGCCAAGCCCCTTGAGTCGTCCAAAAACCTGCCCCCAAGTTTGACTGAGTTCCGATAGGTTTCCGGTTCCGAAAACCTAGTCCTACTCGGACTCTTTTGCCAATTCCGAAATTGCATTAAGGAAAGACTCCTTTTCCCTTAAGGCAACGTGGTTGCACCTATTATGAAACCCTCCGGACTTCCTTAGACATCCCGGGTCGTCCCTTCCGGAACCTTCCATAATATTCCATAATTCCGGTCCTTCCACCTAAAAAACCCGGACTTTTCAACCTCGAAAATGACTTCCCATATATGAATCTTATTCTCCGGACCATTCCGAACCTCCTCGTGATGTCTGGATCCCATCCGAGACTCCGAACAACATTCGAGCTCCATTCCATATTCCATATCTACTTAAAACGACATCAAACCTTAAGTGTGTCACCCTACGGTTCGCGAACTATGCGGACATGGTTGAGACTTCTCTCCGACCAATAACCAATAGCGGGATCTGGAGATCCATAATGGCTCCACATATTCAACGATAACTTAGTGATCGATTGAACCATTTACATATGATACCGATTCCCTTTGTCACGCGATATTTTACTTGTCCGAGGTTTGATCATCGGTATCTCTATACCTCGTTCAACCTCGTCTCATGACAAGTACTCTTTACTCGTACCGTGATATGTCATCTCTTATGAACCATTCATATGCTTGCAAGCTAATTAGACGACATTCCACCGAGAGGGCCCAGAGTATATCTATCCGTCATCGGGATGGACAAATCCTACTGTTGATCCATATGCCTCAACTCATACTTTCCGGATACCTAATCCCACCTTTATAACCACCCATTTACGCATGGCGTTTGATGTAATCAAAGTACCCTTCCGGCATAAGTGATTTACATGATCTCATGGTCGAAAGGACTTGGTAACTATGTATTGAAAGCTTATAGCAAATGAACTTAATGACGTGATCTTATGCTACGCTTAATTGGGTGTGTCCATTACATCATTCACATAATGACATAACCTTGTTATTAATAACATCCAATGTTCATGATCACGAAACCATGATCATCTATTAATCAACAAGCTAGTTATACAAGAGGCTTACTAGGGACTCCTTGTTGTTTACATAACACACATGTATCAATGTTCAGTTAATACAATTATAGCATGGTATGTAAACATTATCATAAACACAAAGATATATTATAATAATCATTTTATTATTGCCTCTTGGGCATATCTCCAACAGTCTCCCACTTGCACTAGAGTCAATAATCTAGTTTACATTTGTAAAGATATAACACCTTGGCCTTCTGGTGTTTTATCATGTTTCGCCTACGGAGAGGTTTTAGTCTACGGATCTGACATGCTCAGAAACGTATGTATTTTGCAATTCATTTGCGTCTCAACGCATCACTCATTTTTCAAATGAGTCGGCATATATGCTTAGTCCTCTGGTGGAACCTTAATTCCGCGGTCTGAAATATGTCACTAATATTGTCACACACAATATAGCTTCAAAGTTCTGACACTATCGGAACTACACCAAGTTCTCAAAGAACTTTTTGACTTAACATCTTTAGTCATTGTCATAACAATGACATACTCTGCCTTCGTTTGTAGAATCCGTCACAATATTTAGAACTCTTCTAAATCTAGCATTGTACTACCTTTTTAATAACACTTAGCCTAATTGAGATCTGAAATTAATTCTTATATGTGACCAAACAAGTATCGGTGCAACACCTTACAACGATTTGTTTGTCATTACCCCATATAAAACTATATATATATATATCCTTGGTTCTTCTGAAGCACACAGGGATATTCTTACTGTTTGTCCAATGATTATCACATGAATCATTCTGGTATATGCTCCTAACCTTTTAGAGCACAGGACATCTAATTTTGTACATATTATTTGTGATCCAAAATCACTCATGTGTTTTTACTCATCGAGTGTCAAATACACTCAAGTCTTGTTAAACCTTTGTATGCAAAGAACACCTTCTTAATATTTATATATTGAACTACTTCAATATCCATTCTATGTACTTTGACTTAAACTTATTATGTGTTTTAATCTATCTTCATAGATCTTGACACTAAATATGTTTCAGTCCATATCCTTTCATTGAAGTTAATTCTCAATGAAACCTTTTTAATCAATTCTATAATTACACTATTTATAATCAACGATATGTCAGCTACATAAAGTATTACAAATATGTCTCAGCGCCCCACTTAATTTCTTGCAAATGCAAGCACCTTCATCGTTTCGATGAAATCAAAACTCTTTGACTATTTCATCCGGTGAATATTCCAACTCCGCAATACTCACTTTATCCAATTGAAGTTCGTATTCCTATCTAGTATTCTACGGACTAGCAAAACTCTTGGTTGTATCTTGTATACACCTTTAATACACACTTCTGTTAAGTAATATATTTTGCCATCCTACTAGCATATCTCATAAAAAAATATGTAGCGATTACTAGAATAATCCACATGGACTATAAGCATTTCTACGGAAGATCTAATCTTATCGTAGTCAACTCTTTGAACTTTGTCGTAAACAACTTTTCGACAAGTCGAGCTTCTTCAAGGATATTACATCCAAGTCCATCAATTTTATAGATCCTTTTACTTTCACAAAGTATTCATCTATCTTGGATTTCATGGCGTATAGCCATTATATCATAACTTCTTTGTTTGTAGTTGGTTTATCATTGTTCATAAACAATCCTTTGTCCACAAATCATTTATTTGATCACAAAGTAAACCATAGCTACAAGGTTCAATATGTACTTCGATCTCCATGGCTAAAACACTTTGTAGTCATGGGAGCCATGATCGTCGTGGCCGCTTCCGGAACCAATTCCGATGCTCGCTACTCTGATCATTATGCTCAGGTTCATAAACCTTATCAAGTTATATTGTCCTCCCACTCAAATACTTCGCTAGAAACAATTTCTTGGAAATAAGTAAGAAACATCGACAAACGCTTTTGTCTTTGTCTCCATAGTGGAAAGAATTCCCAATTAATCCTTTGGGATAACCAACAAAGACATTCATCCGATTTTGGTTGTAAACTTATTTACTTATGCTATGCATACCAAAGTTTAAGAAAGGACTATTAGGGTTCATACCTATGCCATAACTCGTATGGTGTCATTTCAACGGATCATGATGACGCTCTATTCAGTGTAAAAGCGGTAGTCACTAAAGCATAATCCACAAAAATATAATGGCATCAATATTTTATCTCATCATTGATCCAACAAGGTTTGGATACATTTCTCGGATACTCCATCATCATCATGATACTCCAAGAAACGTGAGTTGTAGAACAACTTCATAATCCTCTTAGATGTTCGCTAAAACTCGTAATTCAAATATTTCTACCATGATCCAATCATAGATATTTGACTTTTCTATTACGATGATTTCCACTTCATGCTGAAATTTATTTGAATCCATTCAAATGTTTCAAACTTCTTTCTTATCGAATATATCCACATATATATATACTCAATTCATTGTTGGAAGTTTTCATGAAGTAGAAGAATCTCCCGCACACAACTATGCCCAGTGAACCACATACATCATCATGCATGTTTCCACTAAGTTAGTTGCCCGTTTAACTCTTGGCCTATGAACGGTATTTCAGTCATTCTCTTTTAGAAAAGATTTGCAAGCGCCAAACGATTCAAAAATCAAATGACTCCAAAAATCCATTTGCATGGAGTTCCTTCATGCGTTTCTTTCTAATCATGACCTAAATGGCGGTTCCACAAATAAGTGGAATTCAAATCATTTGCCTTATGGCATTTTAGCGTTAGTGTTATGTATGTGTGTTTCACCATTAAGATTTATAATAACTTTATCCATTTTACATGGAGTAATGTCATAATTTGAACAACTCATTGCTTTCATTTGACCATAACAAAATAACAATTATTAAGATCTTTATTATAAATTCTAAGGCTTAGGTAGAATGCCAACGACAAACATAATAACACTTTATTATGTTCCAGACGTGCATTATTACCATATTCCTTATCAGTCACTTAGGCCATCGTATTCTTGTATTGCGTTGTATTATATGACATCTCATACCAACCAATCTGGTACAAATACCCAAGAATTTCATTGTGTGACAAAACAAGGAATACATCCATAACATGTATATCATGTATATACACCTGAGCTAGACTTTCTAGTCTTTTCTTTCTTTGCCAAAATATCTTTTGTAGTTTCTCTTTTAGTTTTCCTTCTCAGAAAACACTTCACCTTCAATAACTTCTAGGTCCATTGGTCAAATACCAATAACCTTGAGGTTCTTTCTTTGAAGTTGATCATCATATGACAAGTGTTCTAGATTTCACTATTAGTAACTTTGTAATATGATGAACAATTTCACTCATAATTTTATCATATCATGATGACTTTCCGAGACCATATCTGGACATACTAGGCTCGTAAAGTTTAACCTTAGTATCCGCATGTGCAAATCTGGCTTGCACCCGTTGTATGCACTCGTGGAATCTATAACACCCGATCATCACGAGATGCTTCGAAACGAGTCTTAGCAACGGTGCATACTAAGGACGATCACTTCATGAATATGCGAATATCGTTAGTGCCCCAATAGTTGGAGGATTGGGACGCCTGGCGTCTTCAACCTTCGTACATTCCCATAAAACTTATGAGTTTATGTAGTCTCACTAGATTATATTCTATCATCTTGCAGTAAGGTCTTAGATATCGCATATATCTCATACCTCGCTTCTTTCTGAAAACAAAACTTTTCAGCTCCTTACTTTTCAAACAAATTTGAATATCAAGTTTCACGGAGACAAGATAATTGTAGGTACTAATTGAAACCATAGCTATTTGAATCAACAATGTGAGGTTTACTAAAAGTTTGCAATAGGACTTAATTATTTCTTGATTCTTTAACAATACGGTACCAGTCCGTAAAGTTAATTGTCAGACTTAACAGTATTTCAATTTCAATTACAAGACTAACGCATGGTAGAAAACGGATGCCAATTCTACAAATTTAATTCAAAATACTACTCAGACTATGTTTATGATAATTAGTTCAAGTTTTAATCTAATTACTAATGAACTCCCACTTAATACAACATCCCTCATAGTTGTTAAGTGGTACACGATCCACATCCACTACACCAAAACCGATCATCACGTGAGATGATGTAGCTTCAATGGTGAACATCAACATGTTGATCATATCATCCATATGACTCGTGTTCAACCTTTCGGTTTCCGTTGTCCCGAGGCCATGTCTGTACATGCTAGGCTCGTCAAGCAAACCCAAGTATTCCGCGTGTGCAAACATGGCTTACACCATTGTATGTGAACGAGTCTATCACATCCGATCATCACGAGATGCTTCGAAACGACGAGTAACAACGGTGCATACGAGGGAGAACACTTTATTATCTTGATATTAATGTGAGGGATCATCTTATAATTCTACCGTCGCGATCTAAGCAAAATAAGATGCATAAAGGATTAACATCACATGCAATTCATATGTGATATGATATGGTCCTTTAGTCTTTGCGCCTTTGATCTTCATCTCCAAAGCACGAACATGATCATCTCCATCATCAACGGGCATGATCTCCATCATCGTCGGCATAGCGTCAAGGTCCATGGCGCCGTCTTCATGATTGTTCTCCATGTAGCAACTATTACAACTACTTTGATAATACTACTCAACATGAAATTTAAAGACAACCATAAGGCTCCTGCCGGTTGCCACAATACAATAATGATCATCTCATACATATTCATCATCACATCATTTTTTTGAATGAAAACAGTGGGTAAAACCCACTGCAATTTTTATTAATTATAAGAAAAAGCAAATAAACAGAGTATATATTACAGGGAGAGAGTGAGAAACTCTCAAAGAAAAAAAAAGAACAAAGAAACTAACTAAGACAAATTATGAATCCAAGTCTTGAAAGGAGCTAAGTGTTTTTTCTTCATTCTGTGTACTAAAAGCCTTAGTTCTTGAAGGTATATAGCTTTCCAATTATTGAAGTCTGCAGTCTGGTCTTTAAACACTTTATTATTCCTGATAATCCAAATGCCCCAAGCAGACAGCATAATGATCTCCATAGCAAAAGGTAGATTAATCCTCTTCTTCATATCCTCTAAAGCCTCCAGTATAGATAATCTTTTATTTCGTTGTGGGCATATAAAATCCCAGCATTGTGCTGCAAATGGACATGCCCAGAAAAGATGCACCAGAGTTTCTTCAGTATTGCAGGTTCTCATCACACAATTATGAGATTGTAGCTGAAAGTTCTTTCTTCTTAAAAGATTCCTTGTATTTAATCTGTCATGAAGTAGTAACCAAAAGAAGAACTTATGCTTTGCTTGACAAGAAGACTCCCAAATGGATGCGAAGATCTTTGGAGTTGGAATGGATCCAACCATAACTTTATATGCTCTTTGTGAAGTAAATTCTGCACTCCCCCATATGTATGTCCAATTATCCATATTTCCTTCCTGTATGATTGTGAGAGTATGCTGGCATAAATTTTCCAAACTCTGAAACTCCACATAAGCCTGCTGAGAGAGAGGCAGGTGAAAAAGATCTTCCAGAAATTCTGTATTGACAACCTTTGCCACAGACCAATCAGTGTTTTTGGCAAAAGTTATGAGATGAGGAAATTTGTGTTGTAAACAATTATGTTCCCAAAGATCAGTCCAGAAGTTTACAGTTGTTCCATTTCCAATATTACATCTTGCCATAGACTTGTAGATGTCAAGCAATTTAAGATGTGCTTTCCACCAGAAAGAGGCATCTGACTTGTGGGTGGGAATATTATCATTTGAGTAATATGCTTCTCTGATTAAGTTCACCCAAGGTATATCATGACTGTTGAAGAATTTGTGCAGATTCTTTAACATGAGAGCTTTATTTTGAATATTCAGATTGAGCACACCTAAGCCACCTTGTTCTTTAGGTCTGCAGATTTTTTTCCATGCTATAAGAGCAGAGCCATTTGCTTGTACATCAGAATTTTTCTTTCTCCATAAACAATGTCGCATGTACTTCACCACTTGCTCCTTTATTGCCACAGGTACATCAAAGCAACTCATGAAGAAAATTGGCATGGAAGCCAGGACTGATTTAACCAACTGCAATTTTCCTCCATAGTTTAAGAAATCTGCAATCCCTCCTAGCCTTGCTTGTGTTCTTTGGACAATGGGTAAAAAATGCTCCATGGAAGGCTTCACAATACTTAAAGGTAGCCCAAGATAAGTGAAAGGGAGAGATCCTTTTTTACAATTAATTGTTGCTGACAAATGATTCAACCTTTCTTCACTCAAATTTATGGGTATCATATTTGATTTATTGTAATTTACTTTCAGCCCAGTGGAATCAGCAAAAGATTGCAGCAAAGCTTTAAGGCATATAAGATTTCTGGCATTTGCCTTCATAACAACCAGAGTGTCATCAGCATATTGTACTATTGGAAAGTCAGGGCATGCAGATGAAGGAATTGGTTTGTCTATTAAACCTTGTGTCATGGCTTTGTTCAGGATGGTCTGAAGAAGATCTCCTGCTAACACAAAGAGCAGGGGTGAGAGAGGATCCCCTTGTCTAACCCCTCTTTTACAGTAGAATTTCTTTCCTGGAGTTCCATTCAGAAGAATAGCAGAAGTTCCAGAACTAAGAATTAGATGAATCCATTTAATCCATTTCTCCCCAAACCCTCTAGCTTTCAGTATTTCCAAAATTGTGCTATGCTCTATTTTGTCAAAAGCCTTTTCAAAGTCTAACTTCAGAATGACAATCTCCTCTTTTGATTTATGACACTGAAAGAGATATTCAAAAGCCCATCCCAAGCAGTCTTGAATGGATCTTTGCTTCAGAAAACCATATTGATTCTTGTGTACTAGCTGAAGAATGATCTTTTGCAATCTGTTTGCTAAAAGCTTGGTGATAATTTTAAGCACTGTATTTAGCAAGGAAATAGGTCTGAAATCTCCTGGAAGCAAAGGAGTGTCAATCTTTGGTATTAAAGTAATGTATGAGGAGTTGATACTTTCCAGGTTTAAGTCACCCTCATAGAAAGCTCTTATCATGTCTTTCACATCTGGACCAATAATTGACCAACAATTCTTGAAAAATTCATTATTGAAACCATCAGGTCCTGGAGATTTGTCATTGGGCAGATCTTTTATAATATCATCAATTTCCTTATCAGAAAAAGGTACTTCCAAGTGTGCAAAAGAGTCTGTATTCACATTGTTACCAAAAAGCTCTTGTAAATCAAACTGCATAGAAGGATTATCAGTCATACCCATCCTCTCTTTGAATGCCTTCCACAGAATATCTGCTTTTCCATCATGATCAGAGATTTCAGCCAAACTATCATTCACTAGCATTGAGATATAGTTGTGCCTATAGTTTATTGTTGCTTTTGTATGGAAAAATCTGGTATTTGCATCTCCTAGCTTGACCCATTTTATTTTTCCTCTTTGCTTCCAGTAAGCCTTCTGATTTTGTAACAAAGTTATCACATGGTCTTTAAGAATATCCCTCAAATTCCATTCTTCAAGGGAAAGGGTTCTTAATTCCTCAATATTATCCAGAAAAGAAATAACTAGATTAACTTTGTCAATGAGCATTCTTAAGCAAGGTAATTTTTTTGCCCAAAGCTTAATACTCCTCCTTAGATTTTTCAACTTAGCAGTGATTTTCTTGGCTGGATCAGAATGACCAACTGGAATGTTCCAACTAGCTTGCACTATGCTTTTGAATTCACTATGTTGCAACCAATAATTCTCAAATCTGAAAGTTCTTGCTTTTGGTATTTTTGTTCCAATAGTAATGACACAGGGAACATGATCTGAAGTTGGCTTAACTAGAGGGAAAACCAGAGTTGAAGGATAGCTAACAGTCCAAGAGGAGGAAGAAAAGAACCAATCTAGTCTTTCAAGGAGGGGTGTTTGCTGCATATTACTCCAGGTGTACTTTCTACCTTTTAGTGGTAATTCTACCAATCCAAGGTTACTGATTGCCTCATTGAATAAAAGCATTCCATTTAAGTCCCCTCCTGGTTTGTTTCTGTCTGAAGGTTTCCTGATGAAGTTGAAATCACCCATAATCAACCAATCCATGTCAATAGGCATATCTATGTTGGAAAACCATTCAATAAAATCTGCCTTTCTATCAGCCTGACTTGGACCATAGATATTAGTCAAAATCCATGTATTAGCTGAGATATTGCAAGTGAACTGCACAGAGATGGAAAACTCATTCTGGAAAGCAAGTGTGCCAGTGAACAAAGAGCTGCACCAAATAATGATAATTCCTCCAGAAGCACCCACTGATGGCAGGAACTCAAATTTGTTAAACTTTCTAGGACAGAATTTCTTAATATAATCCAAATCAAAAGATTCCCTCTTTGTTTCTTGTAGACAGATAATATCACAGTTGGATTCTTCAATTTTACTAGCTAGAGCAACCCATTTCTTTTCAGAATTGATACCTCTCAAATTCCAATTCAAAATTTTCCATGATTTGTTGTGCTCCATAAGAAACTATGATGGTTTTTTGTACAATCACTTGATAATATATGAAGTGTTCTCAATCTCAAGAACAAACCAAACAGAATAGAAAGCAACCAGTGCAATTTCAAGCCAGCACAAGTAACATAGTTCATTACACCAGGTATATTCCAGAAAATCATCCACAAAAGCAAACTTGACAAGTATTGGCATGTCTTCCAAACCTTACAAGCAACAAAAGGAACATCTTTCCCTGCCACAAAAGCTGCTAAGATTTCTAACATAAGGAACTACTTGTGAAGCCTTTTTTTGGCCTGTGGTGCTACTCCATCAGCAGCACATGCTCCCTTGTCCTTATTGTTTTCCCCAGAGCTGGATTGGCCTCTTCCTCTAGATGCTTTGGCATTTGCAGCTGGTGCCTCATGAGCAGATCCTGGAGCCTTTTTCTTTGACTCCAACTTGCCTTTCTTCTGTAACTTCTTGTCCAGGCCATCCTCTTGAACCTTACAGAAAGAAGCTGACATAGGCATCCCAAATGGGCCTGCCGAAGATAGTACCCGGAGTTTACTGAAGGCCCACTATCCGAAGAATAAGAAGATTCAAGATACATTAAGGAAAGCTAGAGTTGTAATAGGAAGTGTTATTTGTAAATCTGACGGGATGAGTTAGAAACCATCCCGGACTCTGTAACTTGTACAAAACGAAAACCCTCGGCTCCACCTCTTATATAAGGGGGAGTCGAGGGACAAAGAGAGGATCGAATCTACTGTCAACATAACCCTAGTTTTCATAATCGTCGAGTACTTTTCGCCTAAACCTTCGAGATCTACTTGCCCTCTACTTCTAGCAAAACCCTAGTCTACAATCCGTAGGCATTGACAAGTTAATCCTTTGTCAATTGGCGCCGTCGTGGAATTAGAGGTTGCAAGGAGCTGATCTCGATGGCACGTTCAAGATCTTCGACTTCATCAACAACAAGCAACGCGATGGATCGAGGTAACAAGGGAAAAACTGATCTATTCAATTTTATTCCTCACCCGCCCTCCCGTATGGATGCATGTGCCTATCTGGAGGAGCCCATCATCATGACGTTCGGAGAATTCCGATTTGGCGTCAACAAGGAAGGATCCTACCGTCTCGAAGTTCCGATCTCGTCGGAATTTTCAACGATCGATTCTAACTTTTCGTCGAGTGACGAGGAGTTTTCGTCGCCATACCGGACAACAAGGCAAGCGGAAAGCTCGCCAAGATCTTCAGCAACACATCCTTCGAGTCGTCTGCGGACTCCTTTATAAGCAGCGACTCACAGCGTCGACAGCTTCAACTTCATCGACAAGTCTGCTGCCATCGGAAAGGTCTTCACCACTCTATATGATGGTGTCACCAATCCGATAAAGATCAATGCGCAAAATATCATCAAATCTATGTGGTAGAAGGGGCAGGCACATCAGAAACAAACGTCAGAGGCTTTCGACGAATTGGGAAATCCATACGTCGATCCCGCTGATCTCAGACATGGCTTAGGCACTAAATATCCTGGATCCTCAACTCGCGCAAGAGTACAGCTCCCGCAAGAAGCGTGGGATAGGGCCGCGAAAGCCATGGATGGTTCAGAACCTATGACCACCACTGCTACTGTGCAAGAACTTCAAGCATATCAATATAGACTTGCTCGAGTAAGCGAGAGTTGGCAGACAGCATCCTTGAACGGGAGGAAAGAAGCAGCTTCGCATCGGCAGACGCCGAGCAGATTTAAGTCGCCTTTCAGGAAATACGGGAGATAGTCACAGAGAAGCTCGGAGGAGAGCAATGTCTCGGCTGCAAAACATACCCGAAGCAGAAAGAGGAAATATAATCCAAAATCTCGACATGTCCTTTATGTCGATCGACGAAAGGGGAAATATCATCCCAAAAATGCCAGAGGCAGGTTACATGGCAACACAAGCTTACATCTTGGCGTCCAGACCACCTCCTGGGGACCCGAGAGAACCATTGTTCAATATGGCGATGGCTGGAGTAGGAGTTATGGGAACAGCGTTTGCAACAACGCCTCCCGAAGAAAATCCTAGGCAAAATAGTCCACGACCCACCGCAGCAGTTCAAGACCCACCAAGAACAAGTGGGGCAAGAGACACAGCAGTCCAAGTAAGGGTGGACAGAGCGCGACAAGAAAGAAGGGAGCGTCAGCACTCGCCAGAGCTTGCCGACGAAGATATGTGTGGGCTCCCATGCTTTACGAGAAGAGTTCGAAAAACTCGAGTACCGAAAGGGTTCAAGTTACCCGAGAATTTCAAGAAGTTCGATGGCCTGCAAGATCCCGAGGATTGGCTCGTGGATTATCTCGAGATGGTAAAACTGGTAGGAGGAACCAGAGCAACAGCTATGCAAAGTATCCAAGTCCACCTGAGCGGTGCCGCGAGATCTTGGATAAAGAAACTCCCCTTGAATTCCATCGACAGCTGGGAGAACTTTGAGAACATCTTCGTGAAAAACTTCCGATCCACCTGCAAGAAACCTGCATCGTTGGAAGAGTTGAGGGCATGCCGACAAAAACATGACGAGTCGATGAGGAAATACATACAGCGGTGGAACATTATTAAAAACTCGGCAGAAGACACGACGAGAGAGCCATAGATGCGTTCGTAGCAGAATCCGACGAGCAGATTTCGTCGAGGACTTGGGGAGAACTAACCCTAAGACCATATCAGCACTCATGGAGATAGCCAATAAATGGGCAGATGGAGAAGACGCAATATACAACAAGCGACACAGGTCGCCAGAAGAGGATCGTGGTCGAAATTATCAAAATAGAAGGCGATTTTCTCGCCAGTTCTACAACAACGATGCTCCCGGCCATATATCGGCTGGTTTTCCCGGAAATCCTGAGGAAATGATTATCAAAGGAGCAACGAGCAACAAGGCGACAATAGAGGTGACTTTCGTGGCAACAGGCAAAATAGTGGACCAAGGATTCAAAGACCTTATGTGTCTCCCGAGGAGATGATGAACGGTCCGTGTCAAATGCACTTTTACCTCGACAACAATGGAAAGAGACAGTCAGGACATCTCCAGAAAGACTGCCGCAATTTTCAGGCAATGCTGCGAGCCGCAGGAATCGCAAATGCCCAAGCAAATAACAGAAATCCTCGGGAGCCAAGGAGCGAGATTCACCTTCCACCTCCTCCCGCAATTACCGACGAAAATCGACACCAGCTTAGAATTGCGGCAGCACCACATCCACCTCCATATGTTGACCCCAACTCTAACGGTGTGGTCTCGATGATTCAGAAAGCTAGGCCGTCCAACAGGGAGAAGGTAATATCTGGACAAGTATGCATGGCAGAGAAGATGCCTCCACCAACAGTCGAGTACTTAAATTGGTCGGGGCAAGATATCGGCTTCACAATCGCAGACCATCCGCAGCAAGTCCCTCGACCAGGACAATCGGCACTCATCTTACCCGCTGTAATCGCTGGTTTTGACGTGTCGAGAGTTTTCATAGATGGCGGCAGCAGCTTAAACCTCATGTATGCAGATACATTGAGGAAGATGAACATATCCCTAGCAAATTTGAAACCAACTGACACACGTTTCCACGGGATTACACCAGAGAAGCCAAGTTACCCATTGGGCAAGATCAACCTCGACGTTCAGTTTGGAACCCGAGAAAACTACAGGATAGAGAATCTGGAGTTTGAAGTGGTGGATTTCCCGTCGCAATATCACGCCTTGTTGGGACGACCAGCGTACGCCAGGTTCATGGCAGTGCCGCATTATACATATCTGTTGTGGAGGTTGCCTGGGCCTAAGGGACCTATCACAATCAAAGGAAGTTTCGCGTTATCTGATAAATGCGACAAGGACTTTCATCGACTGTCAGAAACTTTCGGGATGCAAGCAGAATATGCGGCGCCACGGTTCAGATTATGACGTGCTGCCAGGTAGGAAGATCTTCTAAGGAGCCAACTTTCAACACAGCCAAGGATTCAAAGGAGGTACAGATCCAGATCCAAAGAAAACGACGTCCATTGCCGCAAACATGGATGTCGCATAGGAAAGCGCGCTCGTCGAGTTCCTCCGTGAGCACTGGAAAATCTTCGCATGGTGTCCAGCTGACATGCCGGGAGTACCCAGGGAACTTGCCGAGCACCACCTCAATTTGGACCTCTCGCACGACCAGTCAAGCCTTTGCGGCGTTTTCGGAACCTAGCCGCAAAGCCTTGCTATCGAAATAGATCGACTCAAAGATGCTGGGTTCATCGGAGAAATATCTACAGAAGCCACATGGGTAGCCCCAGTGATGGTGCCGAAGAAACACACAATAGTCCTTCGCATGTGCGTCGACTTCACGTGTCTCAATAAACATTGTCCCAAGGATCACTTTCCCCTCCCAAGGATCGATCAAATCATCGACTCCACGGCAGGATGCGAACGTCTTTCCTTCTTGGACGCATATTCTGGTTATAACCAGATCAGACTAAAAGAAGAAGATGAAGCCAAGACAGCGTTCATCACACCTTATGGCGTGTTTTGCTACAAAACAATGCCCTTTGGTCTGAAAAACGCGGGAGCAACATATCAGCGGATGATGCAGAAGTGCCTAGCAACACAGATCGGAAAAAATGTACAAGTCTACATCGACGATGTCGTAATAACATCAAAGAAAGGGTCGACTTTGATCGAAGATTTGAAAGAAACCTTTGACAACCTCGACAAGTTCTGCCTCAAGCTGAACCCGACAAAGTGTTCTTTGGAGTTCCCGGAGAACTTCTCGGGTTCTTAGTATCAGCAAGGGGATTGAAGCTAATCCCGAAAAAATACAGGCCATCGTCACTATGAGAAAGCCAACAAAGCTGAAAGAAATACAACAGCTAACGGGGCGAGTCGCACTTTGCGATTCGTCGCCAGGCTAGGAGAAAAGGCGCTGCCGTTCTATGCATTGATCAAACAAGGGGAAAAATTACAATGGAACGAGGAAGCAGATAGAGCCTTCGAGAACCTCAAGCGAGCAATTTCGACACCACCGATATTGGTGGCGCCAAAAGAGAAAGAACCTCTCCTCTTGTATATCGCAGCTACACCTCAGGTGGTCAGCACGGCCCTAGTGGTCGAGAGAGAAGAAGAAGGCAAGCTTCATGGAGTTCAAAGGCCAGTATATTTCATCAGCGAAGTATTGTCGCCGTCAAAACAGCGGTACCCGCAATATCAAAAGCTAGCATATGGAGTATTCACGACAGCAAGAAAATTGCGACACTATTTTTCGGCGCACCCGATAATAGTGGTCAACGAGGCTCCCTTATCAAATATACTGAACAACCCGGAGGCTACGGGTCGTGTCTCCCTTTGGGGAATAGAACTTTCCCCTCGGGACATCACGTATGAAAAAGAAAAGCAATAAAATCGCAGGTCTTACCAGATTTCATTGCAGAGTGGATGGAGCTACAAAACACGGGACCCCCAGATTTATCGAGAACTTGGACCATGAACTTCGACGGGTCCAAAAGATTGGAAGGTGCTGGAGCAGGCGTGATATTAGTATCACCTGAAGGCGACAAGTTGAAGTATGTTCTGCGGATGACGTTCCCAAACGCATCTAACAATGAAGCAGAATATGAAGCTCTCATACACGGGATGAAGATGGCGAAAGCTTGGTGCAACCCGACGAAAATTTTCGGTGACTCACAGTTGGTAGCACAGCAAGTCATGAACCAATGCGATGCAGTCAACGAAAGTATGATAGCATACAAAGAGGTGTACAATGAGCTGGAGAAATTATTCGATGGTTGTGAGGTAAACCACATCAGCAGGATGAGCAACGATGAAGCCGACGTTCTCGCAAACATCGGGTCACAATGCCTCGCGATTCCTCCAGGTGTGTTCTGGGAAGAGATTAGCGAGAGATCAACAAAGCCAGCAAAAACAAAGAAGGAGAAAAAAGAGAAACCCTCGAGTATCGCCAAAGACACAGCATAAGAAGAAGAAGAGCAAGAGCTAGTCATGATGGTGCAAATTCCATGGATGCAGGCTTACATATCATATATCCTAAGGAAAACCATACCCGACGATCCAGTCGAAGCAAGGCGAATAATTAGGCGATCAAAAGCTTTTACTGTGGTAAAAGGGGAGCTGTACAAACGCAGTATTTCGGGTGTGCTACAACGGTGTGTTACACCCGAAGAAGGAAGGATCATCCTAAAGGACGTGCATGAAGGAATATGCGGGCATCACGCAAGTAGCCGAGCCATTGCGGCCAAAGTCTTCAGAGCAGGATTTTATTGGCTCACAGCAATCGAGGATGCGAAGGAAATAGTGCGAACCTGCGATGCGTGCCAAAGATTTGCGGCAAGACCTCACTCGCCAGCAGCAGAACTTATGCCAATCCCACTATCTTGGCCCTTTGCTCAATGGGGTCTCGACATGGTGGGTAAATTGCACAAAGCTTCGCCAGGAGGATATGAGTACTTGCTGGTGGCTGTCGACAAATTTACCAAGTGGATAGAGGCGAAGCCAATAAATTCACCAGATGCAGCATCCGCAATAAAGTTTGTGAAGAGCATTGTCTTTCGCTTTGGAGTACCTCACAGCATCGTCACAGATAACGGCAGTAACTTTACTTCCAAGGAGTTCAAAGCATATTGTGCAGAAGTGGGCATAAAACTAAGTTTTGCGTCTGTCGCACATCCACAGACCAATGGTCAAGTCGAAAAGGCCAATGGCATCATCTGCAATGGCATCAAGAAGCGCCTGCTAGGACCTTTAGAAAAAGCTAGGCATACTTGGCCAGAGGAGCTACCAAGTGTTTTGTGGAGTATCCGAACAACGCCAAATACAGCGACGCAGGAAACGCCGTTCTTTTTGGTCCACGGAGCTGAAGCAGTCTTGCCGATAGAAATAGAACACGATTCTCCACGAGTCGTAGAATATGACGAAGAAACTTCGAGAAAAGCTTTGGAGGATGATGTCGACGCACTCGATGAAGCTCGAGACGAGGTCCTGTCACGAGTCGCCAAATATCAGCAGGACCTGAAAAACTATCACAGTCGACGATTGCGGCCAAGATCTTTCCAAGTGGGTGACCTGGTTTTACGACTCAATCAAAAAAGCCATGAAAAACTCGAGTCACCGTGGCTAGGACCATACATCGTCACAGAAGTAATAGAAGGAGGAGCATACAGAATCAAAGACAAGAAGACAGGGATTGACGAGCCAAATCCCTGGAACGTGGCACAGCTCAGGCGTTTCTACGCCTAGATGTCGAAAATATAGTCCTCCTTTGTAAAGCTACAATGTACTGAAACGCCCGCGAGTTTTCAGACGCACTCTTTTCCTTTTTCGGGGCACCGAGTGGGGCCGGGAAAGGTTTTTAATGAGGCGGACTCGCGGTGCTGCAATATAATAAAGATAGTGGAATTATATATTTTCTTCTTGACAAGACCAGAGGTTTTCCCCTACAGGGTACAATATATATATATAAACACAGTGTCGACAAACGCAAAAGAAGCATCTTGCCTTGGTAAAAATACCTCGCCAAAACAAAAAGAGATATAGACAAAATAGTGATCAACAAAAGGCTCGGGGGCTTGCACCCACAAAAATAGTACAGTGTATATTATCTTGCCTTGGTTTAAAAACCTCGCATTATACAAATACAGCGAATAGCCACCGAAAATACTCGGGGGCTAGACAAATATAGAAATATGCTGTTTGCTTCACAATAGAATCATAATCATGATTTACAAAGGAGAATTATCTACCAAAGGAAAATAATTAGTCTTGATTCAATATATCATCAAGGGTCACTCTGTTTTCTTCAGGAGCAGCGCCAAGAAAATCAGCATAATGACCATCTGCAAAAAAGTCGGCATCCATCCGAAGAAGGTCTTCAATCATTTCTTCGGCTATAGGTGAAACCTTCGTGTTAATACGATCGACACCAACTCTTCGGCGCCGTACCTTCTCGTGAACTTTCTCAACAACTTGGGTCAGATCAAGCTTTGAGTGGCAGATCTGAAGCATTATAAGGGCAAATCTGGCGCCAGCCACCAGTTGAGCTCTGACAAAGTGATGGATCCTGTGGGCATCCTTAAATTTCTCCATTAACTCGGGAAGAGTTTTTGGTTGAATGTTCCGAGGAAACATAGAGTTATAAACCATTGAGAGGGTCTTGGTACAGAAGTCAAGATACCCGCGAACCTGAAGCGCGCGATCTTGAAATCTCACGATTTGGCGAGTCCGTTCAGGTGTGCCCCAAAAAGTCGACCCATGTTCACGGGCAAGCCGAAGAAGAACATTGGAACGAGCCTCGACACGTTCATCTTCAGTAGCAGTATCCAAAAAAGCACCTATTGTTTCTTACAACAGGTCAGTAGATAATAAGGAGGCAAGTAGCAAAGAAAAAGAAAGCGACAAAGATAATCAAACATACCCGCCATATCCAAGCTAGCATCTATTAGCAGCTGGAGCATGGAATTTTCCCGAGACACAGCAGCAGCAGCTTCAGCAACAGCAGAGTCCTTTTCAGCAATGGCAGTTTGAGCTTGATGGAGTGCAGTTTTTTCTCTTTCAGAAGACTCTCGAGATTGTTCCATGAGTTTAAGCGATTGTTTCTTCGTGAACTGAAGTTGTTGTCGAAGTTCTTGCAAATCTTCCGACAAAGGTGTGCTTGAGGGACCTTCACGGAAATTGTCATCGGTTTCTACTTTCTTCGACAAGGAAGATGCAGGAGCAGCATTGGGAGAGCAAGGATTGGTCGAATAATTGTCAAATATTAACTGGAAAATAAAATCTTCGGATCAATGACAGCACCAAGAGGAATTTCATTACTTCTAAAAAGTTTACACCGTCATTACAAAAGAAGTTCTCCTAAGGGACTAGCAGGGTAATTGTCGCCAAGGCTAAAGTGACGACAATAGCAAAAGAAGTAAAGAAAGCAAAAAAATAGAAAAGACAGAGGCATGCAACTAGACCTCCGGCCTCGATGAACTAGGAGTCGAAGCTGGCTTGACCCCAAGATACGCCAGGATTTTCTTCGTGTTGGGTTTCGCCGCCTTGACCAAGGATCGCCACTTGAGTTGCTCAATTTGATCCGTGTCGCCAACTTTGGTCCAGTCAATAGTTTGTTGACTGTCAGCGACCAGGGCAACAGTGCTCTCAACGGCAACCTTCTGGTTTTCATGGCGCATCTTCAGCCCAAGATCTTCGGGAGGATTAAAGCACTTGGCTAGCTTAAGGAAAGTTGCGGGTGCCTCTTTCTTTGGGAAGAAATAGGGGAAGAGCCGCAACAGTCCTGCTTTAGCTTCGTCGATACCTTCACGTGCTTCCGTCCCGTGAAACTCGAGGAATGAAACGGCGTCAAGCAGAGGATCATTATCGGGATCTTCAAGCTCATATTCTTGAGCCGTTCTAGCTGAAACAATGAACATCCATTTAGCAACAAACGAGTAAAGGAAAGAAGATTCAAAAGATTTGAATTGGGGTAGATACTTACTGACAAAGCGACGATTTTGGGTCCTTATGCGCTTAAGGATGGCTTCTTCGCGAGCAGATTGAGCAGTTATATGTTCACTCAGCGAAGTTTCGGCATCGTGAAGTCTCTTCCGGAGATCTTCGACACCAGCAGCATCAGCCTTGGCCTTATCAGCCTCTGCTCGAGCACCAACAGCATCGACTCAGCCTTTTTGCGAGCCTTTTCACTTTGCTCTAATTGTTGAGCAAGTGTGTTGGCACGTTCATTGGCTTCCGCCAGTTTTTCTACCAAGGAAGATAAATATAGTTAAAAATCTCGACAACAAAGGAGCAAAAGAAAAGAAGCAAAAGGAGTAAAGCATTACCTTCAGCTTTACTAGCATATTCACGGTACCCGACAAATTGGGTACCGATGCGAAGAAGATCCTTTATCATAGGCTGTTAAAAAAAGGGGATAGAAGGAAATGGCGGTATGAGAAAAATATAATGGTACATAGAAATCAACAAAGAAAACATAAACAATGACAAGGAAGTTAAGAACTTACATCCTCCAAGAGAGGGTTAGAGGAGCTACTCAATTGGAGAGTAGGCTCCGGGATGATCTCCGTCCTCGCCCTTTTCGACAAAGGGGCTCGGGGGCTTGAAGGAGGAGTAGCAGTGTCGACGTTCTGTCGAGGAGGCGAAGTTTCTTCTCCTTCAACTGGCGTCTCCGAGGCGACTAATGTATGTGACGTACTCGTTCGAGCAGCCACATCAGCGGTTGGTACCTCTTCTTCCTCATCACTACAAGTAAAATGTCGACAATATAAACAGCAAGATAGACACGAATGTTCAAATAAAAAAAAGATAGAAAAAGGACTTACGAACTGATGAGGGTCCCGAGATACGGATCATAAGCTGCCTTCTGCGACGAAGGATCAGCTTCTTCGGGTTTAGAAGTCCCGGAATCTTCGACATCATCCCTCTTCCTTTTGTTCTTTGGAGAAACAGCAAGAGGAGGAGATTGGGCCGATGCAGTGCCTTCAGAGGCAGCGTCCTTTTCAGCAGATCCCGCAGATTTTCGAGAATCTGCGGGTTCATTAACAAAAGAGGGGGCCTCTTGGTTATCATCAGAGATAACGGCCCTTTCTTCGACTTCCCCACCTTCAGGAAGAGGAGGAAGTGAAACAAGATTTGGGTGGTCCTGTATAAAAAGAGGGAAGGATATCAGGAAGGAGCACACAATGCAAAAAGCAAGGCAATAAGAAATTACGCGACAATGTTTACCTTAGGAAGTGCATGGGCGGCGCTGTATGGTTTCACGCGACAAGAAGAAGGGATAGAATCTTTTTTGCTGAGGGAGGTGATTTTTCGGACAAGTTTTTCCAAGTCCTTCACCTCCAAATCTGTCGACAGCCGATCCACGTCTTCGTCGCCAGTATATTTCCAAAGAGGAAATTTGCGAGCTTGAAGAGGCTGAACTCTACTCTTAAGGAAATACACTATAATCTGGATACCCGACAATTCTTTGCCGCGAGTATTTTGCAACTCGCGGATGCGAGTCATCAAGGCCTCAGTCGAAGCTCTTTCTTCTTCGGTAGCCTCTGCATCCCAAGAACGGCGACGAAGAATTCTTTCGTCACCATCGAACGGAGGGATGTTGTCCTCTGCGCATCCATGGTTTTCCTCACGAATGTACAACCACCTCTTACGCCACCCTTGAACGGAGTCAGGGAGTTTGACGTCGAAGTAATTGGCAGTGGAGCGGATAGAGATAACAACGCCGCCTATATTATAGGCGACATTGTGAGAGCCATTGCGGCGACAGAAGAAAATGCGCTTCCATAGCGCCCAATTGGGCGAGACGCCAAGGAAGGCTTCGCAGAGAGTAATGAAAATGGAAATATGGAGGATTGAGTTTGGCGTGAGGTGGTGAAGTTGAAGACCGTAGACAAAAAGCAATCCACGGAGAAAAGGATGAATGGGGGCGGATAAACCGCGGATGAGATGGTCGACAAAACTTACCCGGTACCCCATTGGAGGGGCTGGGTAGCTTTCTTCACTAGGGAAGCAAACCGCTTTGGGTTTCTTGGTGATCCCCAGCTTCTTCAGGAGATTCAGGTCCTGGTTCGTGACCTTGGACCTCTCCCACTCCACGGCTCCTAGATCCGCGGCGGCCATTGATGAATCAGGCGTGCTGTGGCGAGTGAGACGCGTGCGTGGTGGCATCAACGGCAGTGGACAAAGCAATGCTTGGGCGTGCGGAAGATCAAACAGAGTTGGGCGCAGGGGAAGTTTTTGCAGAGGGGAACAGATGTGCGGCGCAAGCGAAGGACTGGACCGAGGTTGAAGAAAGGTTTATATAGGATTCGGACGAAGCAGTGCACCGTTGGATGAAGAAATCGTGTGGTGAAAAAGGATCTCGTAGATACAAGGGTAAAAAGGTATTTTTACTGGGAAGGAATGGAACAGGCATTACCGTACGTGCGCCAGGAAAAGCGGAGGACGTGTGTCCCCCACTTGCACGACGTGTCAACGTGGTGGGAACAATGGACCCACAAGGCAGAAAAAATCCCAATTATTGACAGAGATGAAGAGAATTTGACAAAGGAAAATATGTCGACAAGAAAAATAAAAAGAGAATGGCGACAGGGTAAATCATTTGAATACTTTTGGAGCCTTTGATCAAATACAAGTTTTTGCCCAAATGCTCGGGGGCTACTTTGGAAAAATAGAAAATTTCGAGTATGACAATATAGAAATGGCGAGAGCCTATGACCAAATCCAAGAATTTGTTCATAGCCTCGGGGGCTACTCCCATCGGGAGCGCTGGTCGCGCACCCGATAAATATAAAAATATCGAGAAGGATTATAAATATAGCGGCAAAGGATACTAATCTGTGGAGCCTACACCCAAGCACAAGTTCTTGGCTGTAGCCTCGGGGGCTACTCCCATCGGGAACGCTGTTCGCGTGCCCGATGAATTTTTTCAAAAATAGAGAAACAGAAGTGAGTATATTTCGAGTTACACAGATAACTCTACATATACTCCCATCGGGAAGACAAAATAAGTCATCAAATATGACTCGATAAAATGTGCTATTCCAAAGGCGAAAAGCACTCGACAATATATTCTCAGAACGCCAAAGTTGCGATCAATTTCTGAATGCCGCAAATTTGCGAAGGTAAGACCCCAGATCCGTTCTGCTGGGCGTGGCATCGCCAAAGACTGCGCTCTGCTACTTTTATCCGTATCAACAGATACGAAGAAAAATCCTAACGGACGCGTTAGGTACCCGATAAATTTGACTGGGACTCGACAGAATGGTAAGACCTTAAGCGGCACCTGTCGAAGTTTACACCAGTATCCCGAGATCATGTCCGGGACGTGATCTTGAAGTAGGTTTTTGCGGATTGCCACTAGAGCAGTTAACTAGTACCTGATCCGTCAGATGAACTAGCCCCAACTACCATTATCCCTGTACAATATAGAATTTTATGTGAAGAAGCATAAATAAAAGCTCTCGAATAAATATAAACAGTCGAGATTTCCCTGACTCTACGATTCAAGCAAAATCTCGGGGGCTACTGACATAGGCATCCCAAATGGGCCTGCCGAAGATAGTACCCGGAGTTTACTGAAGGCCCACTATCCGAAGAATAAGAAGATTCGGGAGCCCAAGATACATTAAGGAAAGCTAGAGTTGTAATAGGAAGTGTTATTTGTAAATCTGGCGGGATGAGTTAGAAACCATCCCGGACTCTGTAACTTGTACAAAACGAAACCCTCGGCTCCACCTCTTATAAGGGGGAGTCGAGGGACAAAAGAGGATCGAATCTACTGTCAACATAACCTAGTTTTCATAATCGTCGAGTACTTTTCGCCTAAACCTTCGAGATCTACTTGCCCTCTACTTCTAGCAAAACCCTAGTCTACAATCTGTAGGCATTGACAAGTTAATCCTTTGTCAGAAGCAGCCAAGTTTTTTACTACTTTGGTATTAATCAAAGGAGGAGCAGCATTGCAAGTTAGGCAGTTCTTATCCACACAGTTGACATGATTTTTATATCCATCATTCAAGATATTCAATCTAGGGCTTCTCCTTACCTCTGATTCAACCAGAGGTACTTTTCCATCTCTTCTCTTCCTCTTAGGAGAGAGCTGGGTTGTGTCAGCACCCAGAGGGCTTCCAATAGGACTCTCATGGATATCTTCTAACATCTTACAAACAGGAGCCTGATCAGCAACACACTTATCAGGGATAACAAAAGATATAGTGTGTTCATAGGCAACAGATTCCTTAATAATATCCCATAATTGTGAAGATAAGAAACCCTTGGCCCAGTCAAATTTGTTAGGAGTCATGAGCATGAGTGTAACAAAGTTAAACCAACTTACAGGGATATCATGAGTATGAGCACTTGCAGTTGAGTTGAGCATGTGAGGTGCAAAATAACTCTCCCAGATTTTCATCCCTTGCTTGGAAAACCTTTTGGTGAGGTCATGCTCTTCAGGGATATTAAAAAACAGAGTTTCTACCCTGCCAATCATCAGATGAGCTTCATGGGGAGGCACCAAGTTAACATTCTCCAACAAAAGCTGATCATTATCATTATTGTTCTCTTGCAGGTTCACTGCATTATCCTGCAGGATCATGCCATCCTCAAGATCTTCATCCTCTTCCTCAATATATGCTTGTACAATATTCTGCAGTCCCTCACCCATCTGATTGAAAGGTACAATGGCAAGATCTTCTCCAGCATGAACCACAATTTGTTGATCTGCTGCATTATCCCCAGAATTAGAGCTGCCAGAGGAGAAAGTGATGGCACTGCTAGAATCTGCCAAAGGAGGGTTATCCAGTATCATCTCCTCAGCCTGAATTGCATCCAGCAAACCTTGGAAGGCAGCATTTGGAGCTAGATCCACCTCCATCTCATTTTCTTCAATTTCTTGAACATTGTTCCCCATTGCCCAGTGTCCCCATCCCTCATTTTCTTCCTCTTCAATATCTTCTTGTACTGGTTGCACAGGAATCAGTTGAGCAACTGGTGGTGCCAGAACATTAGGTAAAGGATGTGGGTCCACACCATCACCCGAGTGGGTCCTCATCTGTTGGGCCCCCTCCAAGCAGATTATGTTGCAACACTTCAACAGAAAAGGTCCAAGATTCAGACTCTGGCCTGTTTCCCTCAGTGAACCTGATACTTTTGGGAATTTCAACTAAGTCAGTTACTCTGACCTTTGCCACCACTCTCCCTTTCTTGTTAGTATCCCTTTCCCATAGAATTAGAGTGCCAATGTCATGGAAACATGCATTAAGGTCTTCAGTATTCATGTGATCAAGAGGTGGCCCCACCATGAGGACCCAAACATCTCTGTTAAAATTTGCAGCACGCCAATTTGTTCCCTCATCATGCTTACAGAAAGAGATATTCACATCACCAAAGGGGTTGGGGCTAGAGTGAATAAGTCTCTCTCTATCACTAACATTGGTAAACTGGACATATGCAGCACCAAAAGGGCATTCTTGAATACTTTGAAATCCCACCTCTGCCACTTCATTAAAGTATTCCTCTAGTACATTTCGAACATTCTGGAAGTGTACGACCTTGAGGAAAGGATTGATGGTGGCGATGGCGTACTGCTCGTGTAGCCGCGGCTTCCTGGCGACAACCACCCTTTTAACACCGACGCGGCCTTCTATATGTTGAATCTCAAACCCAGGCGGAACGAACGGGCGAGGATCAATGGGAATATTCGCCATTGCCGCCGGCGAGACCTCCGGCGACCCAGGAGCAGAGGTTGACAGAGGGTTTTCAAGGAGGTGAGAGAGTGACGAAGAAGCCGAGGAGGCAACGCGTAGAGATTTCTCTGCCACCTGTTTCTGGAAAAGAAACTCACCAAAAGAGGAAACTCGCTGTAATTGAGGCGCCGGCCCATGGGCCTTAAACCACGTTTGGAAATTTGAATCAGGCCAAACCAGGGAGGGAAAGGTAGGGAAGCTAAAAGCGGAAAGAAAGCCCGGCAATTTGGCGCTCAAATGAGAAACTGTTTGCTGATTGGCTCCATCGTGATTATGCCATTGACCCAAAGAGGAAAAACCATTAAACTGCCCATAATTGTTTTCCTTAAATGTCCCATAATTATGTTTGGAGAATGATACCGTTGGAGCAGCCGTTGAAGTTTCCATTCTGTCAAACACCGACACTCTAGGCGCAATCGATGCCACCTTCTGAGCATAAGATAGTCTTGAGAAAACTGAATTTTTTGGAGATTTGGGAGTAACTACTGTCCATTCCTTTGCTTTCTCCTTGAAAAATTTCTTTTCTTCAACAAGCCAATTTGGCCCCCCTCGTCCCCAAAGATTAAAGAAAACTTTGAAAGAGGACTGCTCTTGAGAACCAAGATTGTAAATCTCAAACCCCACTGCGCTTGAAGATACCGAGAATCTGAAGCTTCTGTCTCTCAGAACAGTAACATTGTAAAGTGCTGCAGACCCTCCAAAACAAGCTTGCAAGGCTAAAGCTACTGTGTGCACATCAAGTCTGAAACAAGCTCTGCCAAAGGAACAAACCAGAAGGAAAGGACGTTTAGAGGCAAATTTTTCCAGATTCACGTTATGGCCAAACTTCTTAAAACATTCATTGGCAAAACTCTTTCCAGGATTGAAATCAAGCCCATGAAAACCGGCAGCCTGAATAGAAGGAGTTGCTGATGATTGTCCTTTGGAAATCTTCACTGAATCCGCTGGTTGATCAGACAACTTGTTTCCCATTTGAATGGCTTGTACAATAGAATCTGAAACCACACGTTCACCAACCAGGACTGTGAAAATAGTGAGATCAATGAGCTTCCCAGGCTGAACTTTCTCATTTAGCAACAAAAATCTAGCATCCAGAACTTGCTCTTTAGAATCCAGAAGCACTAGCCTTTTAGCATGTGGCTTAAGGATAAGGAAAGCTGATCTAGTAAGAGCTAGTTTAGAATCCAAAGGCATAGAAGAAGGAACCAAATCTGCATAAGTCACCCTCCATCTGACTGGTGGTGCCTCAGGAAAGGAGGAGAAACCAGGAGGTGAAAGCAAACAATCCTCAACAAGTGCCACATGCGACTGAAAACTAACACTGGATCCAGAGTAAAAAACTTCTCCCTTGTCAAGATGCTTACCCACAATGGGAGAATCCTTGATATTGACTAAGACCAACCAACCTTGGGCAGAAAACCAGGGCGGACTTACTCTTACCGGAGCCAAGGCGACTTCAAAAGAGACCTTCCAACGTCCAAGAGGAGAGGAGCCATGGGGATCTCCTTGTAGAGGAAGAGACGCCGGAGAAAACTATCGGATCAGAAGGGAAGCAACACCAGGGATCAGAGAGATCGCCGGCGAAGAAGGAACCTAGGGCTTAGGGACGGTGGTGGGGTGGGAGAGAGCCATTCTCCATCATCACATCATGGCCATATGATGACCCACAAGTATAGGGGATCGCAACAGTCTTCGAGGGAAGTATTACCCAATTTATTGATTCGACACAAGGGGAGACAAAGAATACTTGTAAGTAAGCCAGTTGTCAATTCAGCTGCACCTGAAACAGGACTTGCTCGCAAGAGTTTATCGATGGTAGTTTATGGCGGTGGAAATAGTGAAATAACACAGAGTGAAATAAAGACAAGGAGTGATTATAGTAAACAAGCAGATTAAAATACGTAGGCACGGGGACGGATTTAACGGGCGTTGCATGGATGAGAGAAACTCATGTAACAATCAAAGCAGGGGCATTTGCAGATAATAATAAAACGGTATCCAAGTACTAATCAATCAATAGGCATGTGTTCCATATTTAGTCGTACGTGCTCGCAATGAGAAACTTGCACAACATCTTTTGTCCTACCAGCCGGTGGCAGCCGGGCCTCTAGGGAAACTACTGGATATTAAGGTACTCCTTTTAATAGAGTACCGAAGCAAAGCATTAACACTCCGTGAACACATGTGATCCTCACATCACTACCATCCCCTCCGGTTGTCCCGATTTCTGTCACTTCGGGGCCATTGGTTCCGGACAGCGACATGTGTATACAACTTGCAGGTAAGATCATAAACAACAAATATCTTCATGAATCAATAACATGTTCAGATCTGAGATCATGGCACTCGGGCCCTAGTGACAAGCATTAAGCATAACAAGTTGCAACAATATCATAAAAGTGACATCTACGGATACTAGGCACTATGCCCTAACAATCTTATGACTATTACATGACCAATCTCATCCAATCCCTACCATCCCCTTCAGCCTACAGCGGGGAATTACTCACACATGGATGGGGGAAACATGGCTGGTCGATGGAGAGGCGTTGGCGGTGATGGCGGTGAAGATCTCCTCCAATTCCCCGTCCCGGCGGAGTGCCAGAACGGAGACTTCTGGCTCCCGCGACGGAGTTTCGCGATGTGGCGGCTCTCTGGAGGGTTTCTGGCGACTTCGACTTCTCGTTTTTAGGTCGAACCCGATAAGTAGTCCGAAGGGGGGCGTCGGAGGCCAGCCGAGGGGGCCACACCACATGGCCGCGCGGGCCCCCCTGGGCCGCGCCGCCCTATGGTGTGGGGCCCTCGGGCCTCCACCTCTCTTGCCCTTCTGGCTCCGTCAATATTCTGGTAAAATAGGGCCTTCTGCATAAATTCCGAGGATTTTCCCGAAAGTTGGATTTCTGCACAAAAACGAGACACCAGCAGTTCTGCTGAAAACAGCGTTAGTCCGTGTTAGTTGTATCCAAAATACACAAATTAGAGGCAAAACAATAGCAAAAGTGTTCGGGAAAGTAGATACGTTTTGGACGTATCAACTCCCCCAAGCTTAGCTTATTGCTTGTCCTCAAGCAATTCAGTTAACAACTGAGCGATAAAAGAACTTTCACGAACACATTTGCTCATATGATGTATATATTCTCATGCTATGGCTAATACTTAAGCAGTTCATAATGAGATACATGCAAATAAGATCATCCAACAGCTATGTCAATCATGGAGAGGTACCAACAATTAATAATAAGCACCATGAATCATGTATATAAGCAGGATTGCAATGTTCATAAGAGAATATGATAAAGTGGTATCTCGCTTGCCCGTATTTGATCGGCAAAACATAAATGCCGAGGCACCTCTGGAGTTCATAGAAAGACTAGAAGTAGTGATTGTCAAAGATAAAAGCATCAAAGTTATACCACAATCAATCATATTTTGAGACAAGCATATTATACTAAGAATGACAGTTGTGCTCTCAAGATAGTGCTCAAAGAAAGAATGGAGACACAACATAAAAGTAAAAGATTGACCCTTCGCAGAGGGAAGCAGGGATTAACATGCGCTAGAGCTTTTCATTTGTAAAGCAGGAGTAAAATTATTTTGAGAGGTGTTTGTTGTTGTCAACGAATGGTAATGGGTACACTAACTACCTCATCAACCGGACTCACAAGAGCGGCTCCCATTTTATTTATTTTTGGTTGGCACTCCTTCCAACCTTTCTTTCACAAACCATGGCTAACCGAATCCTCGGGTGCCTGCCAACAATCACATACCATGAAGGAGTGCCTTTTTATTTAAGTTTTATTATGATGATGACACTCCCCCCAACCTTTGCTCACACAAGCCATGGCTAACCGAATCCTTCGGGTGCCGTCCAACAATCACAAACCATGGAGGAGTGTCTATTTAAGTTAATTAATTCGGGACTGGGAATCCCATTGCCAGCTCTTTTTGCAAAATTATTGGATAAGCGGATGTGCCACTAGTCCATATGAGAGTCCGTCAAAAGTAAATGACAAGGTTGAAAGCTAAACACCACATACTTCCTCATGAGCTATGAAACATTAACACAAATTGAGAAGCATTTTGAAAGTTTTAAAGGTAGCACATGAGAATTTACTTGGAATGGTTTGAAATGCCATGCATAGGTATTTATGGTGGACACTTTGGAACAACTTGGTTTTCAGGTGTTTGGAAGCACGAGCGGCGTTCCCGCTCAGTACAAGTGAAGGCTAGCAAAAGACTAGGGAGCGACAAATCAAGAGAGCAGTAACTGTCATAATCATGCTTGCGGCAAAATAAATTAACGGAGGCATAAAAGTGATACAATAACTCTGAAGCAATATAAATCATCGAGGCTTAATTGACTTTTTGTTCAGTCATATGCATGCGTGAGCATGTGCCAAGTCGATATAAATGAATTATTCAGAGGAGGATACCACAATGCCATACTTACTCATGAATAAAACAATGCAAGCAAACATCCATGACATGCTACTCATATTAATAAATTGGAGCTAAACATGAGAGATCATGAACTACTAGACTTTCTCAAATAACATATACCTCACATGAACCAACTAAGCATGCTCATATGGATGAGTATATGTACAAAAATGAAAGCAAATAGAGTTCATACCAGCCTCTCACCACAATCAGATTGTCGTAGATCGTCATTATTGCCTTTTCACTTGTGTAGCTTGGATAATATGAAATGAAAACCACGCTCCAGCCACCGAAGACCATTGAACTCATGATGAACTTTACAAACCAAAGAAGAACAACAAATATTTTTGGTGTTTTCGAATTGGAAACAAGAACGAAAGAAAACAAGCAAACAAAGCAAAATCTTTTTGGGTTTTCTCATAACAAACCAACGATAGCAAATAAAGCAAACTAAGAGCAAGGAACCAAATAAACAAATGGTGAAGAGAAACAACAGAAATATTTTTGGTCTTTTTGTGTTTTAGGAAAGAAACAAAGCGAAAACAAAAGAATGCAAACTAACAGAAACACAGAAAAGCAGGATGACAGAAATCTGCCAAATCCTGACAGCAGTACAGAAATCGAAATTAACAAAAATCTTCCATTGCTCAGACCAAAAAGTGTTCAACTAATGAAAGTTAGATAACAACCTGGGGAACATGCTCAAAAATTGGCAGCTCAAAATAACGTTCTGGCTGTGCGTACGAATTTTTTTGGTAACAGCCCAGAATCTGTTTTTGGACAGCACTTCCCCAAATATCATCTCCCTCTCATTAGAAAACCACTCTAGAGACTAAACAAGTATGTACAAGTATCCAGCAACCATAATATGCAAAGAATGAGTGATGCCGGTATACCTCCCCCAAGCTTGGGGTGCTCCTCGGCCTCCTCCACATCTTCCCTTGCACGACGGCTTTCCCTTTCTATGTATGCGTTTAGCTCATTTTCTGTGATCGACCACCCGTTCCTGGCATCAAGGTTAAACAAAGCAGGTGCAGGCAAGCGTACTAGTTTTTCAATTTTCTTGGTTATACTCCAATTTTTCTTATACAAAGTTATCCTATAATGCAGGTTGTTCAAATTAGATGCATCTGAAATAAATTCATGTTTAATCATGGAAACAACATCAAGCTTCTCTATAGAAAGCGGAATATCTAAATGGTGGGGTCCTACACCATGCATAGCTAATAAGCGAGAGGCGATAAGACCTCCACAAATTCCTCCTTTCTCACGGTTAGTAGCAAGTCTACAAGCTATTAAAGCACCCAAATTATAAGTCCTATCCTGTTGCAAAGCAGCAGCTAAGAAAGCCAAATCTTGGACAGATAATTTACCTCCAGTCCTTCTCGCAAGAACGCACTTTGTAATGAAATAGGCAAAGTAGCGGATGGCTGGCTGTTGAATGCTACTAATCTTACCACTATCATTGGAGAAGCTCCTCCCATTACAAATCCTTGTATAAAGATTTGAGAGCTCCCGCGGTGTTCCCCTGATCTTCTCGCAGGATCCCCACCGCGGCACTCTAATTGCTGTACAAAAATCACTGAAAGGCAAGTCGATAGTTTTGTTATAAATCTTGTACCGGACCATGGGGTTAGTTTGAGACCGGTGAAATTCGAAATCCTGCACAACCGACACCGTTAGTTTAGCATATTGGTGAGGTTCACCAACAGTAAAACCTTCCAATCCTGCATTGGAAATTAGTGTTTGAACGTCTTGCAGGATTCCTGCATTCCGCATAAAATCCGTGCATGGGTAATAAGAGGGGTATACTCCCTCTTCACGATGAACTCTCATGACTTGCTGTACCTCCAACTCTTCTTGGTTAAGTTGGTGCATACTCCCTTCCATTTTCTGAAATTTTTCAACAATCATTATAAAATTTGATTTCAAGGTATATAATTGAAGGGAACTACTATAGGAACTTGCTAGAGTACTAAACATGCATCAAAACTAGTTTCTTCCTCTTAGAACAAGCATGCAAGCTCACTAAACATGTTATCTACAGCAGCAAAATATTCAAGATATACTCAACCAAATGAAATTCTAATTGGACAATCAAAGGAGTCACATACCAAGGAGTAAATGTGCCAAATTTCAAACAGAAATCTGGGCTGAGCAAGGAGATCGAAAAATCGCGAGTTCTTGAGCAGAAACACGAGTGAGAGGAACTTGGTACGAGTTTTTTCGGGAGAGAGAAGATGCTGGGAGGAAGAGATGATGTAGTGGGGCAAGGAGGGGCCCACACCACAGGGTGGCGCGCCCACCTCCTTGGCCGCGCCGGCCTGTGGTGTGGCACCTCCTGGTGCCCCACAGGTCATCCTCTGGTGCTCCCAGGTGCCTCGTCGAAAAATAGGACCAACGGTGTAATTTTTGTAATTTTTAGAGAACTTCGAAAAATGCACATTTCTGGGTATTAAATTAATGATTACTGCGCAGGAAAATGATTTCCAAAATCTTAAACAACTAAAGCATATTGCAAAACAAAAGTGCTACAGCAAGTAAAATAAGTGGAGGGAGAAAGAAAGAAAGAAATGTTGTTTAGCTCTTTTATGCAATAAAATATACTTGTTAACAAGGTTGATCAAGTCTTGCTACCAAATAAATTTTATATGACATAAGAAGAAATAAACCTCAAATCAATCATGTTACCTTATATTGAATTGATATGGATCCAATCACAAGAGTTTGATATTCTTCTTTAGGCTCATATATAGGACAATCAATGGATCCCACTTTGATAGTTTTCACATTAAAAATTGTATTAACTCCACATACTTTATCAATCCTCTTGGGAAAATAGACAGTGTGTTCCTTATCATCAACATTGAAAGTAACCATGCCTTTATTGCAATCAATAACAGCCCCTGCAGTATTAAGAAAGGGTCTTCCAAGAATAATGGACATATTATCATCTTCAGGCATTTCCAACACAACAAAATCAGTTAATATCAAGCAATGCTGAGTAACTTGAACAGGAACATTTTCACATAAACCAACAGGAATAGCAGTAGATTTATCAGCCATTTGCAAAGATATATCAGTTGGTATCAATTTATCTAAATCAAGTCTCTTATAAAGAGAAAAAGGCATTACACTAACACCTGCTCCCAAATCACATAGAGCAGTTCTAACATAATTATTCTTGATGGAACAAGGAATAGTCGGTATACCTGGGTCGCCCAACTTCTTTGGAATCTTACCATTGAAGGAGTAATTAGCGAGCATAGTGGAAATTTCCTCATTGGGGACTTTCCTTTTGTTAGTAACAATATCTTTCATATACTTTGAATAAGGAGGCAATTTAATAGCATCAGTCAAAGGAATTTGCAAAAATAAAGGTTTCATCCAATCACAAAATTTATTATAATGTTCCTCCTCCTTTGATTTTAGTTTCTTAACAGGAAAAGGCATTTGCTTTTGAACCCAAGGTTCTCTTTCATTACCATGTTTCTCAGTAATAAAATCTTCTTTAGTGTACTTTTTATTTTTAGCATGCTTTTCAGGTTCTTTTTCAATTTCTTCTTTATCAGGAGTATCATCCTTATCATTATCTTTATCATGTTCATTACCACTTTCAGTTTCAGCATCAGAAATAGAAATACTATTAGGATCATTAACAGGTTCAGAGGATTCTACAACATTCTTATGTTTCTTTTTCTTTTTCTTAGATGGAGCACTAGTTTTAGTTAGTTGAGAATCTTGTTCAACTCTTTTGGGATGCCCTTCAGGATATAGAGGATCCTGGGTAGAAACACCACCTCTAGTTGTTACTTCATAAGCATGTTTTTCTTTAGAATTATTTCCCAACAAGTCATTTTGCACTTTAGTAAGTTGATCAATTTGAGTTTGAACCATTTGAAAATGTTTAACAAGTATCTTAACATCATTGGAGGTTCTCTCCACAATACCATGCAATTCACTAATAGCTCGAGAATTTTCCATTAAATGATTCTCTACTCTCATATTAAAGTTTTCTTGCTTAACAATATAATTATCAAACTCATCTAAGCATTGAGCAGGAGGTTTTGAATATGGAATATCTTCCCTAGTAAAGCGTTGAAGAGAGTGTACCTCAATCATGGATGAAGGGGGAGTTATCTCACATAAATCTTCTATAGGAGGTAAATTCTTCACATCTTCAGGTTTAATACCCTTCTCTTTAAGAGACTTCTTGGCTTCCCTCATATCTTCATCATTTAATTTAATCATACCCCTCTTCTTCACTATCGGTGTCGGGGTTGGTTCAGGTGTAGACCAATCATCATGATTCCGGCCTATTTTAGCCAATAATTCTTCAGCGTCGTCTGGAGTTCTTTTCCTGAAAACACAACCAGCACAACTATCTAGGTATGCCCTAGACTCAATGGTTAGTCCACTATAAAATATATCAAGTAAATCATGCTTTTCCAAATCATGGTCAGGCTGAGCTCTAATAAGAGAGCAAAATCTCGCCCAAGCCTCAGGCAATTTCTCTCCATCTTCTTGGTCAAAATTATAAATTCTCTGCAAAGCAGCATGTTGAGCACTAGCAGGAAAGTATTTCCGGAAGAAAACATCAAGCAATTCTTTTGGACTTTTAATAGAACCAGGAGGCAAATTATTATACCAAGTTTTAGCATCATCCTTTAATGAGAAAGGAAAAATTTTAGCGACAAAATAAGTACGCATCTTAATATCATCAGAAAACAAGCCACTAAGAGTAGATAACTCAGTCATGTGTTCAACAGCACTTTCTTTTTCAGTACCACAAAAGGGTGTTTTCTCAACAATAGCTATATGAGATAAATCAAGAGAAAAATCATAATCTTTATCCCTAATGTTTATAGGAGATGTGGCAAATTTAGGATCAGGAGATAATTTATATCTAACAGCATGTTCTGCAAGCAACTTTTTAATTTTTCTTGCATCAGTAGTAGCATTGCATTTTTCAATAAAATCATCATCAAGCTCTACATAATCTTCATCAAGATCATCACTAGAATATTCAACAGACTCAGGTGAATTAACAGGTGTAGCAGCATTTTCATTAGGAGTTTCAGTATTTTCAATTTGTCTAGACTTAGCAATTGTAGCATCTAGAAAAGATCCTAACGAACCATCATTATCAAGCACAGCAGAAGCATCATCACAATTATGAGAGGAATTTTCAGATTCAGTAGAAGTACCAGCATTTGAAGCTTGTGGTGGTGAAACAAGTTTACTTATCACAGATGGTGAATCAAGAGCAGCAGAGGTACTAAGAGTTGTACCTTTTCTTGTAGTGGATGGTAATATGGCGATCTTAGTATCGCGAGGTTTACCCATGATGGAGAATTTGCAGCGAACAATATCAATCCAAGTGAACTTCCAAATAAAGCTATGCTCCCCGGCAACGGCGCCAGAAAATAGTCTTGATGACCCACAAGTATAGGGGATCGCAACAGTCTTCGAGGGAAGTATTACCCAATTTATTGATTCGACACAAGGGGAGACAAAGAATACTTGTAAGCCTTAACAGCGGAGTTGTCAATTCAGCTGCACCTGGAAACAGACTTGCTCGCAAGAGTTTATCAGTAGTAACAGTTTTATGGCAGTGGAAATAGTGAAATAACAGCGGTGAAATAAAGACAGCAGTAGTGATTATAGTAAACAGCAGGATTAAAATACTGTAGGCACAGGGACGGATTTAACGGGCGTTGCATGGATGAGAGAAACTCATGTAACAATCAAAGCAGGGCATTTGCAGATAATAATAAAACGGTATCCAAGTACTAATCAATCAATAGGCATGTGTTCCATATTTAGTCGTACGTGCTCGCAATGAGAAACTTGCACAACATCTTCTGTCCTACCAGCCGGTGGCAGCCGGGCCTCTAGGGAAACTACTGGATATTAAGGTACTCCTTTTAATAGAGTACCGGAGCAAAGCATTAACACTCCGTGAACACATGTGATCCTCACATCACTACCATCCCCTCCGGTTGTCCCGATTTCTGTCACTTCGGGGCCATTGGTTCCGGACAGCGACATGTGTATACAACTTGCAGGTAAGATCATAAACAACGAATATCTTCATGAATCGATAACATGTTCAGATCTGAGATCATGGCACTCGGGCCCTAGTGACAAGCATTAAGCATAACAAGTTGCAACAATATCATAAAAGTGACATCTACGGATACTAGGCACTATGCCCTAACAATCTTATGACTATTACATGACCAATCTCATCCAATCCCTACCATCCCCTTCAGCCTACAGCGGGGGAATTACTCACACATGGATGGGGGAAACATGGCTGGTCGATGGAGAGGCGTTGGCGGTGATGGCGGTGAAGATCTCCTCCAATTCCCCGTCCCGGCGGAGTGCCAGAACGGAGACTTCTGGCTCCCGTGACGGAGTTTCGCGATGTGGCGGCTCTCTGGAGGGTTTCTGGCGATTTCGACTTCTCCCCGTGCGTTTTAGGTCGAACCCGATATGTAGTCCGAAGGGGGGCGTCGGAGGCCAGCCGAGGGGGCCACACCACATGGCCGCGCGGGCCCCCCTGGGCGCGCCGCTATGGTGTGGGGCCCTCGGGCCTCCACCTCTCTTGCCCTTCTGGCTCCGTCAATATTCTGGTAAAATAGGGCCTTCTGCATAAATTCCGAGGATTTTCCCGAAAGTTGGATTTCTGCACAAAAACGAGACACCAGAGCAGTTCTGCTGAAAACAGCGTTAGTCCGTGTTAGTTGTATCCAAAATACACAAATTAGAGGCAAAACAATAGCAAAAGTGTTCGGGAAAGTAGATACGTTTTGGACGTATCACCATATCACATCACCAAACCCTGCAAAAACAAGTTAGACGCCTCTAATTTGGTTTGCATATTTTACGTGGTTTAGGGTTTTCGAGTAAGATCTAATCTACCTACGAACATGAACCACAACGGTGATACTAGTGTTGTCAATAGAAAGAGTAAATTGGATCTTCACTATAGTGGGAGAGACAGACACCCGCAAAGCCACTTATGCAATACAAGTTGCATGTCGAACGTGGAGCAAGTCTCATGAACGCGGTCATGTAAAGTTAGCCCGAGCCGCTTCATCCCACTATGCCGCAAGATGCAAAGTACACGAACTAAAGACAACAAAAGCATCAACGCCCACAAAACCATTGTGTTCTACTCGTGCAACCAATCTATGCATAGACACGGCTCTGATACCACTGTAGGGATTCGTAGCATAGAAAACAAAAAATTTCCTACCGCAAGAACGAAAACACAAGCCAAGATCTAATCTAGTAGATGGTAGCAACGAGAAGATCATGAGACTAACCCTCGAAGATTTCCAAAGCCTAACGAGATTAGATCTCGTGGTGGATGTAGTCGATCACTTGCCGCTTGCAAAAGCGCGTAGAAGATCTTGACCGCTTGCAAAAGCGCGTAGAAGAACTTGACGGTGCCACAATCGGGCAGCACCTCCGTACTCGGTCACACGTACGGTGTTGATGAAGACGACGTCCTCCTCCCCGTTCCAGCGGGCAGCGGATGTAGTAGATCCTCCTCGGAATCCCGCCAGCACGACGGCGTGGTGACGGTGGTGGTGGAGATCTCCGGCAGGGCTTCGCCGCAAGCGCTGCGGGAGAAGAAGGAGGAGGGAATAGCTAGGGTTTGGGCGCAGGGTGGTGCTGCGACTTGGGGAGCTAGGGCTGCGACTTGTGGTGCCCTTGGGGTGCCCCTTGGCCTCTTTAAATAGGTGGCCAAGCCCCTTGGGTCGTCCAAAAACCTGCCCCCAAGTTTGACTGAGTTCCGATAGGTTTCCGGTTCCGAAAACCTAGTCCTACTCGGACTCTTTTGCCAATTCCGAAATTGCATTAAGGAAAGACTCCTTTTCCCTTAAGGCAACGTGGTTGCACCTATTATGGAACCCTCCGGACTTCCTTAGACATCCCGGGTCGTCCCGGACACTTCCGGAACCTTCCATAATATTCCGGACTATTCCGGTCCTTCTAGAACCTTCTAGAAGCTCCGGTCAAAACACCGGACTTTTTCCGAACCCCGGAAAATGACTTCCCATATATGAATCTTATTCTCCGGACCATTCCGAACCTCCTCGTGATGTCTCGGATCCCATCCGAGACTCCGAACAACATTCGAGCTCCATTCCATATTCCATATCTACTTAAAACGACATCAAACCTTAAGTGTGTCACCCTACGGTTCGCGAACTATGCAGACATGGTTGAGACTTCTCTCCGACCAATAACCAATAGCGGGATCTGGAGATCCATAATGGCTCCCACATATTCAACGATAACTTAGTGATCGATTGAACCATTTACATACGATACCGATTCCCTTTGTCACGCGATATTTTACTTGTCCGAGGTTTGATCATCGGTATCTCTATACCTCGTTCAACCTCGTCTCATGACAAGTACTCTTTACTCGTACCGTGATATGTCATCTCTTATGAACCATTCATATGCTTGCAAGCTAATTAGACGACATTCCACCGAGAGGGCCTATATCTATCCGTCATCGGGATGGACAAATCCCACTGTTGATCCATATGCCTCAACTCATACTTTCCGGATACCTAATCCCACCTTTATAACCACCCATTTACGCAGTGGCATTTGATGTAATCAAAGTACCCTTCCGGCATAAGTGATTTACATGATCTCATGGTCGAAAGGACTTGGTAACTATGTATTGAAAGCTTATAGCAAATGAACTTAATGACGTGATCTTATGCTACGCTTAATTGGGTGTGTCCATTACATCATTCACATAATGACATAACCTTGTTATTAATAACATCCAATGTTCATGATCACGAAACCATGATCATCTATTAATCAACAAGCTAGTTATACAAGAGGCTTACTAGGGACTCCTTGTTGTTTACATAACACACATGTATCAATGTTCCGGTTAATACAATTATAGCATGGTATGTAAACATTATCATAAACACAAAGATATATTATAATAACCATTTTATTATTGCCTCTTGGGCATATCTCCAACACATGATGGGAAAGATCCATTGATGCACATCTTCACATGTCCATTATCACCAAATGGACGGCAAGCTTCAAGCATATGATCCTCTTGAGATGCTCAACTTGAACTTGCCCAACTCAACCTTGATGACGATCACCACTTGACGTCATCCTCTCATGGGCTATATGAGATCTCACTTTTGATGCATGCCCATGGAAAGATACCTAACCCACATAGACAACACAAGGGAACATATATGATGGGTTAGTTCATAAAGCATAATTGACACCAGTAGGAGCCAAGAAGCACGTGAAGGTTGTTGGTGGAGGAGTGTAGTGCGGCGCAACACCAGTGAAATCGGCGCCAACGTGGAACCTGCACAACACAATCAAGATACTTTGCCCCAACGTAACAGTGAGGTTGTCAATCTCACCGGCTTGCTGAAAACAAAGGATTAAACGTATTGTGTGGAAGATGATGTTTGTTTGCAAAGAACAGTAGAGAACAATGATTGCAGTAGATTGTATTCAGATGTAAAGAATGGACCGGGGTCCACAGTTCACTAGTGGTGTCTCTCCAATAAGATAAATAACATGTTGGGTGAACAAATTATAGGTGGGCAATTGAGAAATAAAGATTCAATACATATCATGATGATTACTATGAGATTTAATCAGGGCATTACGACAAAGTACATAGACCGTTATCCAGCATGCATCTATGCTTAAATAATCCACCTTCAGGTTAGCATGCGCACCCCTTTAAGTATTAAGTTGCAAACAACAGACAATTGCATTAAGTATGGTGCGTAATGTAATCAACACAAATATCCTTAGACAAAGCATCGATGTTTTATCCCTAGTAGCAACAGCACATCCACAACCTTAGAACTTTCTGTCACTGTCCCAGATTCAATGGAGGCATGAACCCACTATCGAGCATAAATACCCCCTCTTGGAGTTACAAGTATCAACTTGGCCAGAGCCTCTACTAGCAACGGAGAGCATGCAAGAACATAAACAACACATATATGATAGATTGATAATCAACTTGACATAATATTCTATATTCATCGGATCCCACCAAACACAACATGTAGCATTACAAATAGATGATCTTGATCATGTTAGGCAGCTCACAAGATCTAAACATGATAGCACAAGCGGAGAAGACACCAACTAGCTACTGCTATGGACCCATAGTCCAAGGATGAACTACTCACGCATCAATCCGGAGGCGGGCATGATGATGTAGAGCCCTCCGGTGATGATTCCCCTCTCCGGCAGGGTGCCGGAGGCGATCTCCTGAATCCCCCGAGATGGCATTGGTGGCGGCGGCGTCTGAGTAAGGTTTTCCGTATCGTGGCTCTCGGTACATGGGGTATTCGCGACGAAGGCTTTAAGTAGGCGGAAGGGTAGGTCAAGAGGCGACGCGAGGGGCCCACACCATAGGGCGGCGCGGGCCCCCTGCGCGCGCCGGCCTATGGTGCCGGACCTTGTGGCCCCTCTTCGTATCCCCTCCGGTCTTGGAAGCTCCGCGAAAAATAAGACCCTCGGCGTTGATTTCGTCCAATTACGAGAATATTTCCTTTGTAGGATTTCTGAAACCAAAAACAGCAGACTGACAACGGCACTTCGGCATCTTGTTAATAGGTTAGTGCCGGAAAATGTATAATAATGATGTAAAGTATGTATAAAACATGCAAGTATTGTCATAAAAGTAGCATGGAACATAAGAAATTATAGATACGTTTGAGACGTATCAAGCATCCCCAAGCTTAGTTCCTACTCGCCCTCGAGTAGGTAAACGATAACAACAAATAATTTCTGAAGTGACATGCTACCAACATAACCTTGATCAACATTATTGTAAAGCATATGAGATGGATGGAGTGATTCGAAGCAAAAGATTGCTAACAAAAGATAATGACTAAACAATTGAATCATATAGCAAAACTTTTCATGAATAGTACTTTCAAGACAAGCATCAACAAGACTTGCATAAGAGCTAACTCATAAAGAAATAAATTCAAAGTAGAATGCATTGAAGCAACACAAAGGATGATTAAGTTTCAGCAATTGCTTTCAACTTGTAACATGTATATCTCATGGATATTTGTCAACATAGAGTAATATAACAAGTGCAATAAGTAAACATGTAAGAATCAATGCACACAGTTAACACAAGTGTTTGCTTCTAAGATAGAAAGAAGTGGGTAAACTGACTCAACATAAAGTAAAAGAATGGCCCTTCGCAGAGGGAAGCATGGATTACTGTTTTTGTGCTAGAGCTTTTATTTTGAAAACATAGAAACAATTTTGTCAACGGTAGTAATAATTCATATGTGCTATGCATAACGTATCTACTTTCCCGAACACTTTTGCTATTGTTTTGCCTCTAATTTGTGTATTTTGGATACAACTAACACGGACTAACGCTGTTTTCAGCAGAATTGCTCTGTGTCTCGTTTTTGTGCAGAAATCCAACTTTCGGGAAAAACCTCGGAATTTATACAGAAGGCCCTATTTTCCCAGAATATTGGCGGAGCCAGAAGGGCAAGCCAGGTGGGGGCACGAGGGCCCCACACACTAGGCCGGCGCGGCCCAGGAGGGCCCGCGCGGCCCTAGTGTGTGGCGGCCTCGGCTGGCCCCCGACGCCCTCCTTCGGACTACTTATCGCCCTCGACCTAAAAACACACGGAGAGAAGTCGAAGTCGCCAGAAACCCTCCAGAGAGCCGCCACATCGCGAAACTCCGTCTCGGGAGCCAGAAGTCTCCGTTCTGGCACTCCGCCGGGACGGGGAATTGGAGGAGATCTTCACCGCCATCACCACCAACGCCTCTCCATCGACCAGCCATGTTTCCCCCATCCATGTGTGAGTAATTCCCCCGCTGTAGGCTGAAGGGGATGGTAGGGATTGGATGAGATTGGTCATGTAATAGTCATAAGATTGTTAGGGCATAGTGCCTAGTATCCGTAGATGTCACTTTTATGATATTGTTGCAACTTGTTATGCTTAATGCTTGTCACTAGGGCCCGAGTGCCATGATCTCAGATCTGAACATGTTATTGATTCATGAAGATATTCGTTGTTTATGATCTTACCTGCAAGTTGTATACACACGTCGCGTCCGGAACCAATGGCCCCGAAGTGACAGAAATCGGGACAACCGGAGGAATGGTAGTGATGTGAGGATCACATGTGTTCACGGAGTGTTAATGCTTTGCTCCGGTATTCTATTAAAAGGAGTACCTTAATATCCAGTAGTTTCCCTAGAGGCCCGGCTGCCACCGGCTGGTAGGACAAAAGATGTTGTGCAAGTTTCTCATTGCGAGCACGTACGACTAAATATGGAACACATGCCTATTGATTGATTAGTACTTGGATACCGTTTTATTATTATCTGCAAATGCCCCTGCTTTGATTGTTATATGAGTTTCTCTCATCCATGCAACGCCCGTTAATCCGTCCCTGTGCCTACAGTATTTTAATCCTGCTGTCTACTATAATCACTACTGCTTGTCTTTGTTACTCTCTGCTGTTATTTCGCTACTCTTGCTATAAAACTGTTACTACGATAAACTCTTGCGAGCAAGTCTGTTTCCAGGTGCAGCTGAATTGACAACTCCGCTGTTAAGGCTTACAAGTATTCTTTGTCTCCCCTTGTGTCGAATCAATAAATTGGGTAATACTTCCCTCGAAGACTGTTGCGATCCCCTATACTTGTGGGTCATCGGTGCTATGCATAATACTTCCTACAAGTTGCAAGCCTCATGCATAGAATACCAATAGTGCCCGCACCTTGTCCTAATCAGCTTGGATTACATGGATTATCATTGCATAACATATGTTTCAACCAAGTGTCACAAAGGGGTACCTCTATGCCGCCTGTACAAAGGTCCAAGGAGATCAATTGCATTTGATTTCTCGTTTTTAATAGATCTCAACTTAAGACATCCATACCGGGACAACATAGACAACAGATAATGGACTCCTCTTTTAATGCTTAAGCATTCAACAACAAATAATATTCTCATAAGAGAGTGAGGTTGTATGTCCAAACTGAAAACTTCCACCATGATACATGGCTTTAGTTAGCGGCCCAATGTTCTTCTCTAACATATGCATACTCAAACCATTTGATCATGACATCACCCTTACTTCAGACAAGACGAACATGCATAGCATCTCACATGATATCCAACAAAGGTAAAAAGTTGATGGCGTCCCCAGAAACATGGTTACCGCTCAACAAGCAACTTATAAGAAATAAGACACATAACTACATATTCATCACCACAATAGTTTTTAAGCTATTTTTCCCATGAGCTATATATTGCAAAGACAAAGGAATGAAATTTTAAAGGTAGCACTCAAGTAATTTACTTTGGAATGGCAGAAAAATACCACATAGTAGGTAGATATGGTGGACACAAATAGCATGGGTTTTGGCTCAAGGTGTTTGGATGCACGAGAAGCATTTCCTCTCAGTACAAGGTTTGGGCTAGCAAGGTTGTTTGAAGCAAACACAAGTATGAACAGGTACAACAAAACTTACACAAGAACATATTGCAAGCATTATAAGACTCTACACTGTCTTCCTTGTTGTTCAAACACTTTTACCAGAAAATATCTAGACCTTAGAGAGATCAATCATGCAAACCAAATTTCAACAAGCTCTACGGTAGTTCTCCACTAATAGATTTAAACTACATGATGCAAGAGCTTAAACATGATCTATGAGAGCTCAAAACAATTGCCAAGTATCAAATTATTCAAAACCATATGAAGCATTTTCTGATTCCAACCAAATAGCAATTAACGAAGCAATTTTCAGCCTTCGCCATGAACATTAAAGCAAAACTAAGAACACAAGTGTTAAATATGAAAAAGCGGAGCGTGTATATCTCCAATACAAGGATGGTGGGATCCAACTTTATTCAAACAAAAACAAAAACGAAAACAAAAACAAACAGACGCTCCAAGTAAAGAACATAAGATGTGATGGAATAAAAATATAGTTTCACTAGAAGTGACCTGATAAGTTGTCGATGAAGAAGGGGATGCCTTGGGCATCCCCAAGCTTAGATGCTTGAGTCTTCTTGAAATATGCAGGGATGAACCACGGGAGCATCCCCAAGCTTAGACTTTTCACTCTTCTTGATCATATTGTATCATCCTCTTCTCTTGACCCTTGAAAACTTCCTCCACACCAAACTTTAAGCAAACTCATTAGAGGGTTAGTGCATAATCAAAAATCACATATTCAGAGGTGACATAATCATTCTTAACACTTCTGGACATTGCACAAAGCTACTGAAAGTTAATGGAACAAAGAAATCCATTCAACATAGCAAAAGAGGCAATGCGAAATAAAAGGCAGAATCTGTCAAAACAGAACAGTCCGTAAAGACGAAAAGGCACCAAACTTGCTCAAACGGAAAAACTCAAAACTAATGAAAGTTGCGTACATATCTGAGGATCACGCACGTAAATTGCAGATTTGTTTGATTTTTTTACAGAGAGTTCTGCGCAAATTCGTGACAGACAGCAATTCTGTTTCTGCGCAGCAATCCAAATCTAGCATCAACTTTACCATAGAGACTTTACTTGGCACAAAAAACATGATAAGGAGAGGTTGCTACAATAGTAACAACTTCCAAGACTCAACAATACAGTAATAAAATAAAACATGAGTTATCTCCCAAGAAGTGCTTTTCTTTAACGCCTTTCAGCTAGGCGCAGAAAGTGCAAATCAAGTAACATCAAGAGAAGAAGCATCAACATCATAATTTTTCTTACAAACACAACTTGTTGCAGAGGGTACCTTAGATGCTCCATTATCTAAATTTCCTATGGTGGTGCTAGGGGTTTTATCAATTTTAGGCCTATAATAATTCTTTGGTTTAGGCACCTTAGAGACATACATGAATTTTTGCTCTTTACCCACATAAGCTTTCTCCTTAAACTTAAGAGAAGAAAAAGTTGAACCCAAGGTTCCCATAGCTTTTTCAAGTTCACTAATCCTATTGATTTGATTATCATGGACAACACAAGTTTCTAGGACACCAATTCTTTCATCAATTCCTCCTAGGGATTTATCAAGTTTATCAGTATTATCAAGTAGCATTCCCAATTTAGTTTCAACACTTGGAAATTTTTTCTCTATGGCTTCCAACTTTTTCATGACATCCTCAAGAGAGATTTCAATTTTAACTTCATTAACAGGTGGTGTTCCTACTAGACTCTCAATGATGCAGCTAGCTTCTAAAGCAGGAGTACCTAGGAAATTACCTCCCGAAAGAGTATCAAGAACATACCTATTCCAGCTAGATATACCAACATAAAAGTTCCTAAGAAGGATAATAGTGGAGTGTTTCTTAATGCACCTATGATGAGCATTACTAATTCTGTACCAAACATCTTAGCTCTTTTTTCTTCTTGGGATTTGGCTGGAAATACTGTAACAACACACACTCATACACACAGAGTCACATAGAGGCCAGGACTAATCTGTCTTCATGGTATTTTGGATATCGTGGAGGTAACTGACGATGAATTCGTCTCTTGCCTCACCGATCTGAACACGGTAAAACTTTCCCCACCTTGTTGCTTAAAAGAACGAACTTCAACTTCAGGATTACTCATTTTAGTAGTAATAAAACTAAACTAAACAAATAGAATAAAGTAAATACAAGTAACTAATTTTTTTGTGTTTTGATATAAAGCAAGTAAACAAGAAGTAATGCAACTAATTTTTTTGTGTTTTTGATAAAGCAAACAAAAGTAAATAAAATAAAGTAAAGCAAGACAAAACAAAGTAAAGAGATTGGATGTGAAGACTCCCCTTGCAGCGTGTCTTGATCTCCAAACGGCGAAAATTTAGCTTGACACGCGTGAAGTACACGTCCGTTGGGAACCCCAAGTGGAAGGTGTGATGCGTATAGAAGCAAGTTTCCCTCAATATGAAACCAAGGTTATCGAACCAGTAGGAGTCAAGAAGCACGTGAAGGTTGTTGGTGGAGGAGTGTAGTGCGGCGCAACACCAGTGAAACCGGCGCCAACGTGGAACCTGCACAACACAATCAAGATACTTTGCCCCAACGTAACAATGAGGTTGTCAATCTCACCGGCTTGCTGAAAACAAAGGATTAAACGTATTGTGTGGAAGATGATGTTTGTTTGCAAAGAACAGTAGAGAACAATGATTGCAGTAGATTGTATTCAGATGTAAAGAATGGACCGGGTCCAAAGTTCACTAGTGGTGTCTCTCTAATAAGATAAATAACATGCTGGGTGAACAAATTACAGGTGGGCAATTGACAAATAAAGATTCAATACATATCATGATGATTACTATGAGATTTAATCAGGGCATTACGACAAAGTACATAGACCGCTATCCAGCATGCATCTATGCCTAAATAATCCACCTTCAGTTAGCATCCGCACCCCTTCCAGTATTAAGTTGCAAACAACAGACAATTGCATTAAGTATGGTGCGTAATGTAATCAACACAAATATCCTTAGACAAAGCATCGATGTTTTATCCCTAGTAGCAACAGCACATCCACAACCTTAGATCTTTCTGTCACTGTCCCAGATTCAATATCGGGGGGATGACCCCCGGTATGGCAAAGTCATTGAGTTCACGAGCGCGCAGCACTTCGCGGATCAGGAAAATGTGCAACGGATCAAAAGATATGAAGAAGATAGTAAAAGACATAAAAGATAAAGAGAAACAACAGCGTCCTGGGCCTGCGGCGGACGTGATGCCGGCTCTGGCCTAGTCCGGCTTCCGCCTGTTGGGCTGGTCCGGCTTCCGCCTCAGGCTTGGTCCGGCTTCCGCCCCTGGGGCCCGGGGCCGACTTTGCCCAGGCCGGCTTCGGCCTCTCCTCCTTGGGCCGGATGCACCCCTCGGCTGGGCCGGGTCGCCCAGCACCTGGCCGCCTTCGTCCGGCCATCGCTCGCAAGGAAGCTGGCCGGCTCCAGCTGCTGCTCACTCCATCGATCGCCCAGCTGCACGTTTCCTTGGTGCCAATCACTCCCTCGTCCGCATGCACGTACGAGCCAGCTGCACCTCCACGTGAAGATCATCCAGGCATAGGTGCTACGTACAACGATCAAAAAGCCAGAAGACAGGGCATAGTGATGCCCCTGCCACACGGCTACAGTGTGTACTATTGATGAATAGTATCTTGTACCGGTCACTGTAGCGTACAGTTGATGGAACCCCGAGTCACCTCATGTACAGTATCTGTCGGCGGCCACATGTCCCTGGGTGCCACTATATAAGGCACACCAGGGGAGGCTTATAGCCTCATGCTTCATAGCACAGGGCAGCCCCTTGGGCCTCTCTCGCTCTCTCTCACGAGCAGCCGACCAGGCTCTCTCCTAGCCGGCCAGGCTCCCTCTTAGCTCACAGTAGCTTCTTCCTCCTCAGGACAAACAGCTCACACTACAAGAAAAGTTCTGATAGACAACGTCCCAAAATCGTCAACTAAGGGGCATTTTTCGTCGCCTATGGGCCTAACCCGACGATATGGGTTCTGTTGTCGAAACTCGAGCAAAGTCCAACGACGATTTTTTCGGTCCGTCGCGCTTGGCGCCGCCACGGAAAATCGGACCGTTGCGGAAGTGTTTTCGGGAGCCCGTTGACTGCTGACGTCATGCAAACTGACATGTGGCAGACGCCGTTAACTGCCAGTTAACGGCGTTAATGGTAGGCCCCCGAGGCCTGCCACGTCTTAAGCGGGCCGGGCCAGATGACATAGTTTGACCGGTCAACTATATAGCTGGGCTGGTCCATTAGTTACGTGGGCCGGGCCTAACCTCTAATGTTGACTGGTCAAAACTTAAATGGGCCGGCCCATTTAACATGTGGGGTCCACCTTACGCAAGCGGCCGGCCCAAGAAGCAAGTGGGCCCAAAAACACGGTGGGTCCCACTTTCTGTTAAAGGGGCCCATTTAGTGTGTAGGGTCCGATAGCAAGTGGGCCGGCAAGCTAGTGGGCCGGCCAAAAACACGTGGGTCCCACTTTCCATTACGAGGTCGGCCCATTTAGTATGTGGGGTCCACCATATAGCAAGTGGGCCGGCCCAACAAGATAGTGGGCGGGCCAAAAACAGTGGGTCCCTTCTGTTAAGGGCCGCCCATTTAGTATGTGGGGTCCACCATATAGCAAGTGGGTGGCCCACAAGCTAGTGGGCCGGGCCAAAACAATTGGGTCCCACATTTCTGTTAATGGGCCGGCCCATTTGGTATGTGGGGTCCACCATATAGAAAGTGGGCCGGCCCAACAAGATAGTGGGTCGGGCCAAAAACACGGTGGGTCCCACCTTCCTATTAAAGGGCGCCCGTTTACCATGTGGGACCACCATATAGCAAATGGGTGGCCCAACAACATAGTGGGCCGGCCCAAAACACAAGTGGGCCCCACTTTCTGTTGAAGGGCCGGCCCAATTAGTATGTGGGGTCCACCATGTAGCAGGTGGGCCGGCCCAACAAGATAGTGGGCGGGCCAAAATACAGGTGGGTCCCACTTTCCTCTTAAAGGGCCGGCCCATTTAGTATGTGGGGTCCACCACAAAAGCAAATGGGCTGGCCCAACTATTTAGTGGGCCGGCCCAGTAGTATGTGGGGTCCACCTTAATGCAAGTGGGCCAGCCCAATTAGAGTGTGGGGTCCACGGTAAATCAAATGGGCTGGCCCAAGAAGTAAGTGGGCCAGCCCGTTTAGTTGTTGTTTATATGCCGGCATAATATGCGCTTTAGGATTTTGCGGGCAGGCACATATGTGATTTTGCTTAATTGGGCCGTTTAAGGGATGGGAATTCGTGATTTAGATACTGAGAATATTTACGCAGCATTGATTTCTGTCGAATAGCCTCACTTACCACAAGCACCAAAGAAAAAATGCGCGAAAGAACTATAAAAACTAACTAAATATTACATCAGCTGCAAGGCATTGAAAAAAATATTACAGAACCCAGAGAAATTGAATGGTAATTAAACCTAGCAATACAATGAAGCGATCCGGCAATCTTTTAAGTTGTCCATGCAGCACCTATATCTGAAACAAAGACATTACAAGTTAAGACAGCAACAATGGAAAGGCAAAGACACTACAATATTGTTTGCCAAAGAATTTGGAACTCATCATTTCGTCGTTATAACAAGATCATTGTAATGCGCACAATAAGCAAACAAAGAGTGCATGCCGCATACCAACAGCCAATATAACAGAGCATGTTAGAATGAAACAGCAGACTTACTACTGTCGAGTCCCATGCAAACCAACATGTTCAGGGAGTACAAAATTGGCATGAACAACATAGTAGCAGGCTATAAATTTTGTAACGACGACTGAGCAAGATACAGAATATAGTGGGATCACCTGTGAACTTGTATAAGAGGGAATGCAAACCAATATGTTCAGCATTCCATATGTGAGCGTCATGCCAAGTCAGAGAAACAAGTCGATAATGCAGCTTTTGAAGAACAAGATGGCACACAAAATTATTATCTAGTAATATGACAAGTTTATTTGTACTACAGGCTTAGATAGCAGAGTGATAGCATGCCAAACTAAGTCCTTACTTTGTTAGCTTACAATGAACTAGATACAAAACAATGGCATCACCTGTAGTACAGGGAATGCAAGCCAACATGTTCATGGAGTAAAAAATTGGCACAAACAACATAGTAGCAGGCCATAATTTTTGAAACAACATCTGAGCAAGATAAAGTTATGATGGCTAGATCTACAGAGCAGGGAATGTAAACCAAATATAGAAGTTACGATGCCAAAAGCTATAGAGCAGGGAATGCGAACCAACATGTGCAATTACTTAAAATTGGCCATGAACTAAATAATAGCAGGATGTTACTATAATAGCTAGGAATAAAACAGATAGGAGTTATAATGGCATCACTGATAAACTTGTAGATAAGGGAAAAAAATCAATTTGTTTCGGGATATAAAGTTGTAATGAGCAACACATAGAGGATAGTTAATGCTACGGCTTAGGATGGACCAGAAACGGAATATAGTGGGATCTGAACTTGTAGAAAAGGGAATGCACACCAATATGTTCACAATTCTATATGTGAGCGCCATGCCAATTAAGAGAAACAAGTTAATATTGCAGCTTTTGAAGAATCAGATGGCAGACAAAATTATGATGGAAGTTGCTGCTGTGACGAGTTCAAATAAATTTGTACTGCAGGATGGCAGAGCGATAGCATGCAGGAACTAATAGCAGGCAGTTAATTTGTACTGCAGGATGGCAGAGCGATAGCATGCAGGAACTAATAGCAGGCAGTTAGCTTACGACGAAGTAGATAGAAATAACAATGGCATCACCGTAGTACAGGGAATGCAAACCAACATGTTCAGGGAGAACAAGATTGGCATGAACAACGAATGAGCAAGATAGAAGTTATGATGGCTACATCTACAGAGCAGGGAATGCAAACCAAAATGTTCAATCGCTTGAAGTTAGCAATGAACTAGAAAATGGCAAGGTGTTACGGTCATAACTAGGAATGAACTAAAAGAGCTTCAGACAAACAGGCATCTGAACCCAGAACATGGCGCTAAAACAAGGGACTTACATTAGGAGAAGCACTCTGTGGGAATCACAGCAGATCTTCCTGGGGTTGATAGATCCGGTGATGAAGTACACTACATGTGCTCCTTGGGGTTGGAGAGACGGCCATTAAACTTCATGGTTACTCATCTAATCTGCAAAGACGTAACGGCGCGTCGTTAGCACAAACAGGTTCCCCCAAGATTAAACAAGAACTTGCAGGCAAGCAATAGAAAAGCGACAGTAGAAGAGTTTAGATCATGGACGGCGCCGGTGAAGCAGATTCGGTTCATGCACATCGGTGTCGGTGAGCAAGATCCGATGCGGTGGACGATGCCGCAGCTGAAGCGACTGCGGTAGGCTGCTGGATGAGCATATGGTTTCGAGGTTCGGCGGGGATGATCCGGTCCGGTTGATGACGGCGTCGATGAAGCGGCTCCGGCAGGCAGCCGGATGACGAGGATCGCGAGGGCTCGGGTAGGCCAGGGAAGTCCGGCGGGGATGTTCCGGTGCGGTGGTCGTGGAGGTGGTAGAGAGAGGGACTTGGGAAGTTCCGGTGGGTGGTCTGAGGGAAATGAATTTTTTTGGGAGGGTTTCCGGGGCTAGGGAGGTGGTGATCCAAAAAATGACGGGCAGACCCCCCCACCAACCGACTTTCTGTCATCTCCACAAGGGTAGAATGGGAATTTGAAAGCGTGTGAATTTTTTGTATTTTGTGGGCGGGAAGTTTTGCCGCTATGAGATTTTGAATTTGGCTAAGGTCCAAGTATAATGATAAAAAATTGTGAGACCGTACTAGTACCTCTGTTCAAGGCCGAGTGCAAAATCAAATCATCATCACCTTGAATATCGGTTACTATCATCGTGTTCTATCTTCTTATCCCATTCAAAAACACGCCTGAAATATTTCTAGATTGGCGGGAGATTTTGCCGCCCGACTGAGATTTGATTTTGAATATGGCTATGGTCAAGTAATATAATATAATACTAATATAAAGACGGTACACCTGGTTAAGTACTAATTGCTCTGCTTCGGCAGTTAAGGCCAGCAGCCACATCAAGCCATCATCATTACAAACAAAATCAGTCAAATCTAGAAGCTAGTATAGGATAAATTCACAGCAGCATAATAAATCCAGAAAACTAAGTATAATACTACATAAACTGCATACAAGAGCCAAAAGCAGCCAATAACAATGTTAATGTTCACGACAAACTAATCTGAAAATAATACAAGACACAATGTATGGCCAACATGAAGATTAGGATACCCCAGGATGAACGAATATGTTCTTCATTCAGCATATATTTCTTCGTCACTCCATTGAAGGAAATTTTCATTGAACTCCTTCCGTCTGCAGTGTGCAGCCAATACATCCTCCAAACGGTATGGCCTTTGTTCATTTCTCATACCGTAGTTTCCTAATCTATTCACATGTATTGGCCACTCATCCCAGGCCTTTATATCATCAAAGTACTCTCTGATATAACCAAAATCTGTGTAGTAGATGCAGCCAGGTCGAAGTGTCGGGTGCACTCTGGTGTCGACGGAGATACACCGGATATAATGGACGAAGAAGGCACGACTGCCAATGTTATTGACGGCATGGAGAGAGCGGCTCTCAGTGTCCACACGGTACACCAATGGTTGACCTTCCTCCAAATGCTTGTTGTCCAACAACACAAGCAGCAGAGCACCATCCGACTTCACAAGGTAGAACTTGTTATTTCCAAGTTCTGGAAATGAAAATAGTGTATCCATTTTGACAGTGCTCGCACGCTGCTCCAACTGGACATTGTTGGTGCACACTAATTTTCCGAACTCAAAATTGTTCACAGCTATTGCATACAATTCACCATTGAACGGGGTAATGCAACGCAGACAATGGTGCTCGATCGAAAATCTTCCTTCTCCCCAATCTTCATCTATACCCTTAGTTGGAGTGCTCTCATCGACCCAAGCAATTTCCGCCGGGTAATCTTTGGAAACGAAGACCATAGTCGGGGACTTCATCACAGCGACTGACTTCAGAATAACGTTTGGCATATGCGCCTCAAACATAGTATTCAATGTCTTTGTGAGTGGGTTCAGAAGCCGTATCTTGTGCGGCTGGTTCTTCTGGGCAAGCACGATGACGCCACGGCAAAAGCCGACAAAGTAGTATCTAAAATATATTGATGAAGATAACATTCAGCACTAAGATGTTTACGATTGAAAATAAAAATAGATTAACTCTATAGATATGGAGGAATTTGAACCTTGCATGAACTTCCGTTAGATCGATGGTGACGTAGCGGGATGTGCGGAGGTGGAGGAAGGTGAAATCAGCAGCGCGTGGAAGGCCGTGGTCTAGCATGATCCATTCGTGCAGGTGCACGTCGGGCTCAGGTAAACCTGAGCGCCAATTTCTACAGACTTGCCTCATAGCAGAGTAGGTGTCAGCGTACTGCTCGTTCGCCAGTAAGCATTCGCCGATCTTGTGAAGTGGTCCATCAGCCGAGAGAGAGGCCCAGTTCACGGAGGCGACGGCCGCCGGCGCATTCTTCTTGTCCATCGCCGGCAGGGAGCGCGCGTGGGCGGTTGGTGTTTTTTCCTTCGATTTGGAGAAGTTGATGGGACGTGAGAGGCGTGGTTGCGTGCGTGAGTGAGAATGAGACTGTGTGCAGAGGGAGGGAGAGAGGGGGCTCTGGCAACGTGACGGTTGGTCTCGGCAGTTTCTCAAAAAAGCTAGACGTTTGGTCTCAACACGCGCACCGCCTAACCGCTGTGCACCGCGACACGCGTCCGTGGTACTGCACGTCTGCACCGTTACGTGTACTCAGTTAGCCTTACACTGGAAAAATATCTGCACTCAGTTTTCCCCTCGAGTACTAATACTGGCTAGTGCATTACCTCATAAAAAAAATACTGGCTAGTGCAATATACTCAGTTTTACCCTCAAGTGGCTGATCAACAGAGAGTCAACAAATGGGATTAAGCTATCTAATTGAGTAATTTCATGCGCAAAAAAAAATCATAGTGCCTCCTACTCATGGAGTCTTGTTAAGAAGAGGAGGTCTAATACGTGGAAAACAGAATAGCACACCACAGGTCCGAAATGATGGAAAGGGCTAGGCAATCCACTTATTATAGAACTCAACAAAAACCACATGGAACTATATTAAACTTATGCAGTAGCCAACGCAACCAAAAGTCAGAAGTGCAGGCTGAATCCCAAAGGCACAACACAAAAAGGAAACTTGCAACCTTATATAAAAGGGGCTATGCAACCCACTTATATACACATTAACAGCCATCCTCGTGTGTGACAAGAGAAATTCAACACTGGATTCGGAGGTAGGCACATGAAGCTTTACAAGGGCCAATGGGGCACCAACAATTTAAGGATGAATTGAACCACACCATCAACAATTCAAACTCGAGACCTTGGCTCTAATACCATTTAAGTTCGAACGGATTGAAAAGGCTAGGCAACCAATTTCTAAAACATCCACAGGAACAACTACCAAGTTGATCCCAGCCGTAGATAAATGCATCCACCAACAAAATAGGAACAGTGCCTCAGTCTCAGTAAACATTTCACAATACCAAGGTACTCACATGTCAATGTCAGTGTTTTCATCTCCAATTATCTATGGCATTTTATTAGTCTTTTGAGAGATTATAACAAACTTGATTGGCCTCCTGCAGTAGGGCATCACATGCTTCTGATCTCGATCTCAACATGTCAACTTGGTTTCTTAACACATCTGCTGCAGCTCGTTCTATTTGGATTTGTTCCTCCAGAACTTGTGCAGAGAAAGACTTGGACTTGGACTTGGACTTGGACTGCAAAAACCCAGCATTTCGCAGGAAAGTGTTTTTGGTGATATCTTTATTTTTAAGTACCATGGTAAATGTCTCCATACATTCTTCTAGAGTTTTTTCCATACCATCTTTCCCGGGTTTTGCCATCTCCAATTTCATATTTGCCTGAAAAGTTTTGAGTCGTGTAAAAATAAAAGTTATTACAGAGAAACATGCAGACGGTAGATTTAATGTGTATGAACTACTTCTAATCCTACAAGTTGGTATGCCTGATTACACATCAAATGCATTTTCACAAAAACGCCTACAAGATCATATTGACATATTGCTCCTACAAATTGGCAAGTGTGTAGTTAAAAAATTTAAATCATAAAGAAGACTTACAATAACACTTTCTGCAAGTTCTCCTATCACATTATGTTTGTTCTTCTGGCATGCCTCGAACTGCTCTGCCAGAGTCATCTCTTTGTCTGGTTGCATGTTGTTTGCATGATCTACTTTCTGCATTTTTGTACAATCATATGGAGATCAAATAACGTGGTTGAAATGGAGGATGGAAATATAACATGCACACGGAGTTCTACACAATTTACGAGTAACATATGTAGCAGTACAGACCAGCGGGGCATTACTTTTTGCCAGAGATGCCCAACCAAGTGACGAGATCCTGTACGGCTTGGTAAACGTTGTTTCAAGCGGTTAGCCTGGTTCCTTTTAGACAACGTCTGCAAAAGGAGACTAGTGAGACACTGGCGCAAAATAAGTATTCGGAATTTAATCTGGTTTCACGGTCCTCATAAGCCATACCACATTCTTTGGATCAGACCAATGCTTGACAAGATCTCCCCACTGCTCGTCAGTCATACAGGGTGCAGGAGACTTTGTTCGAACATTGGCAGTAATCTGGCCAGTGAAGTATGTCGCCTTAAGCTTATAGCGGTGCTGGCGCAACAATTCTTTGAATATGGAAGCGATGACAAACTTTACATCCTCATTATCCTCATCGAATTCAAACCTTAACTGCTCACAACGGTGGAATGATTGGTGAGTTATATAGCATAGAAACAACAGTAAGCTACAAGAAATGGGACAGATCAATGTGGAATAATTTATCATTACCAGGAGAAGCATGACTTACGTGTAAATTATGCACTAAACTCTCGAACTGTGAAGGGGTGTCAACGTGCTGCTTCCACAATGGGAAGGTAGGAAGTTCATTCCTGATAAAATGGCCAACCTGTGATACAAGATATGAAGATTCATGCGGATGAAGTGGCCTTCTGCCACCTACAATAGATGTGATGCGAAATCTTGAACCCATTCCGGAAATCTTAGCTGCAAGTTTTTTTCCTACCGTTGGCCCCCTCGTTTTTATTGATCGTGGCGAACCTACCAAGTTAAGCATTACATCAAGCTATCATGGTATATAGATACATAAGGGAGCATTAAACTACAAGTCTTGAAAAAAGTATTACCTTTTTTGGCGTGGGTCTCATCATCGGGAGAGGAGTTGTCTTTCGCAGGACTAAGGGTCGGAGGGAGATCATCACCAGTTTGCTGGTGTTGTGGCAGCACTGTTTGGACATTTGAGGCTGTATCATCTGGGACTAGCATCATGTGTCCTTGGCCATTATTACCTACCACCACTCCTGATGGTGCCAATTCTTGGCTAGAATTTGCTGTGGAAACTGGTTCTGTTGGCAATTGTTGCTGAGAAACAGTATTGGCAACTGGTGGTTGTGGAATGTGTGGGCTGGTACATGCTGGGGCTACTTCTGTCTGATTCGATGGTTTGTGGTTTTTACGAGACCTTTTACTGTTATCATTCTTGGCCTGTTCGCCACCTCGTGTCAGTCTCTTGTTAGACCTTGTAATAGGAGGAGCAGCACGAGCATCAGGCTTAACTCTTTTTTTATTACGCACTGTCACCCATCCTCCGGTATCAGCCTGAGGTTCCTGTTGAGTGTTCTTCCTCCTATTCGTTCTTGAAAAGTTCTTTCCCGAATCTGCAGATGCCTGTCACACATAAATGATATTTCAATGTACAATATTATATGATGATGATATGCAGATGGAATGGAAAAACAGTCAGGCAACATATGCCAAAACATATATGAGGCGTTAACTAAGCAGGAAAAATTGTAGTAATGAGATTGAACATGGCATGGGTAACATATTTGGTAGGACTGGGATACAACAAATGGAAGTTGGGACAAATAATTCGATGACAGGACAGAGAAAACTCACCTTGTTGTGTTGCAGACGATAGTCGACCAGGGCATCTTCCTGAGTCAGCTCGCCATCACAATCAGCAGGATCAAATTCTGAATCAGAGGAATGTTCCGTATCCTTTGTGAGGGAGGTGGGTGGCGTTTTTGCACTAGACCTTGTAGAAGGATGTAGTGTTAGGCCCAACGAGGCTGCAACTCGGCTATTATGCAGAATAGTTTGCCTCCGTTGCTCTTCGTACTCATTCTCGAGTGGAAGACCTAACATGCATTGGCGAGAAATGCAGATGAGATTTATCATGGAACTGTGCATATAAGAACAAATTAATAGTAGCAGTGAGACTGCTCAAAAGGTGTAATGACAAACAAACTATGGCTCAAAAATAATTGATGTTCATATTGTCAAGCTTCATGCACTAGCCAACGCAACCGGAAGTCCGGACTGATGGAAAGGGCAAACAAATTATGGCTCAAAAATAATTTATGTTGGGCAACAAAGGGCAGCAGCAACAATTTTTAGGATAAGTATGATGTCAAGCTTCATGCAGTAGCCAACGCAACCAAAAGTCCGAACTGATGGAAAGGGCTAAGCAATCCACATATAGACTCAAACACATATAAGTGTCATTTTCATGCCAATGGTTAACCATATGGAATGGCGTGTGCTTAATATAATTGCCTAGGGTCTTCCAAATTCCAACAGATCGATCTATTGGATGAACTTGCTAGAGCATGCAATTCGAAATGGTATCAGACCTACAAGGTCCTGAGTTCAAATCCTAGCAAGTAGCAACGCAGTATTCAAAATAAATATTTGCAGCCTTCCTAAAAAAATATCTAATGATACATGCCTAAGGCTCGGTCTATTGAATGAGTGGTTTTATCACTTAGCACCACAAGTTGGGGATTTTTAATCACAAAACACCAACATTTGGGGAAATTATTTCACATAACACATTATTTGTCATTAGTCGGCTTGACAAGAGCATGACCCTACAGCGTGACACCAATTTACAGTACGTGAGCATGTTTGCTACAAACAAATGAATTTTGGTGTGAAATTTTGTAGACACTCTGTGGAAATGAGAATATGAGTCACACTTGTTACATATGCTACACACAAATGAATTACCATATGACAAATATCCACAAGAAATTATAACCACACAAGAACATGAGATTTGGGTAATATATTCTGTACCAGCATAAGGTTTTGATAATGTTTACCAATACAACTACCCTGGACATAAGATTTTATTTTGAACTGTCTGGACATAAGATTTAACAACTAGTGTTGACAAACAGCTTTGTATTTGCGTTTAACAGCAAATACCACAAAATAAAGTCTAATTGTCTTTCTCCTGCGGTCACTCTTAAACTGACGGTGGCCGGAGGTCACTAATGGGCTATCAAACAGAGATCATGTATTCTGCGAAACAATTACCCCAAATGTTAGTGTTTTGTGATACAAATTTCTAGGGTTGTGGTTCTGTGATAAAAAAAAATCCTGAACTTCTGGTGTTAAGTGATAAAACCTCATTGGATGAACTGGCTAGAGCATGCAATTCCACATGGCGCACACAGAGTTGCAAATAGAAAAAAATACAGGCAGTTTAATACTATCAATAAATTGCTCTCCTAGCTTGACTGCTATCATAACCTTTGTAATACGTACTACCACCATCCCGAAGTTTTTATCAAAAATCATTAACATGCAAAATACAAATTTAATATCATTAAATAGATAACGAATATATTTTCGTACGGTATCTACAAAATATTATATTTCTTGATAGATTGTTCTGAAAGTTTGGTCAAACTTTACTTGGTTTGACTTTTATAAATAAGCCTTCAGGTTTGGGGTGGAGGTAGTAATGTAGTATACTTCAAACCCCAAAAAAGTACCGCACAGAAGTGATATTTGGAAAAGAAATGCGTAACGAAAGCGGACATAAGCTCTGCCTCTCCATCAGCAGATGTAAGGTTACGATCAGCAGAGTTCCGAGATAAAAAAAATACAGGCAGTTTAATACTATCAACAAATTGCTCTGCTAGCTTGACTGCTATCATAACCTTTGTAAAATGCATACTTCAAACCCCCAAAACATATCACACAGAAGTGATTCTCGGAAAAGAAATGCATAACGAAAGCGGACATAACCTCGATCTTCCTCTCGATCAGCAGATGTAAGGTTAAGATCTCATATAGCTACGCGGCAAACAACTATCTACACTGATCTAATATCAGCAAGAATGCATTGCAAGAAAGCAACGAAAACTAGTGTAAGAAATCAAATGCATATAACAAAAGCGGACATGTAAAGTATTCATCAACCTTCGTCTGAGGCCCGGGCGGATTTACTCTTTGGTTGGGGGTGGTCGACTTTGGGGCCGCGTTTTTTGCCCATCTCGATCTCCGGTGAGGTGGACTACAGAGTCGGGGAAGCAGATCCGGAGGAGATATGGCGCGGTGAACGTCGGCGTCGAGGAAGCTAATCCGGCTTGCTAGGCAGCAAGGGAGCCGGTAAAACGTGGTCGGTCACTACGGTGGCCGGTGAGAAGGCAGTGATGGTGAGGAGGGGCGGTGGGGCACGGCCGTCGTCGTGGGAGTGTGCCTGGTAGAAGCATGAGAAAGATGTGGTGTTCGAATTGTGCTCTACAGGGAAATATCCTCTGTGGACCGATGTTTATAGGCCGACGGGCAAACCGCAGGTTTTGGGGTAGCTTGAAAATGGGACGCGCCAACAATTTCGGCGCGTGTTTTGCGGCAGAGATGAAAGTCACCCATAAGAAACTTTCCTCATGGATGCTTGTTGCTTGGTCGTGTGGACAACATATATAGTGGGAGATGCCCATAGCTAGCTAGGCCATTCATATCAAACTCGAGTGATTATCACTAAGTTTACAATGAATATATTTCATGACACTTGATATTGGCCGGATAGTAGAAAATATATTTCATGACTATCGATCCCATATTAGTTAATTTATATTATTTCAATTGCTAAAATATTTTCATATTCTTTTAGAGTTCTAAAAAACACACTACACAATGACAATGGATATTTTACCTTCTTGGTCCCGGCCCATTTGAATCTTGGTCAAATCCTAGGTTTGACCAAGATTTAAACAAGTCTATAACATGAAAATGAAAAGGTAAGCCTGGATCCTTCCTAGCTAGTCATTCTAAAATGAAGCTTTTGGGGGGTTCTTGAAATCTCAATGTTTGAAACCCAAAAACCACTTCTCTTCATGGTTGACTTCATAAGACATGCAGAGTTTAGGGTTAGGGGTAGATACATGATTTGTCGGGTTTGAATATGTCTAGACATGCTTGTTTATCAACTTGAATGCTTACTATATGACATAAGAAGGCTATATATGTGCTTTGGTTTTTCATTTTTCTAGTTTTTTGAATGTTATATGCCCATTTGAAGATTTTGGGTGGTTCTTGAAATTTTCATGTTTGAAACCAATACGACTTCTCTTCATGCTAGACTTCATAAGATCGACCGAGTTTATGGTTAGGGGCTAGATACATGATTTGTCTGGTTTGAACATGTCTAAACCTTGTTTATCAACTTGCAAGGCTTACTATATGACATAAGAAGACTATGTGCTTTTGTTTTTCATTCTTCTATTTTTTTTATTTTATGCCCATTTGAATCTTGGTCAAATCCTATGTTTGACCTGGATTTAAACAAGTATAAAATATGAAAACGAAAAGGTAAGCCTGGATCCTTCTTAGTCACTCTAAAATGAAGCGACTTTTGGGATGTTCTTGAAATTTTCATGTTTGAAACCCAAAACCACTTCTCTTCATGATTGCTTCATAAGACAGAGTTTAAGGTTAGGAATAGATATATACATGATTTTCTAGTTTGAATATGTCTAGACCTTGTTAATCAACTTGAATGCTTACTCTATGACATAAGAATGCTATGTGCTTTAGTTTATCATTCTTTTGGTTTTTTCCTGAATTTTTATGCCCATTTGAATCTTTGGTCAAATCCTAGGTTTCACAAAGATTTAAACAAGTTTAAAATCTGAAAATTAAAAGGTAAGCATGGATCCTTCTTAGTCACTCTAAAATGAAGCTTTTGGGAGGTTTTTGAAATTTCCATGTTTGAAACCCAAAAACCACTTCTCTTCATGCTTGACTTCATAAGACAGAGTTTAGAGTGTTAGGGGTAGATACATGATTTGTCTAGTTTGAATATGTCTAGACCTTGTTTATCAACTTGAATTCTTACTATATGACATAAGAAGGCTATGTGCTTTGGTTTTCCATTTTTCTGGTTTTTTTGAATTTTATGCCCATTTGAAGATTTTGGGTGGTTCTTGAAATTTTCATGTTTGAAACCAATACGACTTCTCTTCATGCTAGACTTCATAAGATCGACCGAGTTTATGGTTAGGGGTAGATACATGATTTGTCTGGTTTGAACATGTCTAAACCTTGTTTATCAACTTGAAAGCTTACTATATGACATACGAAGACTATGTGCTTTTGTTTTTCATTCTTCTATTTTTTATTTTATGCCCATTTGAATCTTGGTCAAATCCTATGTTTGACCTGGATTTAAACAAGTATAAAATATGAAAACGAAAAGGTAAGCATGGATCCTTCTTAGTCACTCTAAAATGAAGCGGCTTTTGGGATGTTCTTGAAATTTTCATGTTTGAAACCCAAAACCACTTCTCTTCATGATTGACTTCATAAGACAGAGTTTAGGGTTAGGGGCAGATATATACATGATTTTCTAGTTTGAATATGTCTAGACCTTATTTATCAACTTGAATGCTTACTATATGACATAAGAATGCTATGTGCTTTGGTTTATCAATCTTTTGGTTTTTTCCTGAATTTTTATGCCCATTTGAATCTTGGTCAAATCCTAGGTTTCACAAAGATTTAAACAAGTTTAAAATCTGAAAATTAAAAGGTAAGCATGGATCCTTCTTAGTCACTCTAAAATGAAGCTTTTGGGAGGTTTTTGAAATTTCCATGTTTGAAACCCAAAACCACTTCTCTTCATGCTTAATTGACTTCATAAGACAGAGTTTAGAGTGTTAGGGGTAGATACATGATTTGTCTAGTTTGAATACGTCTAGACCTTGTTTATCAACTTGAATTCTTACTATATGACATAAGAAGGCTATGTGCTTTGGTTTTTCATTTTTCTGATTTTTTTGAATTTTATGCCCATTTGAATCTTGGTCAAATACTAGCTAGGTTTGACCAAGATTTAAACAAGTTTAAAACATGAAAATGAAAAGGTAAGCCTCGATCCTTCTTAGTCACTCTAAAATGAAGCTTTTGGGAGGTTTTTGAAATTTGCATGTTTGAAACCCAAAACCACTTCTCTTCATGCCTTACTTCATAAGACGGAGTTTAGGGTCGTTAGGGAGTAGATACATGATTTGCCTGGTTTGAATATGTCTAGACCTTGTTTATCATCTTGAATGCTTACTATATGACAGAAGAAGACTATGTGCATTGGTATTTCATTTTTTTTTGAATTTTCATGCCCATTTCAATCTTGGTGAAATCCTAGGTTTGAGCAAGATTTAAACAAATTTAACACGTGAAAACGAATAAGCATGGATCCTTCTTAGTCACTCCAAAATGTACCAATTGATAGATGTGTTAACTTTGCTTCATGGAAAAATTAATGTCATGTAAATGAGTTAACTTGGATTTCCTGCCGTTGAATCCATAGGAAACTTTGTTCTAATGCACTATAATAATCAACCGAGTTTTTACACCAACATTGCCAACAGGTCTGTCACTTACGTGTGGTGCCCATGCGTGAGGTCCCACACTTCAGTGAGCACAAGTCAAGTGCAGTAGGTACGCAAACTCCAAGCCATCTTCAAGAGGACGCATCAGGATGCGTTTTGGAAATCTGTGGGTTCTGGATCCTTCGGTTGTCCTCTCACAAAAAAAAAAATCTCTCTCATTCTCGGCCTCGCTCGACTCGCTCGCTCGCTCGCTCGCCGCACCTCCTGCTCACTGACAAACCCTGCACAAAAGTCAACATCATCACCCGAAAAAGGGGAGACACCATAATGCTCTCCCTTCTTCTCTCCTTCCGAGTGATCCCTCTTCCTCCGAGTTTCACTCGACGGGCAAACACACATGTGCTGCATAGTAATAATAATAAAAAGGTAGAAAAATCAACCTACGAATCTATAATTAAATACGTTAAACTAGGGTTTTGCCCAGTACTACAGATCAAGTTCATAAAAAATCCAACTACGGGGTTCGAACAACCCCATTTCTAATCCAAGATTTTTTCGACCTCATCCAAATGGCCTCAAACTATAGGGTTAATTAGCATCTAGTGCAGTATGTGTGAACATGTATGCACTATGTGTGCTATAACTTGTATGTCTTTCAAATTTGAACCAAATTTGAAATATATGAAATGGGGCTTTTGGCTTAAACGTTTGAAACCCAAAACGACTTCTCTTCATGCTAGGCATCATAAGACCGAGTTTAGGGTTAGGGGGTAGATACAGGATTTGTCTGTTTTGAATATGTCTATACCTTGTTTATCTACTTGAATATGCTTACTATAGATATATATGACGTAAGAAGACTATGTGCTTTGGTTTTTATTTTTTTATTTTTCCAGAATTTTTATGCCCATTTGAATCTTGGTCAAATCCTAGGCTTGACCAATATTTAAACAAGCTTAAAACATGAAAATGAAAAGGTAAGCTTGGATCCTTCTTTGTCACTCTAAGATGAAGTTTTTGGGAGGTTTTCAAAATTTCCATGTCTGAAACCCAAAAACACTTCTCTTCATGCTTGACTTCATAAGACAAAGCTAGTTTAGGGCTTTAGGGGGTAGATACATGATTTGTCTAGTTTGAATATGTCTAGACCTTGTTTATCAACTTCAATTCTTACTATATGACATAAGAAGACTATATGTGCTTTGGTTTTTGATTTTTTGATTTTTTTGAATGTTTATGCCCATTTGAATCTTGGTCAAATCCTAGGTTTGACCAAGATTTAAACAAGTCTATAACATGAAAATGAAAAGGTAAGCCTGGATCCTTCCTAGCTAGTCATTCTAAAATGAAGCTTTTGGGGGGTTCTTGAAATCTCAATGTTTGAAACCCAAAAACACTTCTCTTCATGGTTGACTTCATAAGACATGCAGAGTTTAGGGTTAGGGGGTAGATACATGATTTGTCGGGTTTGAATATGTCTAGACATGCTTGTTTATCAACTTGAATGCTTACTATATGACATAAGAAGGCTATATATGTGCTTTGGTTTTTCATTTTTCTAGTTTTTTGAATGTTATATGCCCATTTGAAGATTTTGGGTGGTTCTTGAAATTTTCATGTTTGAAACCAATACGACTTCTCTTCATGCTAGACTTCATAAGATCGACCGAGTTTATGGTTAGGGGCTAGATACATGATTTGTCTGGTTTGAACATGTCTAAACCTTGTTTATCAACTTGCAAGGCTTACTATATGACATAAGAAGACTATGTGCTTTTGTTTTTCATTCTTCTATTTTTTTTATTTTATGCCCATTTGAATCTTGGTCAAATCCTATGTTTGACCTGGATTTAAACAAGTATAAAATATGAAAACGAAAAGGTAAGCCTGGATCCTTCTTAGTCACTCTAAAATGAAGCGACTTTTGGGATGTTCTTGAAATTTTCATGTTTGAAACCCAAAACCACTTCTCTTCATGATTGCTTCATAAGACAGAGTTTAAGGTTAGGAATAGATATATACATGATTTTCTAGTTTGAATATGTCTAGACCTTGTTAATCAACTTGAATGCTTACTCTATGACATAAGAATGCTATGTGCTTTAGTTTATCATTCTTTTGGTTTTTTCCTGAATTTTTATGCCCATTTGAATCTTTGGTCAAATCCTAGGTTTCACAAAGATTTAAACAAGTTTAAAATCTGAAAATTAAAAGGTAAGCATGGATCCTTCTTAGTCACTCTAAAATGAAGCTTTTGGGAGGTTTTTGAAATTTCCATGTTTGAAACCCAAAACCACTTCTCTTCATGCTTGACTTCATAAGACAGAGTTTAGGGTGTTAGGGGTAGATACATGATTTGTCTAGTTTGAATATGTCTAGACCTTGTTTATCAACTTGAATTCTTACTATATGACATAAGAAGGCTATGTGCTTTGGTTTTTCATTTTTCTGGTTTTTTTGAATTTTATGCCCATTTGAAGATTTTGGGTGGTTCTTGAAATTTTCATGTTTGAAACCAATACGACTTCTCTTCATGCTAGACTTCATAAGATCGACCGAGTTTATGGTTAGGGGGTAGATACATGATTTGTCTGGTTTGAACATGTCTAAACCTTGTTTATCAACTTGAAAGCTTACTATATGACATACGAAGACTATGTGCTTTTGTTTTTCATTCTTCTATTTTTTTATTTTATGCCCATTTGAATCTTGGTCAAATCCTATGTTTGACCTGGATTTAAACAAGTATAAAATATGAAAACGAAAAGGTAAGCATGGATCCTTCTTAGTCACTCTAAAATGAAGCGGCTTTTGGGATGTTCTTGAAATTTTCATGTTTGAAACCCAAAACCACTTCTCTTCATGATTGACTTCATAAGACAGAGTTTAGGGTTAGGGGCAGATATATACATGATTTTCTAGTTTGAATATGTCTAGACCTTATTTATCAACTTGAATGCTTACTATATGACATAAGAATGCTATGTGCTTTGGTTTATCAATCTTTTGGTTTTTTCCTGAATTTTTATGCCCATTTGAATCTTGGTCAAATCCTAGGTTTCACAAAGATTTAAACAAGTTTAAAATCTGAAAATTAAAAGGTAAGCATGGATCCTTCTTAGTCACTCTAAAATGAAGCTTTTGGGAGGTTTTTGAAATTTCCATGTTTGAAACCCAAAACCACTTCTCTTCATGCTTAATTGACTTCATAAGACAGAGTTTAGAGTGTTAGGGGTAGATACATGATTTGTCTAGTTTGAATATGTCTAGACCTTGTTTATCAACTTGAATTCTTACTATATGACATAAGAAGGCTATGTGCTTTGGTTTTTCATTTTTCTGATTTTTTTGAATTTTATGCCCATTTGAATCTTGGTCAAATACTAGCTAGGTTTGACCAAGATTTAAACAAGTTTAAAACATGAAAATGAAAAGGTAAGCCTCGATCCTTCTTAGTCACTCTAAAATGAAGCTTTTGGGAGGTTTTTGAAATTTGCATGTTTGAAACCCAAAACCACTTCTCTTCATGCCTTACTTCATAAGACGGAGTTTAGGGTCGTTAGGGAGTAGATACATGATTTGCCTGGTTTGAATATGTCTAGACCTTGTTTATCATCTTGAATGCTTACTATATGACAGAAGAAGACTATGTGCATTGGTATTTCATTTTTTTTTTGAATTTTCATGCCCATTTCAATCTTGGTGAAATCCTAGGTTTGAGCAAGATTTAAACAAATTTAACACGTGAAAACGAATAAGCATGGATCCTTCTTAGTCACTCTAAGATGAAGTTTTTGGGAGGTTTTCAAAATTTCCATGTCTGAAACCCAAAAACACTTCTCTTCATGCTTGACTTCATAAGACAAAGCTAGTTTAGGGCTTTAGGGGGTAGATACATGATTTGTCTAGTTTGAATATGTCTAGACCTTGTTTATCAACTTCAATTCTTACTATATGACATAAGAAGACTATATGTGCTATGGTTTTTGATTTTTTGATTTTTTTGAATGTTTATGCCCATTTGAATCTTGGTCAAATCCTAGGTTTGACCAAGATTTAAACAAGTCTATAACATGAAAATGAAAAGGTAAGCCTGGATCCTTCCTAGCTAGTCATTCTAAAATGAAGCTTTTGGGGGGTTCTTGAAATCTCAATGTTTGAAACCCAAAAACCACTTCTCTTCATGGTTGACTTCATAAGACATGCAGAGTTTAGGGTTAGGGGTAGATACATGATTTGTCGGGTTTGAATATGTCTAGACATGCTTGTTTATCAACTTGAATGCTTACTATATGACATAAGAAGGCTATATATGTGCTTTGGTTTTTCATTTTTCTAGTTTTTTGAATGTTATATGCCCATTTGAAGATTTTGGGTGGTTCTTGAAATTTTCATGTTTGAAACCAATACGACTTCTCTTCATGCTAGATCGACTTCATAAGATCGACCGAGTTTATGGTTAGGGGCTAGATACATGATTTGTCTGGTTTGAACATGTCTAAACCTTGTTTATCAACTTGCAAGGCTTACTATATGACATAAGAAGACTATGTGCTTTTGTTTTTCATTCTTCTATTTTTTTATTTTATGCCCATTTGAATCTTGGTCAAATCCTATGTTTGACCTGGATTTAAACAAGTATAAAATATGAAAACGAAAAGGTAAGCCTGGATCCTTCTTAGTCACTCTAAAATGAAGCGACTTTTGGGATGTTCTTGAAATTTTCATGTTTGAAACCCAAAACCACTTCTCTTCATGATTGCTTCATAAGACAGAGTTTAAGGTTAGGAATAGATATATACATGATTTTCTAGTTTGAATATGTCTAGACCTTGTTAATCAACTTGAATGCTTACTCTATGACATAAGAATGCTATGTGCTTTGGTTTATCATTCTTTTGGTTTTTTCCTGAATTTTTATGCCCATTTGAATCTTGGTCAAATCCTAGGTTTCACAAAGATTTAAACAAGTTTAAAATCTGAAAATTAAAAGGTAAGCATGGATCCTTCTTAGTCACTCTAAAATGAAGCTTTTGGGAGGTTTTTGAAATTTCCATGTTTGAAACCCAAAAACCACTTCTCTTCATGCTTGACTTCATAAGACAGAGTTTAGAGTGTTAGGGGTAGATACATGATTTGTCTAGTTTGAATATGTCTAGACCTTGTTTATCAACTTGAATTCTTACTATATGACATAAGAAGGCTATGTGCTTTGGTTTTTCATTTTTCTGGTTTTTTTGAATATTATGCCCATTTGAAGATTTTGGGAGGTTCTTGAAATTTTCATGTTTGAAACCAATACGACTTCTCTTCAGGCTAGACTTCATAAGATCGATCGAGTTTATGGTTAGGGGGGATACATGATTTGTCAGAGTTTGAGGTGTCACGTGAAGATACGTGAAAGATTGTACGTGGAAGAAATACGTGAATCGGCCTGGTTTACCAAGTTGGGCTGAACCGCCCGTGTATCTGTAACATATTAGATCGCATCTTAGTTTAGAAATTAGAGTTTATCTCGTGCACGGTTTAGTGCACGCCCACATTAGAAAGTCCCCTGGACTATAAATATGTACCTAGGGTTTATGGAATAAACAACAACCAACGTTCAACACAAACCAATCTCGGCGCATCGCCAACTCCTTCGTCTCGAGGGTTCCTCCGGTAAGCATCATGCTGCCTAGATCGCATCTCGCGATCTAGGCAGCACAAGCCTGCCTAGTTGTTCATGCGTTGCTCGTACTGAAGCCTTTTTGATGGCGAGCAACGTAGTTATCATAGACGCGTTAGGGTTAGCATCGTTCTTAGCATCATATGCTCGCGTAGTGCAACCCTTGCGCGTCTAGCCGTCCTTGTGCCTCATCATGGGTGCAGGGGCGGCACCCCGCTTGATCTTTGTTTAGTAGATCTGATCCGTTATGGTCGATCCTTGATTCATCAAGGATTAGTTTAATATCTGCAATAGTTAGGCCTTACAAAGGGTTGGAGGATCCAGCGGCATGCAGGGTGTAGTTTGCTGCCCCTAGACAGGATGTTCCGAGGATCAACCTAGTGTTGGTTTTTAGGCCTTGTCTAGGGCTGGCTTACGTTTACCGTGCGTGAGCGCGAGGCCCAATCGTGAGTAGGATGATCCGATTATGCGGTGAAAACCCTAGATCGTCGTGGATCTCATACGCTTTATATTGATCAAGCAGGACCACCATATATTCGGCCACCTTGGACGAATCATGGGTGAATCGGCTCCCTGAGCCGATTCACAGGACAACCTGAGAGCCGATCGAGGCTCGTATTTAACGTGTACGTGTGTGCCCTGCAGGAAACTAAGCGAGGCATCATCCACACCTTCCTGACCAGGTATAGGTCAGGTGGCACGCCCTTGCGACCCAGCATCGGCGCGCGACCAGGAGGCTTTGCGGGCCGTCGCTCTGAGGGACTGGGGCCAGCCGCAGCCCTAGTCATTCCCGGCTCTACCGTGTTGGCCAGTCCTGCCCGCCGGTGGGTTTCTGACGCCAACACATTCTGGCACGCCCGGTGGGACAATCTTCAACGACAACCATCTCGACAACCCTCATCAGAGATGGCGAAAGACACCATACCGTCTTCATCAGAAGTGGCAGAAGAAACTCCGGTCACGTACGGGGATCTCACTGGCGAGCTCAAGAAGAAGTACGACGAGATCAAGTCTGCCCTCGAAGCCGACCTAATCGGCTCTTTCCACAGGACCCGCTCCCATGGCATCAGATGGAAGGGGTTCACACCTGAAGGCGCACTTGATGGAGTGGACCTGTCCACCCCGTCCGAAGAACGCACCAGGTCGCTGCGTCAGGAGATCAACTTCATGGTGGCTCATTCGCTGCACCGCCATTCTGAGAGCCTGGTGAATACGTTGGAGCGCGTCGCGCTGCGCGTGATCCAGGAGATCATGAGCCATCAGTACTCTCCGTCAGGACCAGCCCTAGGGACTCACCAAGGGGAAGCGCTGCTCCATTCCCGTCCCCCGCTGCCATTCGCGTTGGCAGCGCCCGAGGCGCCGAACTCATCGGCTTTTGTCGTCTACAAGATTGGTGGTGACCCCAGTGACTACCAGTTCCTACAGGACGCGCCCAAGGAGATCCCGCACGGATACGCATGTGCATACGTGCCAGACTGCAGCACCTGGGCACCCTCGAACCAGGTTGCTATAGCAGGGACTTCTGGGGCAACAGGAGGCGTCGGAGGCAGACCCTGAGAAGCAAACGTGGCTAGCTAAATACGCCACCCCGACAAAGCTCCCGAGCCCAGCTCCTGCAGTTGGCTCAGAACCAGAGAAACAGGCGTGGCTGGTTAAGTACGCCACTCCGACGAATCTTCAGGGTTCGGCACCTGCAGCCATCACCGCGGATCAAATTTGTACGATCCTGAAAGATCAGTTCGGCATGATGCCGAAGAGAAAGGCGATCGGCTATACCAAGCCGTACCCCAATGAGTACGAATTGATCCCGCTACCACCCAAATATCGGCTCCCGGACTTCACAAAGTTCAGCGGATCAGATGGCTCCAGCTCCATCGAGCATGTGAGCCGATATTTGGCACAGCTGGGCATGATCTCAGCGTCAGATGAGCTGCGCGTGAGGTACTTCTCGCAGTCCCTCACAGGATCGGCTTTCGGATGGTACACGTCGCTGCCACCGAACTCAATCCAGACCTGGAAGCAGCTGGAAGAACGGTTCCATGAGCAATATCACTCAGAGGCTTCCGAGGCTGGCATTGCCGATCTAGCCCAAGTACGACAGAAGCGCGGAGAAACGGTGTCAGAATACATTCAGCGCTTCAGGACCGTTAGGAACCGATGCTATTCGGTTCATGTAAGCGAAAAAGAAGCAGTCGAATTGGCGGTGGTGGGTCTATCATCATCGATCAAGGAAGTGGCCTCCCAGGCGGACTATCCTTCATTAGCACACATGGTGCAGAAGTTGTCAGCATATGAGCAACGCCACCCGGATATCTACCAAGATAAATTCAAGCGCGTGGTTACCATGGTTGACGCAGGCGAAGATGAAGGTCCTACGGGAGAGCGAGAGGTCGCAGTAGCTGAGTGGACTCGAGCTGCAGGCCCAGTAACCTGCAAATGGGTAAAGCCACCAGGGCCTCCAAGAGGGTTCGACTTCGACGTGACGAAAACCGAGCAGATTTTCGACCTCTTACTCGCGGAGAAGCACATAAAGGTACCCGAAGGCCACAAGTTTCCTACGGTGCAAGAGCTGAACGGAAAGCCATACTGCAAGTGGCATAACACGTTCACCCACACCACCAACGACTGCAGGGTGTGGCGTCAGCAGATCCAAGTGGCGATAGAAAATGGGCGATTAATTTTTAACCAGTACGCCATGAAGGTCGACACACACCCCTTCCCCGTCAACATGGTGGAGTTTACCCACCTTGGAGGGTGCCAGCCTGATTTCTCAGCCAACATCAGTATGGTAGAGCTTGGACACCGCTCTGAGAAGGACGGGGATGAGGACAGCTGCTCTCAGAGCAAGGACACTGAGGGGGCCGCTCCATGCGATCGGCTCCGTCAAGATGGCAAGCGCTACGTCACAGAGGGGGAAGTGAAGAACATAAGATACCAACGACCCCTCTCTGATCACCTCCTCAACAAGTATGTTAGTCGATATGACCAACGCCGGCGATACAACAACAATGATGAAAGAGGTCGTCTGACCAGAAACGACGAAAGGCATCGCCGGCATAATCATGATGAGGAGCGACAGGAGCGCCACGGCAGGGAGCAGGACGATACGGACAGGCATTGGCACTGCCCCTTCTTCAGACACTGCTGGGATTCAGGAATGAGCCGATTACCAACAATCGGCAACTGCCCAGAATGCAACCGGAAGAAGAAGGAGACAGCCAACGTATCTGTGTTCGAGCGCTTAGGGCCTCTCCCACCGCAAAACAGACGGGCTGAGACCCCTCCGTTGGAAGATCTCGATGATTCAGAAGACGAAGGGGAATACGAAGAAGACAGGTGCCACCGTCCAAGGTGGTGCCCTGACGGTCTCAGCCATACACAAAAACGCAGGGTTCAGCGATTGCGCGGTCTGGAGGAAGCTGAAAGGATGTACTTGCATACGCTGAGGAAGGCGCGGCCTGATCTGGCTGCGAAAGTCCAGAGGACCCTGGATGAGGAGGGGCTACCGCAAAGAAAAGAGTGGCGCCCCAAGCAAAAGAGAGCCGATGATGACACATCGGCTGGCACAAACATGGTGTTCATTCGTCCGGCGGAGTGTAGTGCTCCACGATTACACAGTGCACCCGACATGGATAACAGCAAGCACACCAACGTGCTAAAGTCAGAGATTGGGCTGGTTTTATCCGCCGACATGGACGAGTAGCAAGACTACGTCAATAAGCAACATGGCGAGGCCGATCCTTGCGATCGGCCCTCCGAAACTGATGAAGGGATATTACAAAACCTTCACCGAGCAAGCAACATGGAGGCCGATTCCAGCAATCGGCCAAAATTATCCTCACCATCCATTCTGCCTGGGATCAACGTTTGACCCAACAGGGACTACCTGAAGAGCCGATACCATCAATTCTCTTGACAGAATCGGCTCGGGGGGCACCTAGATGGATAAAACACGAGGATATGAGATAATACTGAGTATGGGGGCCGATACACAAATCGGCCTAAAATTTTTAAACATTTTACAGCCGATGCATGGCCATCGACTCAAGAAATACAACTGTCAACCAGAAGGTCAGCCCTAGTGAATTATGAAGAGAAGCCATAATGGAAGAACTCCTCAAGAGAGAGGTTTAACAGCTCAGATCTTCTCTTCAAGAACAGTGCTAAGGGCAGCTTGGGTGTCCAGATCAGGTTAAGGTGGGTCGCATCAGATCCACCAAAGGAAGGGAGCCGATCTGACGAGGCAAGGACGAAGAGGCGCACTGAGGAAACTCGGGGGGCAGCCCCCTTGAAGGCTCTCTGCAAGCCGATTTACGTGCAAATCGGCTGGCTCTGCATGATCAAGCCCAGGCTAATTCGGCTAAGTCTCGCCTCGAGTAAGGCTCGGGGGGCAGCAGGCCTGGTGGATGCTTTGTTTTTGCTCTGTTTAAAAGCCAATTGGGATACCAACGGCTGGTCCTTCATTGCAACCTTCTTCACAAATGATGATTATTGAAGAACATTATTAGGTTTGGTTGGGAAAGTTCAAGGGTTCCCTGAAGATACTGCATTTTCTGCCAAATTTAGAAAATCATCGGTTGGAGAAGGGAAGGGCGAATCTTGAAGGACCGATACGGTGCTATCGGCTCATCACGCATTGGCAAAGGGGACCGGCTCAATTGAACTCAGAAGAAATCGGCAAATCAAATTGGGGAAGGTTCTTCATTAATAGGCGAGATTTCTTACATAGTAGAGCTGATTGCCCTCAAAAGGGGATACATTGCCCCGCCTACTTCTACGGATCCTATGCTAAGGGCCCTATCTACGGGCTGTTGCTGCCCTCGTCGTCGCCGTCATCGCCGCTGTCGGCGCTGCTCCCGGCCGGCTCGTCGTCGCTGCTCCAGCGGCCGCCGACAGGACCTTCATTGTCCTCATCTTCCTCGTCGTCGTCGTCGTCGTCGCTGTCGAAGTCACTCAGATTCCCCGGCCAGGGGCAATGGCGCTTGGCCGGCGGCTCGTCGGGGGAGCTGTCGTCATCGTCATCCTCCTCTTCCTCCTCCTTCACCTCCTCGGAGGTGGCCCCATCCCAGGGGAAGCGATCGTCCTCGCTTTCTTCCACCGCTTCCTTGTCGGCGAGGAAGCGGAGATCGCTCTCCCCATCAGTCAGGGACTTGTCGTCCTCTGACCAGGTGGAGAAGTCATGGTCTGACTCCTCCCCGGCCGCAATGGCGCGGCGGATGTTGGCCGCATGGACCTCCGCCGGGTTGTGCTCCGGCGTCGGCTCGCGAGACGAAGAGGACTGGGTGGAAAGATCCGATGAGGCGGAGGAGGAAGAGGACATGGTGGCGCAGGAGGGTTTTTGGGTGCTAATGCGAAGGAGATGCAGAGGAGAACTGTTTGGGGCGGTTAAATAAAAGTGGGCTTGATAAAAATTCAATGCCACAGCAGTTTCCGAGGAAGTGGTGCCAAAACTGTCAAATCGTGCAGAGAAGTTGAGGAGGCAGGTTATCATGATGAAGAACTCTGCGACGGTTCTGCTCTGCCACGACATGACCCGACGAAAAAGGCGTAATGATTTTGGAAATATCATTTCCAAAACCAGGGGGGCATGTGTTATCACCAGAATTTGACCAAGTCAGAGGTGGGCCGCGATCAAGATGGACGTGAAGATTGTACGTGGAAGAAATACGTGAATCGGCCTGGTTTACCAAGTTGGGCTGAACCGCCCGTGTATCTGTAACATATTAGATCGCATCTTAGTTTAGAAATTAGAGTTTATCTCGTGCACGGTTTAGTGCACGCCCACATTAGAAAGTCCCCTGGACTATAAATATGTACCTAGGGTTTATGGAATAAACAACAACCAACGTTCAACACAAACCAATCTCGGCGCATCGCCAACTCCTTCGTCTCGAGGGTTCCTCCGGTAAGCATCATGCTGCCTAGATCGCATCTCGCGATCTAGGCAGCACAAGCCTGCCTAGTTGTTCATGCGTTGCTCGTACTGAAGCGTTTTTGATGGCGAGCAACGTAGTTATCATAGACGCGTTAGGGTTAGCATCGTTCTTAGCATCATATGCTCGCGTAGTGCAACCCTTGCGCGTCTAGCCGTCCTTGTGCCTCATCATGGGTGCAGGGGCGGCACCCCGCTTGATCTTTGTTTAGTAGATCTGATCCGTTATGGTCGATCCTTGATTCATCAAGGATTAGTTTAATATCTGCAATAGTTAGGCCTTACAAAGGGTTGGAGGATCCAGCGGCATGCAGGGTGTAGTTTGCTGCCCCTAGACAGGATGTTCCGAGGATCAACCTAGTGTTGGTTTTTAGGCCTTGTCTAGGGCTGGCTTACGTTTACCGTGCGTGAGCGCGAGGCCCAATCGTGAGTAGGATGATCCGATTATGCGGTGAAAACCCTAGATCGTCGTGGATCTCATACGCTTTATATTGATCAAGCAGGACCACCATATATTCGGCCACCTTGGACGAATCATGGGTGAATCGGCTCCCTGAGCCGATTCACAGGACAACCTGAGAGCCGATCGAGGCTCGTATTTAACGTGTACGTGTGTGCCCTGCAGGAAACTAAGCGAGGCATCATCCACACCTTCCTGACCAGGTATAGGTCAGGTGGCACGCCCTTGCGACCCAGCATCGGCGCGCGACCAGGAGGCTTTGCGGGCCGTCGCTCTGAGGGACTGGGGCCAGCCGCAGCCTAGTCATTCCCGCTCTACCGTGTTGGCCAGTCACTGCCCGCCGGTGGGTTTCTGACGCCAACCTTGTTTATCAACTTGAAAGCTTACTATATGACATACGAAGACTATGTGCTTTTGTTTTTCATTCTTCTATTTTTTTTACTTTATGCCCATTTGAATCTTGGTCAAATCCTATGTTTGACCTGGATTTAAACAAGTATATAATATGAAAACGAAAAGGTAAGCATGGATCCTTCTTAGTCACTCTAAAATGAAGCGGCTTTTGGGATGTTCTTGAAATTTTCATGTTTGAAACCCAAAACCACTTCTCTTCATGATTGACTTCATAAGACAGAGTTTAAGGTTAGGGGCAGATATATACATGATTTTCTAGTTTGAATATGTCTAGACCTTGTTTATCAACTTGAATGCTTACTATATGACATAAGAATGCTATGTGCTTTGGTTTATCAATCTTTTGGTTTTTTCCTGAATTTTTATGCCCATTTGAATCTTGGTCAAATCCTAGGTTTCACAAAGATTTAAACAAGTTTAAAATCTGAAAATTAAAAGGTAAGCATGGATCCTTCTTAGTCACTCTAAAATGAAGCTTTTGGGAGGTTTTTGAAATTTCCATGTTTGAAACCCAAAACCACTTCTCTTCATGCTTAATTGACTTCATAAGACAGAGTTTAGAGTGTAAGGGGTAGATACATGATTTTTCTAGTTTGAATATGTCTAGACCTTGTTTATCAACTTGAATTCTTACTATATGACATAAGAAGGCTATGTGCTTTGGTTTTTCATTTTTCTGATTTTTTTGAATTTTATGCCCATTTGAATATTGGTCAAATACTAGCTAGGTTTGACCAAGATTTAAACAAGTTTAAAACATGAAAATGAAAAGGTAAGCCTCGATCCTTCTTAGTCACTCTAAAATGAAGCTTTTGGGAGGTTTTTGAAATTTGCATGTTTGAAACCCAAAACCACTTCTCTTCATGCCTTACTTCATAAGACGGAGTTTAGGGTCGTTAGGGAGTAGATACATGATTTGCCTGGTTTGAATATGTCTAGACCTTGTTTATCATCTTGAATGCTTACTATATATGACAGAAGAAGACTATGTGCATTGGTATTTCATTTTTTTTTGAATTTTCATGCCCATTTCAATCTTGGTGAAATCCTAGGTTTGAGCAAGATTTAAACAAATTTAACACGTGAAAACGAATAAGCATGGATCCTTCTTAGTCACTCCAAAATGTACCAATTGATAGATGTGTTAACTTTGCTTCATGGAAAAATTAATGTCATGTAAATGAGTTAACTTGGATTTCCTACCGTTGAATCCATAGGAAACTTTGTTCTAATGCACTATAATAATCAACCGAGTTTTTACACCAACATTGCCAACAGGTCTGTCACTTACGTGTGGTGCCCATGCGTGAGGTCCCACACTTCAGTGAGCACAAGTCACGTGCAATAGGTACGCAAACTCCCAGCCATCTTCTTTGTCAAGAGAAGACGCATCAGATGCGTATTGGAAGTCTGTGGGTCCTTCTGGATCCTTCGGTTGTCCCTCTCACAAAAAAACAAATCTCTCTCATTCTCGGCCTCGCTCGACTCGCTCGCTCGCTCGCTCGCACCTCCTGCTCACTGACAAACCCTGCACAAAAGTCAACATCATCACCCGAAAAAGGGGAGACACCATAATGCTCTTCTTCTCTAATAAAAAGGTAGAAAAATCAACCTACGAATCTATAATTAAATACGTTAAACTAGGGTTTTGCCCAGTACTACAGATCAAGTTCATAAAAAATCCAACTACGGGGTTCGAACAACCCCATTTCTAATCCAAGATTTTTTCGACCTCATCCAAATGGCCTCAAACTATAGGGTTAATTAGCATCTAGTGCAGTATGTGTGAACATGTATGCACTATGTGTGCTATAACTTGTATGTCTTTCAAATTTGAACCAAATTTGAAATATATGAAATGGGGCTTTTGGCTTAAACGTTTGAAACCCAAAACGACTTCTCTTCATGCTAGGCATCATAAGACCGAGTTTAGGGTTAGGGGGTAGATACAGGATTTGTCTGTTTTGAATATGTCTATACCTTGTTTATCTACTTGAATATGCTTACTATAGATATATATGACGTAAGAAGACTATGTGCTTTGGTTTTTATTTTTTTATTTTTCCAGAATTTTTATGCCCATTTGAATCTTGGTCAAATCCTAGGCTTGACCAATATTTAAACAAGCTTAAAACATGAAAATGAAAAGGTAAGCTTGGATCCTTCTTTGTCACTCTAAGATGAAGTTTTTGGGAGGTTTTCAAAATTTCCATGTCTGAAACCCAAAAACACTTCTCTTCATGCTTGACTTCATAATTAAGACAAAGTTAATTAATCGTTAGGGGGTAGATACACGTTTTTTCTATTATGAATATGTCTAGACCAGCCATGTTCATCAAGTTGAATGCTTACTATATATGACATAAGAAGGCTATGTGCTTTGGTTTTTCATTTTTTTTTAATTTTTATGCCCATTTGAGTCGTGGTGAAATCATAGGTTTGACCAAGATCTAAGGCAGTTTAAAACATGAAAATGAAAAGGTAAACCTCGATCCTTCTTAGTCACTCCAAAATGAAGCTTTGGGGGGGGGGGTTCTTGAAATTTCCATGTTTAATTTGAAACCCAAAACCATTTCTCTTCATGCTTGACTTCATAAGACAAAGCTAGTTTAGGGCTTTAGGGGGTAGATACATGATTTGTCTAGTTTGAATATGTCTATACCTTGTTTATCAACTTCAATTCTTACTATATGACATAAGAAGACTATATGTGCTTTGGTTTTTGATTTTTTGATTTTTTTGAATGTTTATGCCCATTTGAATCTTGGTCAAATCCTAGGTTTGACCAAGATTTAAACAAGTCTATAGCATGAAAATGAAAAGGTAAGCCTGGATCCTTCCTAGCTAGTCATTCTAAAATGAAGCTTTTGGGGGGTTCTTGAAATCTCAATGTTTGAAACCCAAAAACCACTTCTCTCTTCATGGTTGACTTCATAAGACATGCAGAGTTTAGGGTTAGGGGGTAGATACATGATTTGTCGGGTTTGAATATGTCTAGACATGCTTGTTTATCAACTTGAATGCTTACTATATGACATAAGAAGGCTATATATGTGCTTTGGTTTTTCATTTTTCTAGTTTTTTGAATGTTATATGCCCATTTGAAGATTTTGGGTGGTTCTTGAAATTTTCATGTTTGAAACCAATACGACTTCTCTTCATGCTAGACTTCATAAGATCGACCGAGTTTATGGTTAGGGGCTAGATACATGATTTGTCTGGTTTGAACATGTCTAAACCTTGTTTATCAACTTGCAAGCTTACTATATGACATAAGAAGACTATGTGCTTTTGTTTTTCATTCTTCTATTTTTTTTATTTTATGCCCATTTGAATCTTGGTTAAATCCTATGTTTGACCTGGATTTAAACAAGTATAAAATATGAAAACGAAAAGGTAAGCCTGGATCCTTCTTAGTCACTCTAAAATGAAGCGACTTTTGGGATGTTCTTGAAATTTTCATGTTTGAAACCCAAAACCACTTCTCTTCATGATTGACTTCATAAGACAGAGTTTAAGGTTAGGGGCAGATATATACATGATTTTCTAGTTTGAATATGTCTAGACCTTATTTATCAACTTGAATGCTTACTATATGACATAAGAATGCTATGTGCTTTGGTTTATCAATCTTTTGGTTTTTTCCTGAATTTTTATGCCCATTTGAATCTTGGTCAAATCCTAGGTTTCACAAAGATTTAAACAAGTTTAAAATCTGAAAATTAAAAGGTAAGCATGGATCCTTCTTAGTCACTCTAAAATGAAGCTTTTGGGAGGTTTTTGAAATTTCCATGTTTGAAACCCAAAACCACTTCTCTTCATGCTTAATTGACTTCATAAGACAGAGTTTAGAGTGTAAGGGGTAGATACATGATTTTTCTAGTTTGAATATGTCTAGACCTTGTTTATCAACTTGAATTCTTACTATATGACATAAGAAGGCTATGTGCTTTGGTTTTTCATTTTTCTGATTTTTTTGAATTTTATGCCCATTTGAATATTGGTCAAATACTAGCTAGGTTTGACCAAGATTTAAACAAGTTTAAAACATGAAAATGAAAAGGTAAGCCTCGATCCTTCTTAGTCACTCTAAAATGAAGCTTTTGGGAGGTTTTTGAAATTTGCATGTTTGAAACCCAAAACCACTTCTCTTCATGCCTTACTTCATAAGACGGAGTTTAGGGTCGTTAGGGAGTAGATACATGATTTGCCTGGTTTGAATATGTCTAGACCTTGTTTATCATCTTGAATGCTTACTATATATGACAGAAGAAGACTATGTGCATTGGTATTTCATTTTTTTTTGAATTTTCATGCCCATTTCAATCTTGGTGAAATCCTAGGTTTGAGCAAGATTTAAACAAATTTAACACGTGAAAACGAATAAGCATGGATCCTTCTTAGTCACTCCAAAATGTACCAATTGATAGATGTGTTAACTTTGCTTCATGGAAAAATTAATGTCATGTAAATGAGTTAACTTGGATTTCCTACCGTTGAATCCATAGGAAACTTTGTTCTAATGCACTATAATAATCAACCGAGTTTTTACACCAACATTGCCAACAGGTCTGTCACTTACGTGTGGTGCCCATGCGTGAGGTCCCACACTTCAGTGAGCACAAGTCAAGTGCAGTAGGTACGCAAACTCCAAGCCATCTTCTTTGTCAAGAGAAGACGCATCAGGATGCGTATTGGAAGTCTGTGGGTCCTTCTGGATCCTTCGGTTGTCCCTCTCACAAAAAAACAAATCTCTCTCATTCTCGGCCTCGCTCGACTCGCTCGCTCGCTCGCTCGCTCGCACCTCCTGCTCACTGACAAACCCTGCACAAAAGTCAACATCATCACCCGAAAAAGGGGAGACACCATAATGCTCTCCCTTCTTCTCCCTTCCGAGTGATCCCTCTTCCTTCGAGTTTCACTCGACGGGCAAACACACATGTGCTGCATAGTAATAATAATAAAAAGGTAGAAAAATCAACCTACGAATCTATAATTAAATACGTTAAACTAGGGTTTTGCCCAGTACTACAGATCAAGTTCATAAAAAATCCAACTACGGGGTTCGAACAACCCCATTTCTAATCCAAGATTTTTTTCGACCTCATCCAAATGGCCTCAAACTATAGGGTTAATTAGCATCTAGTGCAGTATGTGTGAACATGTATGCACTATGTGTGCTATAACTTGTATGTCTTTCAAATTTGAACCAAATTTGAAATATATGAAATGGGGCTTTTGGCTTAAACGTTTGAAACCCAAAACGACTTCTCTTCATGCTAGGCATCATAAGACCGAGTTTAGGGTTAGGGGGTAGATACAGGATTTGTCTGTTTTGAATATGTCTATACCTTGTTTATCTACTTGAATATGCTTACTATAGATATATATGACGTAAGAAGACTATGTGCTTTGGTTTTTATTTTTTTTTTTTTCCAGAATTTTTATGCCCATTTGAATCTTGGTCAAATCCTAGGCTTGACCAATATTTAAACAAGCTTAAAACATGAAAATGAAAAGGTAAGCTTGGATCCTTCTTTGTCACTCTAAGATGAAGTTTTTGGGAGGTTTTCAAAATTTCCATGTCTGAAACCCAAAAACACTTCTCTTCATGCTTGACTTCATAAGACAAAGCTAGTTTAGGGCTTTAGGGGTAGATACATGATTTGTCTAGTTTGAATATGTCTAGACCTTGTTTATCAACTTCAATTCTTACTATATGACATAAGAAGACTATATGTGCTTTGGTTTTTGATTTTTTGATTTTTTTGAATGTTTATGCCCATTTGAATCTTGGTCAAATCCTAGGTTTGACCAAGATTTAAACAAGTCTATAACATGAAAATGAAAAGGTAAGCCTGGATCCTTCCTAGCTAGTCATTCTAAAATGAAGCTTTTGGGGGGTTCTTGAAATCTCAATGTTTGAAACCCAAAAACCACTTCTCTTCATGGTTGACTTCATAAGACATGCAGAGTTTAGGGTTAGGGGGTAGATACATGATTTGTCGGGTTTGAATATGTCTAGACATGCTTGTTTATCAACTTGAATGCTTACTATATGACATAAGAAGGCTATATATGTGCTTTGGTTTTTCATTTTTCTAGTTTTTTGAATGTTATATGCCCATTTGAAGATTTTGGGTGGTTCTTGAAATTTTCATGTTTGAAACCAATACGACTTCTCTTCATGCTAGATCGACTTCATAAGATCGACCGAGTTTATGGTTAGGGGCTAGATACATGATTTGTCTGGTTTGAACATGTCTAAACCTTGTTTATCAACTTGCAAGGCTTACTATATGACATAAGAAGACTATGTGCTTTTGTTTTTCATTCTTCTATTTTTTTATTTTATGCCCATTTGAATCTTGGTCAAATCCTATGTTTGACCTGGATTTAAACAAGTATAAAATATGAAAACGAAAAGGTAAGCCTGGATCCTTCTTAGTCACTCTAAAATGAAGCGACTTTTGGGATGTTCTTGAAATTTTCATGTTTGAAACCCAAAACCACTTCTCTTCATGATTGCTTCATAAGACAGAGTTTAAGGTTAGGAATAGATATATACATGATTTTCTAGTTTGAATATGTCTAGACCTTGTTAATCAACTTGAATGCTTACTCTATGACATAAGAATGCTATGTGCTTTGGTTTATCATTCTTTTGGTTTTTTCCTGAATTTTTATGCCCATTTGAATCTTGGTCAAATCCTAGGTTTCACAAAGATTTAAACAAGTTTAAAATCTGAAAATTAAAAGGTAAGCATGGATCCTTCTTAGTCACTCTAAAATGAAGCTTTTGGGAGGTTTTTGAAATTTCCATGTTTGAAACCCAAAAACCACTTCTCTTCATGCTTGACTTCATAAGACAGAGTTTAGAGTGTTAGGGGTAGATACATGATTTGTCTAGTTTGAATATGTCTAGACCTTGTTTATCAACTTGAATTCTTACTATATGACATAAGAAGGCTATGTGCTTTGGTTTTTCATTTTTCTGGTTTTTTTGAATATTATGCCCATTTGAAGATTTTGGGAGGTTCTTGAAATTTTCATGTTTGAAACCAATACGACTTCTCTTCAGGCTAGACTTCATAAGATCGATCGAGTTTATGGTTAGGGGGTAGATACATGATTTGTCTGGTTTGAACATGTCTAAACCTTGTTTATCAACTTGAAAGCTTACTATATGACATACGAAGACTATGTGCTTTTGTTTTTCATTCTTCTATTTTTTTATTTTATGCCCATTTGAATCTTGGTCAAATCCTATGTTTGACCTGGATTTAAACAAGTATATAATATGAAAACGAAAAGGTAAGCATGGATCCTTCTTAGTCACTCTAAAATGAAGCGGCTTTTGGGATGTTCTTGAAATTTTCATGTTTGAAACCCAAAACCACTTCTCTTCATGATTGACTTCATAAGACAGAGTTTAAGGTTAGGGGCAGATATATACATGATTTTCTAGTTTGAATATGTCTAGACCTTGTTTATCAACTTGAATGCTTACTATATGACATAAGAATGCTATGTGCTTTGGTTTATCAATCTTTTGGTTTTTTCCTGAATTTTTATGCCCATTTGAATCTTGGTCAAATCCTAGGTTTCACAAAGATTTAAACAAGTTTAAAATCTGAAAATTAAAAGGTAAGCATGGATCCTTCTTAGTCACTCTAAAATGAAGCTTTTGGGAGGTTTTTGAAATTTCCATGTTTGAAACCCAAAACCACTTCTCTTCATGCTTAATTGACTTCATAAGACAGAGTTTAGAGTGTAAGGGGTAGATACATGATTTTTCTAGTTTGAATATGTCTAGACCTTGTTTATCAACTTGAATTCTTACTATATGACATAAGAAGGCTATGTGCTTTGGTTTTTCATTTTTCTGATTTTTTTTGAATTTTATGCCCATTTGAATATTGGTCAAATACTAGCTAGGTTTGACCAAGATTTAAACAAGTTTAAAACATGAAAATGAAAAGGTAAGCCTCGATCCTTCTTAGTCACTCTAAAATGAAGCTTTTGGGAGGTTTTTGAAATTTGCATGTTTGAAACCCAAAACCACTTCTCTTCATGCCTTACTTCATAAGACGGAGTTTAGGGTCGTTAGGGAGTAGATACATGATTTGCCTGGTTTGAATATGTCTAGACCTTGTTTATCATCTTGAATGCTTACTATATATGACAGAAGAAGACTATGTGCATTGGTATTTCATTTTTTTTTGAATTTTCATGCCCATTTCAATCTTGGTGAAATCCTAGGTTTGAGCAAGATTTAAACAAATTTAACACGTGAAAACGAATAAGCATGGATCCTTCTTAGTCACTCCAAAATGTACCAATTGATAGATGTGTTAACTTTGCTTCATGGAAAAATTAATGTCATGTAAATGAGTTAACTTGGATTTCCTGCCGTTGAATCCATAGGAAACTTTGTTCTAATGCACTATAATAATCAACCGAGTTTTTACACCAACATTGCCAACAGGTCTGTCACTTACGTGTGGTGCCCATGCGTGAGGTCCCACACTTCAGTGAGCACAAGTCAAGTGCAGTAGGTACGCAAACTCCAAGCCATCTTCTTTGTCAAGAGAAGACGCATCAGGATGCGTTTTGGAAGTCTGTGGGTCCTTCTGGATCCTTCGGTTGTCCCTCTCACAAAAAAAAACAAATCTCTCTCATTCTCGGCCTCGCTCGACTCGCTCGCTCGCTCGCTCGCTCGCACCTCCTGCTCACTGACAAACCCTGCACAAAAGTCAACATCATCACCCGAAAAAGGGGAGACACCATAATGCTCTCCCTTCTTCTCTCCTTCCGAGTGATCCCTCTTCCTCCGAGTTTCACTCGACGGGCAAACACACATGTGCTGCATAGTAATAATAATAAAAAGGTAGAAAAATCAACCTACGAATCTATAATTAAATACGTTAAACTAGGGTTTTGCCCAGTACTACAGATCAAGTTCATAAAAAATCCAACTACGGGGTTCGAACAACCCCATTTCTAATCCAAGATTTTTTCGACCTCATCCAAATGGCCTCAAACTATAGGGTTAATTAGCATCTAGTGCAGTATGTGTGAACATGTATGCACTATGTGTGCTATAACTTGTATGTCTTTCAAATTTGAACCAAATTTGAAATATATGAAATGGGGCTTTTGGCTTAAACGTTTGAAACCCAAAACGACTTCTCTTCATGCTAGGCATCATAAGACCGAGTTTAGGGTTAGGGGGTAGATACAGGATTTGTCTGTTTTGAATATGTCTATACCTTGTTTATCTACTTGAATATGCTTACTATAGATATATATGACGTAAGAAGACTATGTGCTTTGGTTTTTATTTTTTTATTTTTCCAGAATTTTTATGCCCATTTGAATCTTGGTCAAATCCTAGGCTTGACCAATATTTAAACAAGCTTAAAACATGAAAATGAAAAGGTAAGCTTGGATCCTTCTTTGTCACTCTAAGATGAAGTTTTTGGGAGGTTTTCAAAATTTCCATGTCTGAAACCCAAAAACACTTCTCTTCATGCTTGACTTCATAAGACAAAGCTAGTTTAGGGCTTTAGGGGGTAGATACATGATTTGTCTAGTTTGAATATGTCTAGACCTTGTTTATCAACTTCAATTCTTACTATATGACATAAGAAGACTATATGTGCTTTGGTTTTTGATTTTTTGATTTTTTTGAATGTTTATGCCCATTTGAATCTTGGTCAAATCCTAGGTTTGACCAAGATTTAAACAAGTCTATAACATGAAAATGAAAAGGTAAGCCTGGATCCTTCCTAGCTAGTCATTCTAAAATGAAGCTTTTGGGGGGTTCTTGAAATCTCAATGTTTGAAACCCAAAAACCACTTCTCTTCATGGTTGACTTCATAAGACATGCAGAGTTTAGGGTTAGGGGGTAGATACATGATTTGTCGGGTTTGAATATGTCTAGACATGCTTGTTTATCAACTTGAATGCTTACTATATGACATAAGAAGGCTATATATGTGCTTTGGTTTTTCATTTTTCTAGTTTTTTGAATGTTATATGCCCATTTGAAGATTTTGGGTGGTTCTTGAAATTTTCATGTTTGAAACCAATACGACTTCTCTTCATGCTAGATCGACTTCATAAGATCGACCGAGTTTATGGTTAGGGGCTAGATACATGATTTGTCTGGTTTGAACATGTCTAAACCTTGTTTATCAACTTGCAAGGCTTACTATATGACATAAGAAGACTATGTGCTTTTGTTTTTCATTCTTCTATTTTTTTATTTTATGCCCATTTGAATCTTGGTCAAATCCTATGTTTGACCTGGATTTAAACAAGTATAAAATATGAAAACGAAAAGGTAAGCCTGGATCCTTCTTAGTCACTCTAAAATGAAGCGACTTTTGGGATGTTCTTGAAATTTTCATGTTTGAAACCCAAAACCACTTCTCTTCATGATTGCTTCATAAGACAGAGTTTAAGGTTAGGAATAGATATATACATGATTTTCTAGTTTGAATATGTCTAGACCTTGTTAATCAACTTGAATGCTTACTCTATGACATAAGAATGCTATGTGCTTTGGTTTATCATTCTTTTGGTTTTTTCCTGAATTTTTATGCCCATTTGAATCTTGGTCAAATCCTAGGTTTCACAAAGATTTAAACAAGTTTAAAATCTGAAAATTAAAAGGTAAGCATGGATCCTTCTTAGTCACTCTAAAATGAAGCTTTTGGGAGGTTTTTGAAATTTCCATGTTTGAAACCCAAAAACCACTTCTCTTCATGCTTGACTTCATAAGACAGAGTTTAGAGTGTTAGGGGTAGATACATGATTTGTCTAGTTTGAATATGTCTAGACCTTGTTTATCAACTTGAATTCTTACTATATGACATAAGAAGGCTATGTGCTTTGGTTTTTCATTTTTCTGGTTTTTTTGAATATTATGCCCATTTGAAGATTTTGGGAGGTTCTTGAAATTTTCATGTTTGAAACCAATACGACTTCTCTTCAGGCTAGACTTCATAAGATCGATCGAGTTTATGGTTAGGGGGTAGATACATGATTTGTCTGGTTTGAACATGTCTAAACCTTGTTTATCAACTTGAAAGCTTACTATATGACATACGAAGACTATGTGCTTTTGTTTTTCATTCTTCTATTTTTTTATTTTATGCCCATTTGAATCTTGGTCAAATCCTATGTTTGACCTGGATTTAAACAAGTATATAATATGAAAACGAAAAGGTAAGCATGGATCCTTCTTAGTCACTCTAAAATGAAGCGGCTTTTGGGATGTTCTTGAAATTTTCATGTTTGAAACCCAAAACCACTTCTCTTCATGATTGACTTCATAAGACAGAGTTTAAGGTTAGGGGCAGATATATACATGATTTTCTAGTTTGAATATGTCTAGACCTTGTTTATCAACTTGAATGCTTACTATATGACATAAGAATGCTATGTGCTTTGGTTTATCAATCTTTTGGTTTTTTCCTGAATTTTTATGCCCATTTGAATCTTGGTCAAATCCTAGGTTTCACAAAGATTTAAACAAGTTTAAAATCTGAAAATTAAAAGGTAAGCATGGATCCTTCTTAGTCACTCTAAAATGAAGCTTTTGGGAGGTTTTTGAAATTTCCATGTTTGAAACCCAAAACCACTTCTCTTCATGCTTAATTGACTTCATAAGACAGAGTTTAGAGTGTAAGGGGTAGATACATGATTTTTCTAGTTTGAATATGTCTAGACCTTGTTTATCAACTTGAATTCTTACTATATGACATAAGAAGGCTATGTGCTTTGGTTTTTCATTTTTCTGATTTTTTTTGAATTTTATGCCCATTTGAATATTGGTCAAATACTAGCTAGGTTTGACCAAGATTTAAACAAGTTTAAAACATGAAAATGAAAAGGTAAGCCTCGATCCTTCTTAGTCACTCTAAAATGAAGCTTTTGGGAGGTTTTTGAAATTTGCATGTTTGAAACCCAAAACCACTTCTCTTCATGCCTTACTTCATAAGACGGAGTTTAGGGTCGTTAGGGAGTAGATACATGATTTGCCTGGTTTGAATATGTCTAGACCTTGTTTATCATCTTGAATGCTTACTATATATGACAGAAGAAGACTATGTGCATTGGTATTTCATTTTTTTTTGAATTTTCATGCCCATTTCAATCTTGGTGAAATCCTAGGTTTGAGCAAGATTTAAACAAATTTAACACGTGAAAACGAATAAGCATGGATCCTTCTTAGTCACTCCAAAATGTACCAATTGATAGATGTGTTAACTTTGCTTCATGGAAAAATTAATGTCATGTAAATGAGTTAACTTGGATTTCCTGCCGTTGAATCCATAGGAAACTTTGTTCTAATGCACTATAATAATCAACCGAGTTTTTACACCAACAGGTCTGTCACTTACGTGTGGTGCCCATGCGTGAGGTCCCACACTTCAGTGAGCACAAGTCAAGTGCAGTAGGTACGCAAACTCCAAGCCATCTTCTTTGTCAAGAGAAGACGCATCAGGATGCGTTTTGGAAGTCTGTGGGTCCTTCTGGATCCTTCGGTTGTCCCTCTCACACAAAAAAACAAATCTCTCTCATTCTCGGCCTCGCTCGACTCGCTCGCTCGCTCGCTCGCACCTCCTGCTCACTGACAAACCCTGCACAAAAGTCAACATCATCACCCGAAAAAGGGGAGACACCATAATGCTCTCCCTTCTTCTCTCCTTCCGAGTGATCCCTCTTCCTCCGAGTTTCACTCGACGGGCAAACACACATGTGCTGCATAGTAATAATAATAAAAAGGTAGAAAAATCAACCTACGAATCTATAATTAAATACGTTAAACTAGGGTTTTGCCCAGTACTACAGATCAAGTTCATAAAAAATCCAACTACGGGGTTCGAACAACCCCATTTCTAATCCAAGATTTTTTCGACCTCATCCAAATGGCCTCAAACTATAGGGTTAATTAGCATCTAGTGCAGTATGTGTGAACATGTATGCACTATGTGTGCTATAACTTGTATGTCTTTCAAATTTGAACCAAATTTGAAATATATGAAATGGGGCTTTTGGCTTAAACGTTTGAAACCCAAAACGACTTCTCTTCATGCTAGGCATCATAAGACCGAGTTTAGGGTTAGGGGGTAGATACAGGATTTGTCTGTTTTGAATATGTCTATACCTTGTTTATCTACTTGAATATGCTTACTATAGATATATATGACGTAAGAAGACTATGTGCTTTGGTTTTTTTTTATTTTTCCAGAATTTTTATGCCCATTTGAATCTTGGTCAAATCCTAGGCTTGACCAATATTTAAACAAGCTTAAAACATGAAAATGAAAAGGTAAGCTTGGATCCTTCTTTGTCACTCTAAGATGAAGTTTTTGGGAGGTTTTCAAAATTTCCATGTCTGAAACCCAAAAACACTTCTCTTCATGCTTGACTTCATAATTAAGACAAAGTTAATTAATCGTTAGGGGGTAGATACACGTTTTTTCTATTATGAATATGTCTAGACCAGCCATGTTCATCAAGTTGAATGCTTACTATATATGACATAAGAAGGCTATGTGCTTTGGTTTTTCATTTTTTTATTTTTTTTTATTTTTTATGCCCATTTGAGTCGTGGTGAAATCATAGGTTTGACCAAGATCTAAGGCAGTTTAAAACATGAAAATGAAAAGGTAAACCTCGATCCTTCTTAGTCACTCCAAAATGAAGCTTTGGGGGGGGGTTCTTGAAATTTCCATGTTTGAATTTGAAACCCAAAACCATTTCTCTTCATGCTTGACTTCATAAGACAAAGCTAGTTTAGGGCTTTAGGGGGTAGATACATGATTTGTCTAGTTTGAATATGTCTATACCTTGTTTATCAACTTCAATTCTTACTATATGACATAAGAAGACTATATGTGCTTTGGTTTTTGATTTTTTGATTTTTTTGAATGTTTATGCCCATTTGAATCTTGGTCAAATCCTAGGTTTGACCAAGATTTAAACAAGTCTATAGCATGAAAATGAAAAGGTAAGCCTGGATCCTTCCTAGCTAGTCATTCTAAAATGAAGCTTTTGGGGGGTTCTTGAAATCTCAATGTTTGAAACCCAAAAACCACTTCTCTTCATGGTTGACTTCATAAGACATGCAGAGTTTAGGGTTAGGGGGTAGATACATGATTTGTCGGGTTTGAATATGTCTAGACATGCTTGTTTATCAACTTGAATGCTTACTATATGACATAAGAAGGCTATATATGTGCTTTGGTTTTTCATTTTTCTGGTTTTTTGAATGTTATATGCCCATTTGAAGATTTTGGGTGGTTCTTGAAATTTTCATGTTTGAAACCAATACGACTTCTCTTCATGCTAGACTTCATAAGATCGACCGAGTTTATGGTTAGGGGCTAGATACATGATTTGTCTGGTTTGAACATGTCTAAACCTTGTTTATCAACTTGCAAGCTTACTATATGACATAAGAAGACTATGTGCTTTTGTTTTTCATTCTTCTATTTTTTTATTTTATGCCCATTTGAATCTTGGTTAAATCCTATGTTTGACCTGGATTTAAACAAGTATAAAATATGAAAACGAAAAGGTAAGCCTGGATCCTTCTTAGTCACTCTAAAATGAAGCGACTTTTGGGATGTTCTTGAAATTTTCATGTTTGAAACCCAAAACCACTTCTCTTCATGATTGCTTCATAAGACAGAGTTTAAGGTTAGGAATAGATATATACATGATTTTCTAGTTTGAATATGTCTAGACCTTGTTAATCAACTTGAATGCTTACTCTATGACATAAGAATGATATGTGCTTTGGTTTATCATTCTTTTGGTTTTTTCCTGAATTTTTATGCCCATTTGAATCTTGGTCAAATCCTAGGTTTCACAAAGATTTAAACAAGTTTAAAATCTGAAAATTAAAAGGTAAGCATGGATCCTTCTTAGTCACTCTAAAATGAAGCTTTTGGGAGGTTTTTGAAATTTCCATGTTTGAAACCCAAAAACCACTTCTCTTCATGCTTGACTTCATAAGACAGAGTTTAGAGTGTTAGGGGTAGATACATGATTTGTCTAGTTTGAATATGTCTAGACCTTGTTTATCAACTTGAATTCTTACTATATGACATAAGAAGGCTATGTGCTTTGGTTTTTCATTTTTCTGGTTTTTTTGAATTTTATGCCCATTTGAAGATTTTGGGTGGTTCTTGAAATTTTCATGTTTTAAACCAATACGACTTCTCTTCATGCTAGACTTCATAAGATCGACCGAGTTTATGGTTAGGGGCTAGATACATGATTTGTCTGGTTTGAACATGTCTAAACCTTGTTTATCAACTTGAAAGCTTACTATATGACATACGAAGACTATGTGCTTTTGTTTTTCATTCTTCTATTTTTTTATTTTATGCCCATTTGAATCTTGGTCAAATCCTATGTTTGACCTGGATTTAAACAAGTATATAATATGAAAACGAAAAGGTAAGCCTGGATCCTTCTTAGTCACTCTAAAATGAAGCGACTTTTGGGATGTTCTTGAAATTTTCATGTTTGAAACCCAAACCACTTCTCTTCATGATTGACTTCATATATAAGACAGAGTTTAAGGTTAGGGACAGATATATACATGATTTTCTAGTTTGAATATGTCTAGACCTTGTTAATCAACTTGAATGCTTACTGTATGACATAAGAATGCTATGTGCTTTGGTTTATCATTCTTTTGGCTTTTTCCTGATTTTTATGCCCATTTGAATCTTGGTCAAATCCTAGGTTTCACAAAGATTTAAACAAGTTTAAAATCTAAAAATTAAAAGGTAAGCATGGATCCTTCTTAGTCACTCTAAAATGAAGCTTTTGGGAGGTTTTTGAAATTTCCATGTTTGAAACCCAAAACCACTTCTCTTCATGCTTGACTTCATAAGACAGAGTTTAGAGTGTTAGGGGTAGATACATGATTTTTCTAGTTTGAATATGTCTAGACCTTGTTTATCAACTTGAATTCTTACTATATGACATAAGAAGGCTATGTGCTTTGGTTTTTCATTTTTCTGTTTTTTTTTGAATTTTATGCCCATTTGAATCTTGGTCAAATACTAGCTAGGTTTAAAACATGAAATTTAGCCCCCAAAAATTGTACATATATGGATTCACTTTGAGATAATTCATGAAACTTTGGAAATGGCCATCTCGTGTCATGTTTCCCCACAAATGAGAATTGGATTAATTGGTGGCAGACAAGTAAACACACATTTATGTGCGACAACCCAAAATGCACATAGGGCTGCGGCTCGCCAGTCCCTCAGAGCGACGGCCCGCAAAGCCTCCTGGTCGCGCGCCGATGCAAATTGCAAGGGCGTGCCACCTGACCTATACCTGGTCAGGAAGGTGTGGATGATGCCTCGCTTAGTTTCCTGCAGGGCACACACGTACACGTTAAATACGAGCCTCGATCGGCTCTCAGGTTATCCTGTGAATCGGCTCATGGAGCCGATCCACCCATGATTCGTCCAAGGTGGCCGAATATATGGTGGTCCTGCTTGATCAAGATAAAGCATATGAGATCCACGACGATTTAGGGTTTTCACCGCATAATCGGATCATCCTACTCACGATTGGGCCTCGCGCTCGCGCACGGTGATCGTAAGCCAAACCTAGACAAGGCCTAAAAACCAACACGAGGTTGATCCTCGGAACGTCCTGTCTAGGGCCAGCAAACTACACCCTACACGCCGCTGGATCCTCCAACCCTTTGTAAGGCCTAACTATTGCAGATGTTAAACTAATCCTTGATGAATCAAGGAGCAACCGTAACGGATCAGATCTACTAAATAACGATCAAGCGGGGTGCCGCCCCTGCACCCGTGATGAGGTACAAGGACGGCTAGATGCGCAAGGGTTGCACTACGACAGCATATGATACTAAGAACAATGCTAACCCTAACACATCTATGATAACTACGTTGCTCGCCATCAAAAAGGCTTCAGCACGAGCAACGCATGAACAACGTAGGCAGGCTCGTGCTGCCTAGATCGCAAGATGCGATCTAGGCAGCATGGTGCTTACCGGAGAAACCCTCGAGACGAAGGGGTTGGCGATGCGCCGAGATTGGTTTGTGTTGAACGTTGGTTGTTGTTTATTCCATAAACCCTAGATACATATTTATAGTCCAGCGGACTTTCTAATCGTGGGCGTGCACCAAACCGTGCACGAGATAAATTCTAACTTCTACATAACCTACTATAAAGATACACGGGCTAACTAGCCCAAACTTGATACACAAGGCCGATTCACATATCTCTCCCACGCATATATCGTCAAGTCCATCTTGATCGCGGCCCACCTCTGACTTGGTCAAATTCTGGTGATAACACATGCCCCCCTGGTTTTGGAAATGACATTTCCAAAATCATTATGCTTTTCTCTCGTCGGGTCATGTCGTGGCAGAGCAGAACCGTCGCAGAGTCCTTCATCATGATAACTTGCCTTCTCAACTTCTCTGCACGATTTGACAGTTTTGGCACCACCTCCTCGGAAACTGCTCGAGTATTTACTCCATGCCCTTTTATTTAACCGCATCGAACAGTTCTCCTCTTCGTCCCCTTTCGCATTTTCATCCCAAAAGCCCTCCTGAGCCACCATGTCTTCTTCTTCCTCCGCCTCATCGGGCTTTCCCATCGAGTCCTCCTCTTCCCGCGAGCCGACGCCGGAGTGGAACCCAGCGGAGGTCCACGCGGCCAACACTCGCCGCGCCATCGAGGCCGGGGATGAGCCAGACCATGATTTCTCCACCTGGTCAGAGGACGACAAGTCCCTGACTGATGGGGAGAGCGATCTCCGCTTCCTCGTCAAAGGAAGCGGTGGAAGAAAGCGAGGACGATCGCTTCCCCTGGGATGGGGCCACCTCTCTGCGGAGGCGGTGGAGGAGGAGGAAGAAGAGGAGACAGCTCCTCAGACGAGCCACCGGCCAACGCCACTGCCTCTGGCCCGGGAATCTCAGCGACGTCGACAGCGACGATGACGACGCTGATGATGAAGATGAGGACAACGAGGTCCTGTTGGCGGCCGCTGGAGCAGCGACGACGAGCGGCGGGAGCAGCGCCAACAGCGGCGACGGGCGACAACGACGAAGGCGACGACGGCCCTAGATAGAATCGTAGCATAGGGCCAATAGTAGTATGCGGGGCAATGTATCCCCTAGGACTTCCTTTTGAGAGCAATCAGCTCTTTGTGTAAGAAATCTCGTCCATCAATGAAGAACTTTCCCAGTTTGATTTTGCCTTTAGCCGATTTTCCTCCGTCATGATTTTGCCGATTTGTCCCCCTTTGCCAATGCATAACGAGCCGATAGCAACGCACCGGTCCTTCGACATTTACCCTTCCATCGTTCAACTGATGATTCTCCTTCCGGTAGGTACAGGTCTGTTGCCCCCCGAGCCTTTAATCAGGGCGAGGATAAAAGTGGACCATCCGAACCGGCCATCATCAGATTCCCCCTCGTAGCGCCATGTTTAGCCGTTTTCAACAAAATCGGCTCTCCAGTCATCGATGTTTCAAGGCGAGCTGCCCTCCGAGTTACTCCAGCTTTCCACTAAAACAGGGTAAGAATGCTTACACGCGAGAAGCCCGTGCTCTTGGAAAGGTTTTGGAAGGATCAGCAGCTCCAGTTCCATTGATCCTCTTGAGTCGATGTCCATGCATCGGCTGTGCTCAAAAAATTTTAAATTTTTAGGCCGATTTGTGTATCGGCCCCCATACTTGATAGTATTATCTCATATCCTCATGTTTTATCCACCTAGGTGCCCCCCGAGCCGATTCTGTCAAGAGAATTGATGGTATCGGCTCTTCAGGTAGTCCCTGTTGGGTCAAACGTTGATCCCAGGCAAAATAGATGGTGAGGATAATCTTGGCCGATTGCTGGAATCGGCCTCCACGTTGCTTGCTCAGTGGGGGGCCGATCGCAAGGATCAGCCTCGCCATGTTTGCTTATTGACGTAGTCTTGCTACTCGTCCAGGCCGGTGGATAAAACCAGCCCAATCTCTGACTTTATCACGTTGGTGCGCTTGCTGTTGTCCACCTCGGGTGCATCGTGTAATCGTGGAGCTCTACACTTCGCCGGACGAACGAGCACCATGTTTGTGCCAGCCGATGTTTCATCATCGGCTTTCCTTTGCTTGGGGCGCCACTCTTTTCTTTGCGGCAGTCCCTCTTCATCCAGGGTCCTCTGGACTTTCGCAGCCAAATCAGGCCGTGCCTTCCTTAGCGTATACAAGTACAACCTTTCGGCTTCCTCCAGACCGCGCAATCGCTGAACCCTGCGCTTTTGTGAATGGCTGAGACCATCAGGGCACCACCTTGGACGGTGGTACCTGTCTTCTTCGTCTTCCCCCTCGTCTTCCGAATCCTCGAGATCTTCCAACCGAGGGGTCTCAGCACGTCTGCTTTGTGGTGGGAGAGGCCCTAAGCGCTCGAACACAGACACGTTGGCTGCCTCCTTCTTTTTCTGGTTGCATTCTGGGCAGTTGCCGATTGTTGGTAATCGGCTCATTCCTGAATCCCAGCAGTGTCTGAAGAAGGGGCAGTCCCAATGCCTGCCCGTGTCGTCTTGCTCCCTGGCGTGGCGCTCCTGCCGCTCCTCATCGTGATTATGCCGACGATGCCTTCTGTCGTTTCTGGCCAGACGATCTCTTTCATCATCGTCGCCGTGTCGCCGGCGTTGGTCATACCGACTCACATACTTGTTGAGGAGGTGATCAGAGAGAGGTCGTTGATATCTTATGTTCTTCACTTCTCCCTCTGTGACGTAGCGCTTGCCATCTTGACGGAGCCGATCGCATGGAGCGGCCTCCTCTGTGTCTTTGCTCTGAGAGCAGCTGCCCTCATCCCCGTCCTTCTCAGAGTGGTGTCCAAGCTCTACCATGTTGATGTTGGCTGAGAAATCTGGCTGGCACCCTCCGAGGTGGGTAAACTCCACCATGTTGACGGCGGGGAAGGGGTGTGTGTCGACCTTCATGGCGTACTGGTTAAAAATTAGTCGCCCATTTTCTATTGCCATTTGGATCTGCTGACGCCACACCCTGCAGTCGTTAGTGGTGTGGGTGAACGTGTTATGCCACTTGCAGTATGGCTTTCCGTTCAGCTCTTGCACCGTGGGAACTTTGTGGCCTTCGGGTATCTTTATATGCTTCTCCGCGAGTAAGAGATCGAAAATCTGCTCGGTTTTCGTCACGTCGAAGTCGAACCCTCTTGGAGGCCCTGGTGGCTTCACCCATTTGCAGGTTACTGGGCCTGCCGCTCGAGTCCACTCAGCCACTGCGACCTCTTGTTCTCCCGTAGCACCTTCATCTTCGCCTGCGTCAACCATGGTAACCACGCGCTTGAATTTGTCCTGGTAGACATCTGGGTGGCGCTGTTCATACGCTGACAGCTTCTGCACCATGTGTGCTAATGAAGGGTAGTCCGCTTGGGAGGCCACGTCCTTGATCGATGATGATAGACCCACCACCGCCAACTCGACTGCTTCTTTTTCGCTTACGTGAACCGAATAGCATCGGTTCCTAACGGTCCTGAAGCGCTGGATGTATTCCGACACTGTTTCCCCGCGCTTCTGTCGTACTTGTGCCAAATCGGCAATGCCAGCCTCGGAAGCCTCTGAGTGATATTGCTCATGGAACCGTTCTTCCAGCTGCTTCCAAGTCTGGACTGAGTTCGGTGGCAGCGACGTGTACCAACCGAAAGCCGATCCTGTGAGGGACTGTGAGAAGTACCTCACACGCAGCTCGTCTGACGCTGAGATCATGCCCAGCTGTGCCAAATATCGGCTCACATGCTCGATGGAGCTGGAACCATCTGATCCGCTGAACTTTGTGAAGTCCGGGAGCCGATATTTGGGTGGTAGCGGGATCAATTCGTACTCGTTGGGGTACGGCTTGGTATAGCCGACCGTCTTCCTTTTCGGCATCATGCCGAACTGATCTTTCAGAATCGTACAAATCTGATCCGCGGTGATGGCTGAAGGTGCCGAACCTTGAAGATTCGCCGGGGTGGCGTACTTAACCAGCCATGCTTGTTTTTCTGGTTCTGAGCCAACTGCAGGAGCTGGGCTCGGGAGTTTTGTCGGGGTGGCGTATTTAGCTAGCCACGTCTGCTTCTCGGGGTCTGCCTCCGACGTTCCTCCTGTTGTTCCAGAAGTCCCCGCTGTTGCAACCTGGTTCGAGAGTGCCCAGGTGCTGCAGTCTGGCACGTATGCGCATGCGTATCCGTGCGGGATCTCCTTGGGCGCGTCATGTAGGAATTGGTAGTCACTGGGGTCACCACCAATCTTGTAGACGACGTAGGCCGATGAGTTCGGCGCTTCGGGCGCTGCCAACGCGAACGGCAGCGGTGGACGGGACTGGAGTGGCAATTCTCCTTGGTGAGTCCCTAGAGCTGGTCCTGACGGAGAGTACTGACGGCTCATGATCTCCTGGATCACGCGCAGAGCGACGCGCTCCAACGTATTCACCAGGCTCTCAGAATGGCGGTGCAGCGAATGAGCCACCATGAAGTTGATCTCCTGACGCAGCGACCTGGTGCGTTCTTCTGACGGGGTGGATAGGTCCACTCCATCAAGCGCGCCTTCAGGTGAGAACCCCTTCCATCTGATGCCATGGGAGCGGGTCCTGTGGAAAGAGCCGATGAGGTCGGCTTCGAGGAGGACCTTGACCTCGTCATACTTCTTCTTGAGCTCGCCATTGAGATCCTCGTAAGTGACCGGAGTTTCTTCCGCCATCTCCGATGTAGACGGCGATGTGGTTGATGTTGAGGATTGTCCCACCGGGCGTGCCAGAATGTGTTGACGTCAGAAACCCACCGGCGGGCAGCGACTGGTCAACACCGTAGAGCCGGGAACAACTAGGGCTGCGGCTGGCCCCAGTCCCTCAGAGCGACGGCCCGCAAAGCCTCCTGGTCGCGCGCCGATGCAAATTGCAAGGGCGTGCCACCTGACCTATACCTGGTCAGGAAGGTGTGGATGATGCCTCGCTTAGTTTCCTGCAGGGCACACACGTACACGTTAAATACGAGCCTCGATCGGCTCTCAGGTTATCCTGTGAATCGGCTCATGGAGCCGATCCACCCATGATTCGTCCAAGGTGGCCGAATATATGGTGGTCCTGCTTGATCAAGATAAAGCATATGAGATCCACGACGATTTAGGGTTTTCACCGCATAATCGGATCATCCTACTCACGATTGGGCCTCGCGCTCGCGCACGGTGATCGTAAGCCAAACCTAGACAAGGCCTAAAAACCAACACGAGGTTGATCCTCGGAACGTCCTGTCTAGGGCCAGCAAACTACACCCTACACGCCGCTGGATCCTCCAACCCTTTGTAAGGCCTAACTATTGCAGATGTTAAACTAATCCTTGATGAATCAAGGAGCAACCGTAACGGATCAGATCTACTAAATAACGATCAAGCGGGGTGCCGCCCCTGCACCCGTGATGAGGTACAAGGACGGCTAGATGCGCAAGGGTTGCACTACGACAGCATATGATACTAAGAACAATGCTAACCCTAACACATCTATGATAACTACGTTGCTCGCCATCAAAAAGGCTTCAGCACGAGCAACGCATGAACAACGTAGGCAGGCTCGTGCTGCCTAGATCGCAAGATGCGATCTAGGCAGCATGGTGCTTACCGGAGAAACCCTCGAGACGAAGGGGTTGGCGATGCGCCGAGATTGGTTTGTGTTGAACGTTGGTTGTTGTTTATTCCATAAACCCTAGATACATATTTATAGTCCAGCGGACTTCTAATCGTGGGCGTGCACCAAACCGTGCACGAGATAAATTCTAACTTCTACATAACCTACTATAAAGATACACGGGCTAACTAGCCCAAACTTGATACACAAGGCCGATTCACATATCTCTCCCACGCATATATCGTCAAGTCCATCTTGATCGCGGCCCACCTCTGACTTGGTCAAATTGGTGGCAGACAAGTAAACACACATTTATGTGCGACAACCCAAAATGCACATATTTTGCAAAGTTTTCATGCGTGCATGAAAAGTTGCAAATATATACATAAAATGGGCCATGATTCAAAAGTTTGACATGGTTCTTGTGTAGTAGTAGTACCAAAGCTCACACGTGGGAAGAAATTAAGATGGTCGAATTCCAACATGTTGCCACACTTTTTTGAAGGGCTCTTTTCTAAAACATTGGTATGGCATGTCTGCTATTTTCCCTAGCTATATAGAAAAATGATGAACAATCCATGATTTCCGATTGCCGTTTTTGAACCACCTTTGGCTTGATTTCAAATTTAGGTCAAAATCATGGGGGTAGGGGACAAGATCGTGTTTCTTTGGCTTGATTTGCAAGTTTTTTGGGGTCCCACAAATTTAGGGTAGCATCACGCCCACCCCATCCCTTCACGCGCGGAAAAAGTGTTAGGCGAGTAGTAAAATGGCATGACCAACAAGTTTCAAGTAAAATTTCGAATATATAACCAAAATGTACCAAGTGTTAGATGAGTTAACTTGGCTTCATGGAAAAAATAATGTCATGTAAATAAGTTGGCTTTCCTACCCTTGAATCCATACGAAACTTTGTACGGAGTTCTAATACAGTATAATGATCACCCGAATTATTACACCAACATGTCTGTCACTTACGTGTGGTTCCCATGCGTGAGGTCCCACACTTCAGTGAGCACAAGTCACGGACAATTTTTTGCAAATGTTGCAAAGGATAAAAGGTGGAAGCGGCATCACACGGAAGGAGAAGAGGAAGGGAGAGCAGTCACGGCCTCGAAATGCTTCAACCTATCCGGGAAGTGATGTTGACTGGCACGCAAGGTTTTTCAGTGCTGCAAACCTGCAGTGCGGCGATTTTGACAGAAATAACCCTTTTGGCAAAGAAAATTACGGACTGACCCTCTGAGCAATCTATTTCACTGGACTAACCTTTTTGTGTGGCTTTCTGTGTTTTTCTTCGCCAAAAGGATTACTTTTGTCAAAATCGCCCCCCTGCAGTGCAGGCTACGCGCCCGTCTAATATTCTTTTTTTTTCAATGACAAAAGGGGGGAGAGAGAGAGAGAGTCTTGACGACGTGTCTTCACTTGACAAAGAAGATTGTTGGAAGTTTGCCTACCTACCGCATATGATTTGTGCTCACTAAAGTGTGGGACCTGCACGCATATGGGACCCTGCAGCCCTCTGAGGGCAGTCCGTGTGAGACGCAAAATAGGGTTTTTAGTTTAGTAAGGCAAAAAAATTAAGCCTTGGAGGGCCGAGGCGGGGCGGCCGTCCGCCATTTTATACCTTTTACGCCCCCCACACCTCGTTTCATTTGTCATGTCTACCAAGGAAGAGCTCGGAGGAGAAGATGCAGTCCTAGCTTCTCGACCCCCTGGCGCCCCACGCATAAATACTACTACCAGAAGTACACTGTCTCTAACAATCCTGCCTGCGAAGGGAGATCTCGGAGGAGACGATGCGGGCTCAGCGTCCCCGCCGTTGATTAGCCAGGACACAAGGGTTACTACGCCTCTTTTAATTACCTTCGTTTTGCTGGTAATACTCGGACTTATATCTGTTATCTTCCGCAGGAGAGGGTCGATATCGCCGGAGAAGATGATGTGAGGCAGATGATCAAGCTCGCAGGAGAAGATGATGTAAAGGAGATGGTCAAGCTCGGAGCAGAAGATGATGTAAAGGAGATAGTCAATGTCGGAGAAGATGATGTAAAGGAGTTAGTCAATCTCGGAGAAGATGTGGTGGCATTGGACCAACCGCGGTCGTTGGGCGAGATCCCGGAGATTCACTTACCTCGTTTGCACTGGTAATGATATGCCTGATCTGTAACATTTTGAACATTTTTCGTCGGCTTACACAGGAGCTATCTCGGCTTAGGGTCAACAAGGCCCCGGGAGCGGAACTTCCGCATCTCGGCGCGGAGAACTCCGAGTTACGCCAGAAGCGCCCTGGGGAATCGCACGCGCAGGCGCAGCACATCCGTTCGCAGGATCTCTCATCCTTCGACGTCAGGTTCCAGCGAGAGGTCGTAGAAGAAGATAAGTTGCCAGCTTCCCCGCCGTTCAAGAGGATGAAGGAGCTGAAGACGGAGGTTAATATTACTAGCTGACTTTGGGTTGCTGGTTTTTGGGTACTTCGAGTCACTGACATGTAGACACCACTTAAGTCTGTCCTACATGTTAGTGACCATATTCGTTAATCAGCCAATTTGTGCCCTTCGTTTGCCGGTAACGCTCGATATGTTTGTTGTTACCTTTGGCAGGATCACTCCCCTTGCTTATCTTGTCGGAGGATGAAGTTGGATCTTGCCAGCATGCGGGAGGAGAACAGAGAGTTAGGGATCAAGATATTTCGGTACAGGCAGGCGGTGTCTTTCCTAGAAGTGGATGAGATCACGGCCTGTGCTCGTAGGAGTTGTGACGAGGCCATTCATCTGGGAGAACGGATCAAAGCTCAGCTTGTCTCTTTGATGGAAGTCGCAGAACGCGTGATTTTCAATGCTAGAGAGGCGCGGGAACGACTTCTGGTGGCTGAAGATCTCGCATAGCAGTTTAATCATGTGCGCTTATTAGCTGCCTACTACTTTTGTAATTATTCACAATTATATATGTATCAATGGCTTGCCTTTTGTGTGATGGAGGAAATTGCACATACCACCACTTCTTGGTGCAGTTTTTGCACATAACACAATTTGAGATTCTTTTTACACAAATAACCAGATTTTGACGTAAACTTTTGCACAAAAAACAACCTTACTCCATGTTTTCTTTTGTCTTCTAAAGACAAGTAGGTGCTTCGAAAAATACCTCCGTTCCAATGCTTAAAGCTTTGTATATTTTTCTTGAAAAGTCAAACCAAGTAAAGTTCGACCAAACTCTTAGAAGAATCTATCAGCACATATAATATTTTGTAGACACCATATGAAAATATAATTTATTTTCTATCTAATAATATTGATTTTGTATCTTGCATATTAATGCTTTTGGTAAAAACTTAGTCAAACTTAACATAGTTTGACTTTCTAAAAATCAATATAATCCTTAAGCTTTGGGAAGTGGTTCTAGACGTGGTCTAGACGTGTTTCTACATATTGCCTTCGCATTTGCTAAACGCATGGAGTTTCTTACGAAGTACAAAGTTTATTTTTCGAAATATTTTCGACTTTGTATTATTTTTATTCATTTTCCCCCTGGTTGTCATGTTTTCTGTCCGGCTTCCCCAGCCCATCCATCCGTAACCCACATGCGCGCGTGACACGAGTAGTGGGAGACATGGTGCCCAAAGGGATAGCTTTTATTAATGGTGGCGACGGTTCCCTAGGCCAATGCTGGCGATACGTCTCATCGTCGCTAGCTGTGCCTTCCCCATGCGGCCGTATTAATGCACACCACTGCTCCTTTGCGCCTCCGCGGCTGATCAAGTAAGTTTGATCATAAAAGATGATCACATAAGCTCGACGATTACCTATAACCTAAAAATTATCTTAATTTGTAAACGAAGACATAAAATAACTAGTTGTTTGATTAGGAAAGACAAAGGAAATTTCTATTGAGATTGAGTTCATTTCATAGTTGTTATAGACACATAGCAATATTACCGAGAGATAGGATTGTAGAGAAAGCAATCCATAGGTATTTTGGAGGGTTCTCAATCCTTTGAATCAAGCAAGCTCTATAGGAAAAATCCCTATGTGTAAAAATCCTACTCCGTACAAGATACCTTTAGAAATCCTTTGAACCAAACAAACTCGGATTCATATTAGTTGACTATAATATAGATATATCTAGACACATTTTAGTTCTAGATTCATCCATATCATTTGACAAGTAATATGAATCGGAGTGATTATATTAAATGGAGTACTAGTATATATTGTTCGAAAAAATTAAGTTATACTGTAATAAAGAAACCATTTCTGTGGTCAAACTGATTTGACGGGACAGTAACTGCACCAGGACGTAGTGGCGTGCTATCCTAGCCGAAGTTTTACTCGGCGCCTCGATGCAGCTGCTGAAGAATAAAAAAAGTCATATCCACTCCTACTCTTCATGTCCATCGTTTCCATCCTTGGCTCTCCACTTCCATCATCGTTCTCCACTCGCCAACCGCTGCTAGAAGTTTTTTCATCCTCTAGATCTCCCATTTGCATAGCTTTCTCTCCTCACCCCTCCGCAGAACCGCAGCACTCCTCCTTCCCGCTCGACTCTCCTACAAAACTCCAATCACACATACTTGCATCCGCCCTTTTAAATCCATCTCGTCTCCATGGCGGCATCGAACGACGACCAGCTGGATGGCGACTGGGGGAAGCTCCCCGCCGAGCTGTTCAATCTCATTGCCCAGAGTCTGGACGTTACAGTCGACGTCCGGCTGGCCGCATGCTCCAAAACGCTGTGCCGCCATGTCGCCGACAACATGAATCTACACCATTGGGATGGACCCTGCTTGCTGATGCCCGATTCTGCCCATTGGCACTATGATGATAGTAGTGCGCACCACACGGTGTACCACGTTGTGCCCCTCGACCATCCTCGGCGCACAGCCATCCTGCCGTTCATGGACAATAGATTCTGGGTTGGCATGAATGGCGACTGGATCGCCGGCGTGGACAGTGGTGGGAACTGGTTCCTCGCGAACATCTACACGCACCAAGAAATCTCCCTACCATCGTCGGAAACTTGCAACATTTTTCGGGAGGAATGGATTGGCTTCCCCGACTTGCCTCCTGAAAGGTACATGACGTATGGGCGTGCCATGTTTTTGTTGAAGATTGTAATTTGCGAAGTGCCCACAAAAGCTGGACATTACTCAGATTACAAGCTCATCGCTCTATTCAATTCTGGACTCGCTTACCTGGCTAATGGTAGCCAGGAGTGGAGGTTATTCTCTCTTGCTAGTTGGGGTGTAGATTACAGTGATGCCATCGAGCACAACGGCTTTATTGTTGCGGTGGATGGGTGGACCGGCACCACATATTGCTGGGATCAATCACAGGCTGGTAATTCTTCAATCCATATGATATACTTCGCAATAAATTTTAATATCAAGCCCATTCATGATATATTGTAACTGAAATAACTAATTGCTCACTAAGACTTTTTTTCACCTTTCAAATGACTGTGCACCATTAAATTATCCTAACCTGACTGAACCATTGCTACAAACGAATTACAGTAGTATATGCTGTGCACTAATCTGTCAACCCAAACCAGATTATTGCAGTATATGAATGCATTCCTGAATTAGTTACTGCATGCTCTTGTCAGAATATGAATAAGGAGCTTAGCCCTGGCCTCTTCATCAATTGATGCATGCAAACTTTCAATTTATTTCAATATTCGATGTACTCAAAGCATTACAATCATGGATCAGATAAGGTTGAGACATGTATCTACCATCAATGAATATGAGTGTAATTAACATACATCTCAAATGGGAACAATTTTATTTCTTCGAGATTTTATACAAGTATAATGACTGCATCCTCCATTTGATCCTACAAATGTGAAGTTGCAGCTACTGGTATTATTGTCTTCCCGAGCCATTCAAACACTATTTTTTGTTGTCTCCGTTTACAATGCAGATGCACACCTTGCCCCGCCATTCGTGATCCCATCACCGATGAAGGAACCATCTGGCAGATGGTTTTTAGCTCGATCAGCCGATGGCAAGCGCTTGATGATCATCCATGAAGATCGGTATATACGTAGCAATGATCACCTTGAGCCTGCAGAAGTTCTGCATCATGGTAATGGCCTTATCCTGCGGGAGTGTCCTGCCCCTGTCATACATGTTTTTGAGAAAGATCTATCCCTGATTGGACCCAATTGGAGTCGAGTTGACAGCCTTGGCACACACTCTCTGTTCATTGGACTGAATTATCCATTGAACCTGAAGATAAATGATGGCAATGCTCCTGATGGAACATTGACTCCATTCATGAGGTCAAATTGTGTGTACATCGCGTACTATGCATTTCGGGAACCAGCATTTAGTTGTATTTGTCGTTGTAACCTGCAGCAAGGGGAAAATGAGCTCATGGGAGTTATCACCCTTCCAGAAGATGGTTGGGGATTTCCCCGACAGGCGACAATGTGGTTTAAGCCTAGTCTGAAAAATATCCGCATGTTGATGCAACCCTAAACTGAGCCATGAATCTTTCTGGAGCAAATAATCTTTTTTGTACGATATGTTTGAACAATTTAGTAACCTGTTCTGTATCTTAAGATGCTCTTCCTTTTTTCTGAATCTTATATACCTGGACCCATTTCAGTGTGTCTGTTTACTCATTTTAGTGCGTATGTAAACCCACATTGAAGTAATCTAATCTTATAATTTAAAACGGATGGTGATGAACTCTGTATTTCCATCCTTCGTAAACCGTGCATGTCTGTTTATTTTTAGTTTCATTTCAGCAACTGTTATTAGTATATGCACACCTTTTTTTTAATGTTGAGAGGAGTATAAGGGCATTACAATGCTATATACTATATGGCGCTAATAGAGAACAAATGAATGTCAAAAGATTGTAAAATCCTCCAGGTACTCTCCTTGCAGCGCTAATTGCTGATGACAGACTGACTTCCTGTTGGTTCCGGTGCTTTAGCTAGGACAGGTGAAAAGAGTTTCACGCCCCTGCTTTCTTTTGCGTCGACGCTAGGACTACCGCTGGGATTAGCCTCTCCAACCGCCAAACGACGAGGAAATAATTCCTAGCGCCCTTGCAGTAGCGCCTGTGTTGGACATGCCCTAATGTTTTCCAGCTAAAAGATGCAATCTTTTAAGCACTTGGGTACGGTATTTCCCCACCAGCCTGGATGCAGGCCGCCAAACGCGTCTTAACCAAGGTTTAAAATAGCGTGCTAAATGAATTAGCGGCAGCCACCTTCAAACGATATGGACGCTATATCGTGGTAATAGTGTGGTATATTTTAAATAGCATTTTCAAAATAATACTAAATATAGCCTAAAAATAAATAATTTTACTAGAACGAATAGATATATATAGTCCAAAAGTGACTGAATCATACATACATAACCACATATAGAAATAGATCTCAAGTATATTAGAAGGCTAACATCAACATTTCACAAGGCAACAACATAGTATAAATTATTTATTAAAAAATATTAGCATTAGCGATATTATTTTCTGATTTAGAAGTGGAACCAACAGATTAGTTCATCACCACGAAAAAGTGAAAGCAACTTGCCTGAAAAAAATAGCGCGCTAACGCTATGAAGTTTTAGGGCGATATAGCATGCTGTTTCGCAAATAGCGCCACAGCGAGCAAAATTACTAAGCGTGGACCCTCTAGATATGCTATAGCGTGCTATTAGCTTCATTGAGGCCCTGGTTTGACAAAGCAGCCTGAGTACGTATCTAAAAAAAATATCAGCCTGAGGACGCATGCTTGTAAAAAAGAGAGAGCAGACTACAATTACTTCAGTCCCGAACCCTCTCTCTCCCACCCATACTCCCACCCACTTCACCTCTTTTACACTAATGACTGCCATGAACGGCTCGCCTCCTCCTTCCACCGGCAGCTGCTTCGCCGACACAGATGAACATCACCGATATTTCCTGAACTCAGCCGATTTGATCCACCGCATCCTCCAGCAGCTTGATGGACGTCCAGTCTCTTCTATCCAGATCGTGACTAGAGAAGGATCTACGAGTACATCCGTTTCTTACCCTTTGGCAGCGTCGGTTCCATCTCTCGCGGTACTTTCTTCTCCGCTGGAAGCACCATCTGGCTCGGCACTGATTTCCCTGGCGGCGGCACCAGCTTCTCCGGCTGCGCCGACCCCAACCCCCGCGGCACGGTCTTCTCCGGTGGCGGCACCACCAAAAGTGGCTGTAAGTTGTCCTGAACTCACTAGGATGCAGGTGTAAGTAGTCAATGATAGTTGGGATCTTAAACAAGTTCTTTTTTCTTTAAAATTTAATGACGGGAAACCGTAGTATTCTTCTGCAAATTTTTTTTAATGACGGGAAACAGTAGATGTTAAGTACTAGTTCTGGCAAAAAAAGATGTTTAGTAATAGTATCCATCACAGAGCAGGGTTTCGCAGTCTGAACATACAAATATATGCTCCATGTTACCTGTTTCAGAAAGTCTGAAAGCTTGCTCAGTACCTGTAAAATCAAATTGTCTTGCTGCTGCTAGATTTTGTGCAAACTAATTAAAGAGATAGCTAGATGCATTTTCTCCATGTATGCTACGTTCTGATTTATATGCTGTTGATTGATATATACCGTGCTTAACTAGATGCAGAAGCAAACTCGCTCCAACGTCAATGAGCAACTACGTCTTAGGACTGTCGATTGTACATGTCCTCTGCACCGCCCCGAGTTCAGAATTCAAAGAAATTCACTAGCCAAAAAGCCAAAGGTGACGGGCAGGCGTGATGCAGCAATTCAACGTTGTATATTAAAAGGGCGAGGGAAAGGCCGCCCTAAACGGGTTGGTCACTCGGCGGACCCTCCTCAGCCCTCGCGCTTCTATGTGCAACTGGACGGCAACGATGACATGTATATGTTGGTCATCCCCAGAGAATTCAAGCAATGTCTGAAAGGGATTCTTCCCAGGCCTATCAAGCTCAAGACCAGCGTAGGCTGCGCCTGGTATGTGCACATCGATGAGTACCAGGGTGAACTGGTCTTGAAGGATGGTTGGTTCGGGTTTGCAGAGGCGCATGAACTGCAGCTTGATGACCTTCTCGTCTTCGAGGTGAAAGACACTTCCTTGATGAATGTGTTGATCTACGACAGTAACACCTCCACCCAGAGGATAATATTTTGTGCTGATCACCCTTAGTTGCATGCATGATCTGCAGTGTTTTTAGGAAGAGGGGATCAGAATAACCTCAATATTTTATTGAATTAACTAGATGCTGCTTTTGGACCTGGGTTACTCCCCTGCTGATGTTCAAGCTGAACTTGGTTTTTGTATTAAGCTGAACTGGGGATCAGATACACTGTGATGAGACTTTGTTAATTAGCTAATATAGTATATGTTAGACTTGTTTTATTTTATTTTAATTTACTGTGATATGCTGCGGTAGTTTCAATGTGCGGTCTGATGATTTGTATTATATGTAGGTACACGGAGCTCAATATTTTGAAATATTCATAGATTTGTAAGTGTAAATGTGATATATCCCAGATGTAGTCAATGCTATCTTGTACGAACTTGTAAAATCTCAGGGAAAAATACATTTTATTTTAGAAAGTGTAAAAGTGACCAATTTTTTGATCTGATTGTAGCAAACACAAGTGCAGATGGTCAAACCCCAAAAACTTCTCATATTCATTGTTACATGGTCGAGATATAAAGGTATTTCACGCACTGGTTTAATACTCAACTGCTTACATCCATGTTTGTTTGCAGTTTTTTTTGGACACCTCTTAATGCTCCCTCCGATCCATATTTTTTTTAGATACACAGTACAAACACAGACGCTCTCATATAGATGTATCTAGACACATATTAGTTGTAGAGACATCCATTTTATCATCATGTAATGAGGATCAGATGGAGTATCGTTTTCATTTTACCAAAAGAAATGGATATATTACTGTATAGTACAACGTAGCCTGAAGCCCTGAGCTCTGAATGCAATTTCTGTGTGCACACTGAACGGATCATAACCCACACGACATGTCTCACTGGTCTGTAGGTCCGGACCCCACCAGATACTGATAAAGCCCAGTGACCCGCCGGGTGAAGTTTTGTGTGTGGATTCCTGCGTACCTGGCTTCGTTCCTCCTAGACACGCGCATTTTTTTTGACCGGGGGACACGCGCATTTATTCCCTTGCTGATTGCTGATGTATCATTCTCAGTTTCTCACAGCCCCCTCATGTTCAGAACTTCAGATCTCCCCAGATCCCTCGCCGTCCATCTCCCCTGAGTCCTCTCTCTACACCACCGGCGTCCACCACCGCTCGGACTACGCGGCTTGGACTCCGTCCTCTACGGATGCGGCGACGTCGCATCTAAAAACTCCACTAAGGCGGCGCGGCATCCCCGATTCTCTCGGTCCATGGCTGCAATGGCGGTATGTTTCCCCCGAATCACTAGCGTTGCCGGTCACATCTTTATTATATCTAAGCTGTATTGCCGGTTGCTTAGCATTGTTTGATATACAGTACTTCTCTCAGCCAGTGTATATATTAATCCTCTGGTAAAGACTCGGGTTACACATGCACCCATGCTAGCTATGTTGGGACTGGATCTAATGTGTGCAGTAATAATCGTTCAAATATGCTATTGGTCAATCCACGGCCGATGATCACATATGAGGACACCGAGCATGCATGTCTGGCTTGTGGACTCTTTAGGCCGACGCTGATTTTTTTTTGTTTGCTTGGTCAATCTGTACTGGCGGATGATGAACTGCAGATGCATTATTCTGATGCTAGACATAGCCAGCAAGCATGCATGGCTCATGCTAGCTTGATTTCTATTCTCATAGCTACTATTTATATCGATTTGGCTTCTGCGATACAATGATACACTATGCTGAATAATTTGATGATACAAGGTTGTACATATCAGCCTAGCTAGATTCAGAAGCTTATTGTTCAGACTGTGTGTTTGATAAGAACAATGATCCGCTGAGTTTGCTAGGTGCCTTTGATTATGCATTTGCTTGGAATTACGGTCAGAAGCTAGAGGCATTATCTAATTGAGGCCTCTTTTTTGCAGTGTTCAAACAAGAAGCTCAAGCTTGGAGAGAGCTTATCATGGAAGGAGACATCTGTAGAGCCAGCCCCAGTGTGCAAGGTGTTTGGGCGCATCGATGAGGAGAATACCCCTGACAGCTTCTGCAAGGTACTATGTACATCGGAGTTAGAGGTGATTTCCATCCCCAGTCGTGTTCTACCCTGGTTTTACGGTGGGTGTCCAGAGTCCATCAACCTGAAGATGTCCACTGCATGCACCTGGATTGTGGACCTGAAGCAACAAGATGGCAATGTTTTAATGGACAAAGGATGGCCAGAGTTTGTCAAAGCACATGACTTGAAGGTAGGATACCTCCTGACCTTCAAGAAGCTTGACACCAAATCATTGCAGGTGCTCATATTTGGTTACAATTGCTGTGAGAAGGTTATATGGTGTTCAGGTTATCACCCATCGCTGGGGCAACAATATGAATCACAGCTGTATTAAGTTGTCTTACAAATGTTCTTTAGAGAGAGCTGGTCTATAATAGTATACTGCTCTCTTTAATGATGCATTGTGGTGAACATGATGGTACCATTACTGGATTGTGGTCACATGTGAGGGGGGATGTTGAAATGTATAATTGGATTGCCTAGCCCTTTCCATTAGTTCGGACTTTTGGTTGCGTTGGCTAGTGCATGAAGCTTGACAAACCTTATTTATGTGTACAGCTCTCTAGTTGTACTATTAATTATTATGTGCTTATGTTGGCTGGATTGTGATGAACATGAGATGTTTTGTTGTTTACGTAAAGAAAAAAACGTGATGTTTTTTTGAATCCTGCGCTGGATATGTTTTGCACAAACTAGTGAAGTGCCCGCTGACAAAACATATTATGCGCAAATAGGCAACCCTCAGCAACGATCATGGGTTCAAGTGTCCAGGATCCAGTGCCTTGACATAAGCAAGGCACAGATGAACAGTACGGTGACTTGTAGATTTGGCCGTTGGATTGAAAATAGATAGCTAAGATCAAAGTACTGTAGCATGTAGCATATGTACTGTTCATGGTTCTAAAGCACATGCACTGTGGACGACGTACTGTAGCACATGTCATGTACATTGGTTGGTACTGTAGCAGTTACTAGTTAATAGTCATCTGTCTAATTATTTTTTATCCAACGGTTGAAAGGGAGGGGCAAGGCATGGTACGGAGTACTATTTATGTGTGCCTCGCCTTCATCAAGGCACTCGATCTCATTCCGGGTTCAAGTATTACCCCATGTAGCACCACTTTTTTTTTGGGTTAGCCAGACAACCTTCCCAATAAAAAAAAGTACTACCTTCCCTGCATGGGCCAATTGTTTGTACTTTTGGGCTGCCGCCGGCCATGTACATGGTGATTGCTGTCAGCCTGCTTACTTCGCTGATAACATTCCAAAAACACTTAATGGGCCTCCGACTCATGCCATTGGGGCCCTTCCTAATTTAAACACGGATATCCTATGATTGGCCCTCTAGAAACCGAGATTCTACATATAAAGTTATTTTTATTTCGTATCAATTATGATTATGATTCTTTTTAAATGCGCATAGCCAGTATGCGCATCTACATGGGCTCTATATTTTGATATATTCATATAGTCGATTTCAAAATTGTCATTAATTATATAAAGTTCCAAGATTTATTCTATTAGTGTGCAAGATCTTAGAGTGTATTTGTAGTTTAAAAAAAATGACAAACCTCTTCATCAGATTGTTGTTAACAAGTGCAGTGTTGTGAACCCAAAATATATTACATACTCCCTCGTAGATCAAATTTGATCTAATTAAGTTGAACTAAAACCCGGATCAACAATTAGTATGGATTAGATGCATGGAGTACGAAAAACAAATGAATAGGCAATATTTCAGTTTTTCCTTCAGTTGAGAATGCTAGAGCAGGACCCATTTGCCAGTAGCGTCCCTCAACATTTGAAGGTAAAAACAAACAGAAGGGATCGAAAAAAAAGCATCCTACATATCTCGGCTTAAAATATATCGAGAATTCACATATTTCTTGTACATAGAGGCTGACATCGGGGACCCATTGGCCAGCAGTGGAAAAAAAATCAAAGAGAGGAAACAATTATCGTACAGAGAAGCTGACATGTGGGACGCATTTTGCAGCAGCGTCCTCAACTTTAACAAAGGCGGCAGGGGATCGAAAGAAAAAGCAAAGTTGCCAGAAATCAGCGGTCAAAAATAAATCCAAGAAACGAAATGTTTATTGTTCCTAGAGGCTGACATATGGGACCCACGAGCGAGCAGCGTCCTCAACGTTTCAAAGGCGGCAGGGGATCGAAAAAAAGGCAAGTGACCATATATCAGGTGCCAAAAATAATCCAAGGAAAGAAATTTATTGTACATAGAGGATGACATATGGGTCCCGTTTTGCAGGAGCCGTCTCACCGTTTCCAAGGCGGCACGGGATCGAAAAAAAAGAAAGGAAAGGTTTATCGTTCAGAGAGGCTGAGATGTGGGACCCATGGGCCAGCAGCGTCCTCTTAGTTTCAAAGGCGGCAGGGGATAAAAAAAAGGCAAATAGCCAGTAATTAGGGTAAAAAAAATCAAACAAAGGAAACTTTGACTGTTCATAGAGGCTGACATGTGGGACCCATGAGCCAGCAGCGTCTCAACGTTTCAGAGGCGGCATGAGATCGAAAGAAAAAGGCAAATAGCCAGAAATTATGGGTCAATAATAAATCAAACAAAGGAAAGGTTTATTGTTCATAGAGGCTGACATGTGGGACCTCTGAGCCAGCAGCGTCCTCAACGTTTTAATGGCGGCACGAGATCGAAAGATAAAATAAGCCAAAAATCATTTGGTAAACAAAATCCAAGAAAAGAAACATTTACCGTTCTGAGAGGATGACATGCGGGACCCATGAGGCAGCAGCATCCTCAACGATTCCAAGGCGGCAGGGGATCAAAAGAAAAAAAAGGAAATATCCAGAAATTAATTAGGGGTTCAAAATAAATCCATCAAAAGAAACTTTTATTGTTCATAGAGGATGACATGTGGGACCGACGTGCCAACAGCATCCTCATCGTTTCAAAGGGGGCAGGAGATCAAAAGAAAAAGGCAAATAGCCAGACATTAGGGGTCAAAAATAACTCCAAAAAAGGAAACTTTTATTGTTCGTAGAGGATGACATGCGGGACCCATGATTCAGCAGCTTACTCAACGTTTCAAAGGCGGCATGAGATCGAAAGAAAAACGCAAGTGACAAAATATCAGGAGCTAAAGATAATCCAAGAAAAAAAGAAACTTTATTGTACATAGAGGATGACATGCGGGTCCCATTTAGCAGCAGCGGTCTCAACGTTTCAAATGCGGCTTGAGATCAAAAGAAAAAGAAAATAGCCAGAAATTAGGGGGTAAAAAAAACTCCAAGAAAGGAAAGCTTTATCGTTCATACAGGCTGACATGTCGGACCTATGAGCCTGCAGCTTACTCAGCGTTTCAAAGGCGGCAGGCCGGCAGGGGATCAAAAGAAAAAGGAAATAGCCAAAAATCAGATGGTGAAAAAAATCCAAGAAAAGAAACTTTTATTGTACATAGAGGATGACATGCGGGTCCCATGAGCCAGCAGGTTCCTCAACGTTTCAAACGTGGCATGAGATCGAAAGAAAAAGGAAAGTGACCAAATATCAAGAGCCAAAAATAATCCAAGAAAAGAAACTTTATTGTACATAGAGGATGACATGCGGGTCCCATGAGCCAGCAGGTTCCTCAACGTTTCAAACGTGGCATGAGATCGAAAGAAAAAGGAAAGTGACCAAATATCAAGAGCCAAAAATAATCCAAGAAAAGAAACTTTATTGTACATAGAGGATGACATGCGGGTCCCATGAGCCAGCAGGTTCCTCAACGTTTCAAACGTGGCATGAGATCGAAAGAAAAAGGAAAGTGACCAAATATCAAGAGCCAAAAATAATCCAAGAAAAGAAACTTTATTGTACATAGAGGATGACATGCGGGTCCCATGAGCCAGGGTTCCTCAAAGTTTCAAACATGGCATGAGATCGAAAGAAAAAGGAAAGTGACCAAATATCAAGAGCCAAAAATAATCCAAGAAAAGAAACTTTATTGTACATAGAGGATGACATGCGGGTCCCATGAGCCAGCAGGTTCCTCAACGTTTCAAACATGGCATGAGATCGAAAGAAAAAGGAAAGTGACCAAATATCAAGAGCCAAAAATAATCCAAGAAAAGAAACTTTATTGTACATAGAGGATGACATGTGGGTCCCATTTTGCAGCAGCGGTCTCAACGTTTCCAAGGCGGCACAGGACCAAAAGAAAAATGAAGTAGCCAGAAATCAGGGGGTGAAAAAAATCCAAGAAAAGAAAGATTTCAATTGGGCTGTATCTGGACATCTGGGCCTTCGAACTATCCTGCTGGGCCTTTTGTCTCGTACAATTTCAGCCCACTCCAAAACAGGAAAGTTCGGATTTTTCTAAAAAAACAGGAAAGTCCTATGCTTCGCAAAAACAAAAAACAAGGACACTCAACATATAAGTTTGTTTATGTAAAAATAAAGATTTAATTTATCCGTTTGCAATAGCTCAGAGCGAAATAATCAAGATATCACATGTTTCTTGTACGGGGAGGCTGACATCGGGGACCCATGAGCCAGCAGCGTCGTCAACGTTTCAAAGGCGGCAGGGGATCGAAAATAAAATAAAAAACCAAAAGTCAGTTGGTAACAAAATCCAAGAAAAGAAAACATTTATCGTTCTGAGAGGATGACATGCGGGACCCATGAGGCAGCAGCATTCTCAAACGTTTCCAAGGCGGCAGGGGATCAAAAGAAAAATAAAGGAAATAGCCAGAAATTATTTAGGGGTCAAAAATAAATCCACCAAAGGAAACTTTTATTGTTCATAGAGGATGACATGTGGGACCGACCTGCCAACAGCGTCCTCATCGTTTCAACGGGGGCAGGGGATCAAAAGAAAAAGGCAAATAGCCAGAAATTAGGGGTCAAAAATAACTCCAATAAAGGAAACTTTTATTGTTCGTAGAGGATGACATGCGGGACCCATGAGCCAGCAGCTTACTCAATGTTTCAAAGGCGGCATGAGATCGAAAGAAAAAGGCAAGTGACCAAATATCAGGAGCCAAAAATAATCCAAGATTTATTGTACATAGAGGATGACATGTGGGTCCCATTTTGCAGCAGCGGTCTCAATGTTTGTAATGCGGCTTGAGATCAAAAGAAAAAGAAAGTAGCTAGTAATTAGGGGGTGAAAAAAAATCCAAGAAAAGAAACTTGATGGACATAGAGGATGACATGCGGGTCCCTTGAACCAACAGCTTACTCAACGTTTCAAAGGGGGCAGGGGATCAAAAGAAAAAGGCAAGCCAAAAATCAGAGGGTGAAAAAAATCCAACAAAGGAAACTTTTATAGCACACAGAGGATGACATGCGGGTCCCATGAGCCAGAGGTACCTCCACGTTTCAAACGTGGCATGAGATCGAAAGAAAAAGGCAAGTGACCAAATATGAGGTGCCAAAAAAACTCCAAGAAAAGAAAGTTGATTGCTCATAGAGGATGACATGCGGGTCCCATTTAGCAGCAGCGGTCTCACCGTTTGAGAGGTGGCAGGGGATCGAAAGAAAAAGTCAAGTGACCAAATATGAGGTGCCAAAAAAATCCAAGAAAAGAAAGTTTTATAGTACATAGAGGATGACATGCGGGTCCCATTTAGCAGCAGCGGTATCACCGTTTGAGAGGCGGCAGGGGATCGAAAGAAAAAGTCAAGTGACCAAATATGAGGTGCCAAAAAATCCAAGAAAAGAAAGTTTTATAGTACATAGAGGATGACATGCGGGTCCCATTTAGCAGCAGCGGTATCACCGTTTGAGAGGCGGCAGGGGATCGAAAGAAAAAGGCAAGTGACCAAATATGAGGTGCCAAAAATAATCCAGGAAAAGAAAGTTTTATAGTACATAGAGGATGACATGCGGGTCCCAGTTAGCAGCAGCGGTATCACCGTTTGAGAGGCGGCAGGGGATCGAAAGAAAAAGGCAAGTGACCAAATTTGAGGTGCCAAAAAAACTCCAAGAAAAGAAAGTTGATTGCACATAGAGGATGACATGCGGGTCCCATTTAGCAGCAGCGGTCTCAACGTTTCCAAGGCGGCAAGGGATCAAAAGAAAAAGGAAGTAGCCAGAAATCAGGGGGTCAAAAAAATCCAAGAATAGAAAGAATTTTGGTTCATAGAGGATGACATGCGGGACCCATGATCCTGCATCGTAAACGGCTCGATCGGAGAACGTTGAACGAGATGGCGCGATCTAGAAAAAAACAATGCCAGAGAGGCTGCCATCTGGGCCCTACATCCCTCGGCGGTGCGGATTTGCGTTGACTCGGCCGGCGAACCCGAGATTTCGAGATGCACCACGTCCCGGGCCACCATACGCGACGTTTTGGCCGCTTTCGTCGGGCTAGGTGGCCTCAAAAACGAGAAAAAAAAGTTTTGACATGCACCACGGAGGGACCAAAAATCGTCGGCCATGGTACACCAGCAACCACGGCGCGACTTCAACTTCGTCGGCCATGGCAACTTTTCTTGTAGTGTCAAGGAGCAACTCTGTATCACTTATATGTGCTCATATACATCAGACATGCAGGAGTAGGGGTTTTACCTCCACCGCGAGGGCCCTGAACCTGGGTACATCACCGTGTGCTGTGTACCAATCCCGCATCCGGATACCGTCGACGCCCATACAGGAACCACCTCTCTTTAGCTACCCCGTAGCATATGCCATGACTATACCACGACATTCAATGGAGGCATGAACCCACTATCGAGCATAAATACCCCCTCTTGGAGTTACAAGTATCAACTTGGCCAGAGCCTCTACTAGCAACGGAGAGCATGCAAGAACATAAACAACACATATATGATAGATTGATAATCAACTTGACATAATATTCTATATTCATCGGATCCCACCAAACACAACATGTAGCATTACAAATAGATGATCTCGATCATGATAGGTAGCTCACAAGATCTAAACATGATAGCACAAGCGGAGAAGACAACCAACTAGCTACTGCTATGGACCCATAGTCCAAGGATGAACTACTCATGCATCAATCCGGAGGCGGGCATGATGATGTAGAGCCCTTGATGTCCACGTGTGCTTCTATTCTTGTAGACAGTGTTGGGCCTCCAAGAGCAGAGGTTTGTAGAACAACAGCAAGTTTCCCTTAAGTGAATCACCCAAGGTTTATCGAACTCAGGGAGGTAGAGGTCAAAGATAGTCCTCTCAAGCAACCCTGCAATTAAGATACAAGAAGTCTCTTGTGTCCCCAACACACCTAATACACTTGTCGATGTATAGGCGCACTAGTTCGGCGAAGAGATAGTAAAACACAGGTGGTATAGATGGTGGTAATATTGCAGGAAGTAAAGATGCAGTAAAAAGTAAACACAGTTGCAGTATTTGAAACAAGGCCTAGGGATCATACTTTAGCTTGACACGCGTAGATGCACACGTCCGTTGGGAACCCCAAGTGGAAGGTATGATGCGTATAGAAGCAAGTTTCCCTCAGTATGAAACCAAGGTTTAATCGAACCAGTAGGAGCCAAGAAGCACGTTGAAGGTTGATGGTCGCGAAATGTGATGCGGCGCAACACCAGGGATTCCGGCGCCAACTAGGAACCTGCACAACACAACCAAAGTACTTTGCCCCAACGAAACAGTGAGGTTGTCAATCTCACCGGCTTGCTGTAACAAAGGATTAAACGTATCGAGTGGAAGATGTTTGCAAAGAAAACAGTAAAACAAGTAGAATGTATGCTATGTAAAGAATAGGACCGGGGTCCACAGTTCACTAGAGGTGTCTCTCCCATAAGATAAAAGCATGTTGGGTGAACAAATTACAGTCGGGCAATTGACAAATAGAGAAAGGCATAACAATGCATATACATGACATGGTAAATATAGTGAGATTTAATCCGGGCATTACGACAAAGTACATAGACCGCCATCCAACTGCATCTATGCCTAAAAAGTCCACCTTCAGGTTATCGTCCGAACCCCCTCCAGTATTAAGTTGCAAAGCAACAGACAATTGCATTAAGTATTGTGCGTAATGTAATCAACAACTACATCCTTAGACATAGCATCAATGTTTTATCCCTAGTGGCAACAACACATCCACAACCTTAGAACTTTCTGTCACTGTCCCAGATTCAATGGAGGCATGAACCCACTATCGAGCATAATTACTCCCTCTTGGAGTTAAGAGTAAAAACTTGGCCAGAGCCTCTACTAATAACGGAGAGCATGCAAGATCATAAACAACACATGAACAATAGATTGATAATCACCATAATCATAGTACTCTCTATCCATCGGATCCCGACAAACACAACATATAGAATTACATATAGATGATCTTGATCATGTTAGGCAGCTCACAAGATCTAACAATGAAGCACAACAAGGAGAAGACGACCATCTAGCTACTGCTATGGACCCATGGTCCAGGGGTGAACTACTCACTCATCACTCCGGAGGCGATCATGGCGATGAAGAGTCCTCCGGGAGATGAATCCCCTCTCCGGCAGGGTGCCGGAGGCGATCTCCAATCCCCCGAGATGGGATTCGCGGCGGCGGCGTCTCTGTAAGGTTTTTCGTATCGTGGCTCTCGGTACTGGGGGTTTCGCGACGGGAGCTTTAAGTAGGCGGAAGGTCAACGCGAGGGGCCACACGAGGGGCCCAGGGGGCAGGGCCGCGCGGCCAAGGGCTGGGCCGCGCCGGCCACCCCCCTGGCTGCCTCGTGGCCCCACTTCGTTAGGTCTTCGGTCTTCTGGAAGCTTCGTGCAAAAATAGGACCCTGGGCGAAAGTTTCGTCCAATTCCGAGAATATTTCTTTACTAGGATTTCTGAAACCAAAAACAGCAGAAAACAGCAACTGGCTCTTCGGCATCTTGTTAATAGGTTAGTTCCAGAAAATGCATAAATATGACATATAATGTGCATAAAACATGTAGGTATCATCAATAAAGTAGCATGGAACATAAGAAATTATCGATACGTTGGAGACGTATCAGCATCCCCAAGCTTAGTTCTGCTCGTCCCGAGCAGGTAAAACGATAACAAAGATAATTTCTGAAGTGACATGCCATCATAATCTTGATCATACTATTTGTAAACATATGTAATGAATGCAGCGATCAAAGCAAAGGTAATGACATGAGTAAACAACTGAATCATATAGCAAAGACTTTTCATGAATAGTACTTCAAGACAAGCATCAATAAGTCTTGCATAAGAGTTAACTCGTAAAGCAATAAATCAAAGTAAAGGTGTTGAAGCAACACATAAGAAGATTAAGTTTCAGCGGTTGCTTTCAACTTGTAACATGTATATCTCATGGATATTGTCAACATAAAGTAATATAACAAGTGCAATATGCAAGTATGTAGGAATCAATGCACAGTTCACACAAGTGTTTGCTTCTTAAGGTGGAAGGAGATAGGTAAACTGACTCAACAATAAAAGTAAAAGAATGGTCCTTCAAAGAGGAAAGCATCGATTGCTGTATTTGTGCTAGAGCTTTTATTTTGAAAACATGAAACAATTTTGTCAACGGTAGTAATAAAGCATATGAGTTATGTAAATTATATCTTACAAGTTGCAAGCCTCACGCATAGTATACTAATAGTGCCCGCACCTTGTCCTACTTAACTTGGACTACCGGATCTTTGCATGCCATGTTTCAACCAAGTGTCACAAAGGGGTACCTCCATGCCGCCTGTACAAAGGTCCAAGGAGAATGCTCGCATTTCGGATTTCTCGCTTTTGATTATTCTCAACTTAGACATCCATACCGGGACAACATGGACAACAGATAATGGACTCCTCTTTAATGCATAAGCATGTAGCAAAGTTATTATTCTCATATGAGATTGAGGATATATGTCCAAAACTGAAACTTCCACCATGGTTCATGGCTTTAGTTAGCGGCCCAATGTTCTTCTCTAACAATTTTGCATGCTCCAACCACTAAAATGATAGACCTTCAGACAAGACGGACATGCATAGCAACTCACATGATATTCAACAATAGTTGATGGCGTTCCCCAGAAGCATGGTTATCGCACAACAAGCAACTTAATAAAATATAAAGTGCATAAGTACATATTCAATACTACGATAGTTTTTAAGGCTATTTTGTCCCATGAGCTATATATTGCAAAGGTGAATGATGGAATTTTAAAGGTAGCACTCAAGCAATTTACTTTGGAATGGCGGGAAATACCATGTAGTAGGTAGGTATGGTGGACACAAATGGCATAGTGGTTGGCTCAAGGATTTTGGATGCATGAGAAGTATTCCCTCTCGATACAAGGTTTAGGCTAGCAAGGTTATTTGAAGCAAACTCAAGGATGAACAAGTGCAGCAAGACTCACATAAAAGACATATTGTAAACATTATAAGACTCTACACTGTCTTCCTTGTTGTTCAAAACTCAATACTAGATATTATCTAGACCTTAGAGAAACCAAATATGCAAATCAAATTTTAGCAAGCTCTATGTATTTCTTCATTAATGGGTGCAAAGCATATGATGCAAGAGCTTAAACATGAGCACAACAATTGCCAAGTATCACATTATCCAAGACATTTTTAGAATTACTACATGTAGCATTTTCCAATTCCAACCATATAACAAATTAACGAAGAAGAAACTTCGCCTTGAACATTATGAGTAAAGCCTAAGGACACATGTGTCCATATGCAACAGCGGAGCGTGTCTCTCTCCCACAAAGTGAATGCTAGGATCCATCTTATTCAAACAAAAACAAAAACAAAAACAAACCGACGCTCCAAGTAAAGAACACAAGATGTGACTGAATAAAAATATAGTTTCAGGGGAGGAACCTGATGATGTTGTCGATGAAGAAGGGGATGCCTTGGGCATCCCCAAGCTTAGATGCTTGAGTCTTCTTAAAATATGCAGGGATGAACCACGGGGGCATCCCCAAGCTTAGAGCTTTCACTCCTCTTGATCTTAGTATATCATTCTCCTCTCTTGACCCTTGAAAACTTCCTTCACACCAAACTTCAAGCAAACTCATTAGAGGGTTAGTGCATCATTAATAATTCACACATTCAGAGGTGACACAATCATTATTTTCACTTCTGGACATTGCATAATGCTACTGGACATTAATGGATCAAAGAAATAAATCCAACATAGCAAAAGAGGCAATGCGAAATAAAAGGCAGAATCTGTCAAAAACAGAACAGTCCGTAAAGACGAATTTATAAATGGCACCAGACTTGCTCAAATGGAAAAACTCAAAACTAATGAAAGTTGCGTATATATCTGAGGATCACGCTCGTAAATTGGCAGATTTTTTCGAATTTTCTACAGAGAATTGTGCCCAGATTCGTGACAGACAGCAATGCTGTTTCTGCGCAGCAATCCCAAATATAACATCAACTTTGACATAGAAACTTTACTTGGCACAAAAACATGATAAGGAGAGGTTGCTACAGTAGTAAACAACTTCCAAGACTCAACAAAACAAAAAATTGCTGTAGGTAAAAACATGGGTTGTCTCCCATAAGCGCTTTTCTTTAACGCCTTTCAGCTAGGCGCAGAAAGTGCAAATCAAGTAACATCGAGAGTAGAAGCATCAACATCATAGCTTGTTCTAATAATAGAATCAAAAGGCAACTTCATTCTCTTTCTAGGGAAGTGTTCCATACCTTTCTTGAGAGGAAATTGATATTTAATATTACCTTCCCTCATATCAATAACAGCACCAACAGTTCGAAGAAAAGGTCTTCCCAACACAATTGGACAAGATGCATTGCATTCGATATCCAAGACAACAAAATCAACGGGGACAAGGTTATTGTTAACCGTAATATGCACATTATCAATCCTCCCCAAAGGTTTCTTTTTAACATTATCGGCGAGATTAACATCCAAATAACAATTCTTTAATGGTGGCAAGTCAAGCATATCATAAATCTTTTTAGGCATAACAGAAATACTTGCACCAAGATCACATAAGGCATTACATTCAAAGTCATTGAATTTCATTTTAATGATGGGCTCCCAACCATCTTCTAACTTTCTAGGAATAGAAGTTTCAAGTTTTAGTTTCTCTTCTCTAGCTTTTATGAGAGCATTTGTAATATGTTTTGTAAAGGCTAAATTTATAGCACTAGCATTAGGACTTTTAGCAAGTTTTTGCAAGAACTTTATAACTTCAGAGATGTGGCAATCATCAAAATCTAAATCATTATGAGCTACAGCAATGGGATCATTATTCCCAAGGTTGGAAAAAATTTCAGCAGTTTTATCACAAGCAGTTTCAGCAGTTTTAGCAATTTCAGGCAGTTTTGTACGCTTTGCACTAGGAGTAGAAACATTGCCAACACCAATTATTTTACCATTGATAGTAGGAGGTGCAGCAACATGTGAAGAATTAGCATTACTAGTAGTGGTAATAGTCCAAACTTTAGCTACATTATTCTCTTTAGCTAGTTTTTCATTTTCTTCTCTATCCCACCTAGCACGCAATTCAGCCATTAATCTTATATTCTCATTAATTCTAACTTGGATGGCATTTGCTGTAGTAGTAATCTTATTATCAAGATCATTATTAGGCATAACTTTCAACTTTAAAAGATTAACATCAGAGGCAAGCCTATCAACTCTAGAAGCGATAGTATCAATTTTATCAAGCTTTTCCTCAACAGATTTGTTAAAAGCAGTTTGTGTACTAATAAATTCTTTAAGCATGGCTTCAAGACCAGAGGGTACACTTCTATTATTGTTGTAAGAATTCCCATAAGAATTACCATAACCATTACCATTAGCAGAAGGATATGGCCTATAGTTATTACCAGAGTTGTTCCTATAAGCATTGTTGTTGAAATTATTATTTTTAATGAAATTCACATCAACATTTTCTTCTTGAGCAACCAATGAAGCTAAAGGAACATTATTTGGATCAACATTAGATCTACCATTCACAAGCATAGACATAATCACATCAATCTTATCACTCAAGGAAGAGGTTTCTTCAACAGAATTTACCTTCTTACCTTGTGGAGCTCTTTCCGTGTGCCATTCAGAGTAATTTATCATCATATCATCAAGAAGTTTTGTAGCCGCCCCCAATGTGATGGACATAAAGGTACCTCCAGCAGCTGAATCCAATAAATTCCGCGAAGAAAAATTTAGTCCTGCATAGAAGGTTTGGATGATCATCCAAGTAGTCAGTCCATGGGTTGGGCAATTCTTTACCAAAGTTTTCATTCTCTCCCATGCTTGAGCAACATGTTCAGTATCTAATTGCTTAAAATTCATTATGCTACTTCTCAAAGAAATAATTTTAGCGGGAGGATAATATCTACTAATAAAAGCATCCTTGCATTTAGTCCATGAATCAATACTATTCTTAGGCAAAGATAGCAACCAATCTTTAGCTCTTCCTCTTAATGAGAAAGGAAACACTTTCAATTTAATAATATCACCATCTACATCTTTATACTTTTGCATTTCACAAAGTTCAACAAAATTATTGAGATGGGCAGCAGCATCATCAGAACTAGCACCAGAAAATTGTTCTCTCATGACTAGATTTAGTAAAGCAGGTTTAATTTCAAAGAATTCTGCTGTAGTAGCAGGTGGAGCAATAGGTGTGCATAGGAAATCATTATTATTTGCATTTGTGAAGTCACACAACTTAGTATTTTCAGGGTTGGCCATTTTAGCAACAGTAAATAAAGCAAACTAGATAAAGTAAATGCGAGTAACTAATTTTTTTGTGTTTTTGATATAGAGAGCAAGACAGTAAATAAAGTAAAACTAGCAACTAATTTTTTTGTGTTTTGATTTAGTGCAGCAAACAAAGTAGTAAATAAAATAAAGCAAGACAAAAACAAAGTAAAGAGATTGAGAAGTGGAGACTCCCCTTGCAGCGTGTCTTGATCTCCCCGGCAACGGCGCCAGAAATTTAGCTTGATACGCGTAGATGCACACGTCCGTTGGGAACCCCAAGTGGAAGGTATGATGCGTATAGAAGCAAGTTTCCCTCAGTATGAAACCAAGGTTTAATCGAACCAGTAGGAGCCAAGAAGCACGTTGAAGGTTGATGGTCGCGAAATGTGATGCGGCGCAACACCAGGGATTCCGGCGTGGAACCTGCACAACACAACCAAAGTACTTTGCCCCAACGAAACAGTGAGGTTGTCAATCTCACCGGCTTGCTGTAACAAAGGATTAAACGTATCGAGTGGAAGATGTTTGCAAAGAAAACAGTAAAACAAGTAGAATGTATGCTATGTAAAGAATAGGACCGGGGTCCACAGTTCACTAGAGGTGTCTCTCCCATAAGATAAAAGCATGTTGGGTGAACAAATTACAGTCGGGCAATTGACAAATAGAGAAAGGCATAACAATGCATATACATGACATGGTAAATATAGTGAGATTTAATCCGGGCATTACGACAAAGTACATAGACCGCCATCCAACTGCATCTATGCCTAAAAAGTCCACCTTCAGGTTATCATCCGAACCCCCTCCAGTATTAAGTTGCAAAGCAACAGACAATTGCATTAAGTATTGTGCGTAATGTAATCAACAACTACATCCTTAGACATAGCATCAATGTTTTATCCCTAGTGGCAACAGCACATCCACAACCTTAGAACTTTCTGTCACTGTCCCAGATTCAATGGAGGCATGAACCCACTATCGAGCATAATTACTCCCTCTTGGAGTTAAGAGTAAAAACTTGGCCAGAGCCTCTACTAATAACGGAGAGCATGCAAGATCATAAACAACACATGAACAATAGATTGATAATCACCATAATCATAGTACTCTCTATCCATCGGATCCCGACAAACACAACATATAGAATTACATATAGATGATCTTGATCATGTTAGGCAGCTCACAAGATCTAACAATGAAGCACAACAAGGAGAAGACGACCATCTAGCTACTGCTATGGACCCATGGTCCAGGGGTGAACTACTCACTCATCACTCCGGAGGCGATCATGGCGATGAAGAGTCCTCCGGGAGATGAATCCCCTCTCCGGCAGGGTGCCGGAGGCGATCTCCGAATCCCCCGAGATGGGATTCGCGGCGGCGGCGTCTCTGTAAGGTTTTCCGTATCGTGGCTCTCGGTACTGGGGGTTTCGCGACGGGAGCTTTAAGTAGGCGGAAGGTCAACGCGAGGGGCCACACGAGGGGCCCAGGGGGCAGGGCCGCGCGGCCAAGGGCTGGGCCGCGCCGGCCACCCCCCGGCTGCCTCGTGGCCCCACTTCGTTAGGTCTTCGGTCTTCTGGAAGCTTCGTGCAAAAATAGGACCCTGGGCGAAAGTTTCGTCCAATTCCGAGAATATTTCTTTACTAGGATTTCTGAAACCAAAAACAGCAGAAAACAGCAACTGGCTCTTCGGCATCTTGTTAATAGGTTAGTTCCAGAAAATGCATAAATATGACATATAATGTGCATAAAACATGTAGGTATCATCAATAAAGTAGCATGGAACATAAGAAATTATCGATACGTTGGAGACGTATCAGCACTCTCAACATTGATCACATAATAAATTAATAACTTCTCCTCACTTGTGCTACATATACTCTTGTTTGATAACAAACACCATTCATTGTGTAGGGCTACAAGAGCTCCCTCAAGCCGGAGTTAACAAGCGCCACAACATTCGGCATTCATATTTAAGTAACCTTAGAGCATAATAGATCTTTGCAATTTAAACCGAGTACTAACATAGCATACACACTGTCACCATTACACTATGAAGGGGGAATAGATCACATCAATACTATCATAGTAATAATTAACTCCATAACCTACAAGAGATTATGATCATAACCTACGCCAAGTACTACACGATGCACACACTGTCACCATTACACCATGAAGGAGGAATAGACTACTTTAATAACATCACAAGAGTAGCACATAGACTAGTAGCGATACAAAGCTCATCATATGGATCTCAATCATGCAAAGCAATTCATGAGATCATTGTATTGGAGTACAGAGAGAGATTAACCACATAGCTACCGGTACAGCCCTTAGCCTCGAGGGAGAACTACTCCCTCCTCATCATGGGAGCAGCAGCGTTGATGGAGATGGCGGTGGTGTCGATGGAGATGCCTTCCGGGGGCAATTCCCCGTCCCGGCGGCATGCCGGAACAGAGACTTCTGTCCCCTGAATCTTGGCTTCGCGATGGCGGCGGCTCTGGAACTTTTCTCGTATCGTGGCTTATCGGTGTCGAGGATTTAGGTCACGACGACTTATATAGGCGAAGAAACGGAGTCGGAAGGGTTGGGGGGCCCACACGGCGCGCCCCCCCTCTGGCCGCGCCGCCATGGCGTGTGGGGGCCCTGGGCCTCCCTCTGGTCCCTCTCCGGTGTTCTGGAAGCTTCGTGGAAATATAAGATCGTGGGCCTTGATTTCGTCCAATTTCGAGAATATATCCTGTGTAGAAAACAGAAAACAGGAACTGGCACTTCGGCATCTTGTTAATAGGTTAGTTCCGGAAAATGCATCAAAACATCATAAAGTGTGAACAAAACATGTAGGTATTGTAATAAAACTAGCATGGAACATAAGAAATTATAGATACGTTGGAGACGTATCAAGCATCCCCAAGCTTAGTTCTTACTCGCCCTCGAGTAGGTAAACGATAACAACAAATAATTTCTGAAGTGACATGCTACCAACATAATCTTGATCAACATTATTGTAAAGCATATGAGATGAATGGAGTGATCTGAAGCAAAAGATTGCTAACAAAAGATAATGACTAAACAAATGAATCATATAGCAAAACTTTTCATGAATAGTACTTTCAAGACAAGCATCAACAAGACTTGCATAAGAGCTAACTCATAAGCAATAAATTCAAAGTAGAATGCATTGAAGCAACACAAAGGATGATTAAGTTTCAGCAATTGCTTTCAACTTGTAACATGTATATCTCATGGATATTTGTCAACATAGAGTAATATAACAAGTGCAATAAGTAAACATGTAAGAATTAATGCACACAGTTAACACAAGTGTTTGCTTCTAAGATATAAAGAGGTAGGTAAACTGACTCAACATAAAGTAAAAGAATGGCCCTTCGCAGAGGGAAGCATGGATTACTATTTTTGTGCTAGAGATTTTATTTTGAAAACATAGAAACAATTTTGTCAACGGTAGTAATAATTCATATGTGCTATGCATAATACTTCCTACAAGTTGCAAGCCTCATGCATAGAGTACTAATAGTGCTCGCACCTTGTCCTAATTAGCTTGGATTAACACGGATTATCATTGCATGACATATGTTTCAACCAAGTGTCACAAAGGGGTACCTCTATGCCGCCTGTACAAAGGTCCAAGGAGATCAATTGCATTTGATTTCTCGTTTTTAACAGATCTCAACTTAGGACATCCATACCGGGACAACATAGACAACAGATAATGGACTCCTCTTTTAATGCTTAAGCATTCAACAACAGATAATATTCTCATAAGAGATTGAGGTTGTATGTCCAAACTGAAAACTTCCACCATGATACATGGCTTTGGTTAGCGGCCCAATGTTCTTCTCTAACAATATGCATACTCAAACCATTTGATCATGAAAATCACCCTTACTTCAGACAAGACGAACATGCATAGCATCTCACATGATATCCAACAAAGGTAAAAAGTTGATGGCGTCCCCAGAAACATGGTTACCGCTCAACAAGCAACTTATAAGAAATAAGACACATAACTACATATTCATCACCACAATAGTTTTTAAGCTATTTGTCCCATGAGCTATATATTGCAAAGATAAAGGAATGAAATTTTAAAGGTAGCACTCAAGTAATTTACTTTGGAATGGCAGAAAAATACCACATAGTAGGTAGATATGGTGGACACAAATGGCATGGGTTTTGGCTCAAGGTGTTTGGATGCACGAGAAGCATTTCCTCTCAGTACAAGGCTTTGGGCTAGCAAGGTTGTTTGAAGCAAACACAAGTATGAACAGGTACAACAAAACTTACACAAGAACATATTGCAAGCATTATAAGACTCTACACTGTCTTCCTTGTTGTTCAAACACTTTACCAGAAAATATCTAGACTTAGAGAGACCAATCATGCAAACCAAATTTTAACAAGCTCTACGGTAGTTCTCCACTAATAGATTTAAACTACATGATGCAAGAGCTTAAACATGATCTATGAGAGCTCAAAACAATTGCCAAGTATCAAGTTATTCCAAACCATATGAAGCATTTTCTGATTCCAACCAAATAGCAACAAGTGAAGCGATCAACTTTCGCCCTGAACATTAAAGCACAACTAAGAACACAAGTGTTCCATATGAAAAAGCGGAGCGTGTCTCTCTCCCACATGAGCATGAATTTATTCAGAGAATGAAAATAACAAAACGAAAATAAAAGCACACAGATGCTCCAAGTAAAGTACATAAGATGTGAAGGAATAAAAATATAGTTTCACTAGAAGTGACCTGATAAGTTGTCGATGAAGAAGGGATGCCTTGGGCATCCCCAAGCTTAGATGCTTGAGTCTTCTTAAAATATGCAGGGATGAACCACGGGGCATCCCCAAGCTTAGACCTTTCACTCTTCTTGATCATAGTATATCATCCTCTTCTCTTGACCCTTGAAAACTTCCTCCACACCAAACTTCAAGCAAACTCATTAGAGGGTTAGTGCATAATAAAAAATTCATATATTCAGAGGTGACATAATCATTCTTAACACTTCTGGACATTGCACAAAGCTACTGAAAGTTAATGGAACAAAGAAACCCATTCAACATAGCAAAAGCGGCAATGCGAAATAAAAGGCAGAATCTGTCAAAACAGAACAGTCCGTAAAGACGAATTTTACAGAGGCACTTAACTTGCTCAAACGGAAAAACTCAAAACTAATGAAAGTTGCGTACATATCTGAGGATCACGCACGTAAATTGGCAGATTTTTTGATTTTTTTACAGAGAGTTCTGCGCTAATTCGTGATAGACAATTCTGTTTCTGCGCAGCAATCCAAATCTAGCATCAACTTTACCATAGGACTTTACTTGGCACAAAAAACATGATAAGGAGAGGTTGCTACAGTAGTAACAACTTCCAAGACTCAACAATACAGTAATAAAATAAACACATGGGTTATCTCCCAAGAAGTTCTTTCTTTATAGCCATTAAGATGGGCTCAGTAATTTCAATGATACTCTCGCAAGAAATAAGAGTTGAAGCAAAAGAGAGCATCAAGAAGCAAATTCAAAACACATTTAAGTCTAACCCACTTCCTATGAAAAGGAATCTTGTACACAAATAAATTCATGAAGAACAAAGTGACAAGCATAGAAAGGCAACACAAGCGCAACTTCAAGATTCTCAACATAAAGAGGGGAAACTTAATATTATTAAGATGCATATAACCATGTTTCCCTCTCTCATAATAACTTTCAGTAGCATCATGAACAAACTCAACAATATAACTATCACATAAAGCATTCTTGTCATGAGCTACATGCATAAAATTATTACTCTCCACATAAGCATAATCAATTTTATTAGTTGTAGTGGGAGCAAATTCAATAAAATAGCTATCATTATTATTCTCATCACCATAATCATCATATATAGGAGGCATATTGTAATCATAATTAACTTTCTCCTCAATAGTAGGTGGACTGAAAATATCATATTCATCATTGCAAGCATCATATATAGGAGGTAAAGTATCATCAAAGTAAATTTTCTCCTCCATGCTTGGGGGACTAAAAATATCATGCTCCTCAAAACCAGCTTCCCCAAGCTTAAATTCTTCCATAGCTTTAGCAATAATGGTGTTCAAAGAGTTCATGCTAATAACATTGCTACAACTATTTTGCAAACAAAGTTCCATGGGTTTTTTAATTTTCTCTTCAAACACATCATGTCCTAATTCAAGATAAAGTTCATAAAGATCTCTAATTTTGTTGTTGTTTTCCATTAAGCCTAACTAGTGAAAATAAAAACAAGAAACAAAAAGATTTAATTGCAGAATCTAAAGGAGATAGCTTCGAGCACTCACACACCGGCAACAGTGCTAGGAAATAGCTTAGTAGTCGGAGGATGTGAATACCTTTTACCTTACCTCCCCGGCAACGGCGCCAGAAAATAGCTTGATGTCTACGTGTGCTTCTATTCTTGTAGACAGTGTTGGGCCTCCAAGAGCAGAGGTTTGTAGAACAGCAGCAAGTTTCCCTTAAGTGAATCACCCAAGGTTTATCGAACTCAGGGAGGTAGAGGTCAAAGATAGTCCTCTCAAGCAACCCTGCAATTAAGATACAAGAAGTCTCTTGTGTCCCCAACACACCTAATACACTTGTCGATGTATAGGTGCACTAGTTTGGCGAAGAGATAGTAAAACACAGGTGGTATAGATGGTGGTAATATTGCAGGAAGTAAAGATGCAGTAAAACAGTAAACAAGCGATGTTTGCAGTATTTGGAAACAAGGCCTAGGGATCATACTTTCACTAGTGGACACTCTCAACATTGATCACATAATAAATTAATAACTTCTCCTCACTTGTGCTACATATACTCTTGTTTGATAACAAACACCATTCATTGTGTAGGGCTACAAGAGCTCCCTCAAGCCGGAGTTAACAAGCGCCACAAAATTCGGCATTCATATTTAAGTAACCTTATGTTGCCTGCCAAAACCCACCGGCGAGCAGTGGTTAAGCAACACGAAGAGCCGGAGGCTTCCAAGGCGGCAGCGGGCCCTGGTCCCTCGACGTCGTCCCGCAAATGCTCCGGCACACGACCTGGCGGTTGCAAGGGCGTGCCACCTGACCTATACCTGGCCAGGAAGGTGTTGGATTGCTTCGATTAGTTTCCTGCATGGCAGACACGTAAACATTAAATACGAGCCCTATCGGCTCTCAGGTTGCCCTGCGGATCGGCTCAAAGAGCCGATCGCCCCATGGTTCACGTTGGATTTTCAATGACATGGGGATCCTGCTTGATCATAACAAAGCTAAACCAATCTACGACAGTTTAGGGTTTTCACCGTATGATCGGAACATCCTACGCGTAGTTGAGCCTAATAGACACGAAAGATAATGGAAAACTAACCCTAAAAGAGGCCTAAAAACCAACATTAAGTTAATTCCCGGAACATCCCTCTTAGGACTAACAAACCATACCTAACGCACTACCGGATCGTTCAACCCGTTTGCAAGGCCTAACCATACGGATATTAAACTAATCCTTGAAGAACAAGGAGCAACTATAACAGATCGGATCTACTAAGTAACGAACAAGCAAGATGCTGCCCTTACACCTAGATAGGTGTAAGGGCAGCTAGATATTGAGGGACGGCACAGCTAAGCAGATATGCGCAAGAAAAGCATCTATGCAAGCCCCAAAACATCTACGATAAATAGTGCTACTCGCCATCAACAACGCTTCAGTACGAGCAACACAAGGTAAACGAATAAACGTTGTGCTGCCTAGATGCGATCTAGGCAGCATGATGCTTACCCGGGAGAAACCCTCGAAAGAAGGGGTGGCGATGCGCCTGATTTGTGTTTGTTGTGAACGTGATTGTCCTCCTTTTCCGATAACCCTAGATACATATTTATAGTCCAAGGGACTTTCTAATTCGGGCGTGCACCTAACCTATCTTTTAATCTAAACTAAGATGCGATCTACTATATTACAGATACACGGGCAATTAAGCCCAAATTCTTCGCAAGGCCGCTTCAAAGATGCTCCACGTGTGTATCCTTCAAGCCCATCTTCACTTACGGCCCATCTCCTGATTTGGCCAAAATCCGGTGATAACACATGCCCCCCTGGTTTTGGTAATGATAATTTCAAAACCACTCTATTTTTCCTTCGAGGGGTCATGTCGTGGCAGAGCAGAACCGTCGCAGTATTCTTCATCATGATGCCTTGCCTTCTCAACTTCTCTGCACGATTTGACAGTTTTGGCACCACATCCTCGGGAACTGTTCGAGCATTGAATCTCCAATATATATCCATTTATTTAACCGCATCGAACAGTTTTACCTCCTCATCCCCTTGCTCCAAACCAGCCGTCAGCCAAAAACCCTCTTCCTCTGTAGCCATGTCTTCCTCTTCCTCCTCCCAATCCTCTTCCTCGAGTGAGCTGGAGCCAGAGGTCAATCAGATGGCCATCTACGATGCTCTCGCGCCTGAGCATTGGGATGCGAGAGAATGGGACTTCTCCATCGAGTCGGAAGCCGACGAACCCCGCACCGTCGGGGAGGAAGACCTCCGGTTCCTCGTCGACGGGGAGCTGGAAGCGGCGTGCGAAGACGACCTCCTCTCATGGGAGATGGATCCTTCCTCCGACGAAGAGGAAGAAGAAGCGGAGGAGTCTGAAGAAGAAGACTCCTCCGACACCGGGCCAAGCGCCTCCGAGGCTGGGCTTGGTCGATGATGATGACGACGACGACGAGGATGAACATGCTACGGCGGCTTCATCAGCTGCGACGAAGAGCCCAGCAGCGGACGACGGACGAGGGCAGTGACGGCCCTTAGATTAGGGAGTAGTATAGGGTTAGTAGCAGTGCATTAGGCACTCAGATGACCCCTTTTGAGAGCAATTAGCTCTTCGCTGTAAAATCCCCATTTGAATCAATGAAAATGTTCCTCCAATTGAAATTTCAATCATCCAATTTCAAAGGTGGTCAACGCCCCAAGAGCTGATAACATCGTATCGGCTTTTTACCACCAGACGATAAAGCCAATCTGATAAACAACTAGGCTTCAGACACTCAATCTACTGACGTGGGCATTACCCTTCGGGTAACCACTATTGCTCTACCCTATACGGCCCAGGTGGAGGCCCATGAAGGTACTCGAAGACAAGATGGGCCACTAGGACGGTGCGGCGAAAGATTACTTGAAGTACAAGACACGGAAAGAGCCGAAGAAGGAAAGATTAGAGATAGATCTATTGTAAACCTACTCGTACTCGATTAAACCTCTCGGGACCTGGCCACCTATATAAAGGCCAGGAGAGGGGCTATCGAGGACACAACCAATCTTAGCGATCTTAGCCAACAGAAGCTTAGAACTAGGTTACCCTAGCGATTAGCTATCTCGACGAGATCACAGCCGAACTATTCGGCACCCCATTGTAACGCTATTTTCATTCATAATCAAGAACAGACAAGCAGGACGTAAGGGTTTTACCTCATCGAGGGCCCCGAACCTGGGTAAATCGCTCCCCCTTGTCTGTATACCGATGTCTCGTATCAGCTTGCAGGATTCCATCAACCCTAAGTCCCAATCGGAGGACATTGTCGAGGAACACCCCGACAATTGGCGCCGTCTGTGGGAAACCCTGCAGGCACCGAGATCAGTCATCGGCAGATCCGATCATGTCGTCGACATCTTCATCGGCACCGCCATCACCAACTCTGGGAAGTCCGATCCGATTCGGCTCCTACGAGTTTACCCCGCATAGCGATTCTTCTCGCTCGAACTTCTCAGATCTGCAAGGAAACATGGAGATGACCATCGGCAGCGTCCACTACAACGTCAACGCGGAGGGAATCCTCCAGCTGCTAGAGTCACCCACCTCCGGATCAATGAGTCCTAGTGCGTCGTCATCGTTCGATCTATTGGCTGGCCTAGCAGAGTCGATGGGCTCGCCCGCGCCTTCGACTCCCCGTTCATCGTCCTCAATGTCGGTGGGATCTGACGAACCCATGACTTCAGAACTAACCTCCTACTACTGCGCAAACTGCGACGCCAGGCACGGTTTGGGATCAAGCGACACACCGTTCATCTGCAATGCCCGATACTCGTCAGGAGAAGACAGCGTCGGCAGCATCGTCCCGAGAACCACCCGAAGAACAGCACACCATCAGGTCTACGTCGCCAACAACACAGGAAATACAAGGCACGGAGGAGACGGAGACCGCACGCCTCGTTCCAGCAGGAGGGCGAGCTTCGAAAATAGCGCTAGCAATCGCGACAGCGACTACACCATCGCGGACGAAGAGTGGGCTGCGGCTAGGACAGCCGTGCTCAACAACACCCCGCTCCCTGCAGGAACCTCGGTTGGAACCCTAAATGCATACCGCTCTATACTAGAGAAAAACCGGGAGCACCTGTCGAGAGAGCAAGCCACGCTCGAGAGACGACTATCCGCGGCAGAACGATCCAGCGAGCGGCGGAGAGCTTCACAAGGAAGCGCTCCCCGAAGTGCTCTTGGGGCGGGAAAACATCGATCAAGGATATCCAGGCTCTCAGAAGACGATGCCAGAGAAATAACGTCGAATCTGACCAAATCTTTCATGACCACGGATACCGCGCATGCCACGGCCGAAGAACGTTGCGGGAGCAACAGCCAATCTCGCCGCGTACCTCATCAACCAACGCCCCGAAGGATCCATGGCGCAAGCTCATCGCGGTGCCCTAGAAAGTCTCGCCATATTGGGAAACAATCTAGTCCCGCAGAAGGAGAAAACCACGGCACAGGCCAGTGGTTCGAAACATCGGGCGAGAGATGCTCGGGATGAAATCACCCAGAGCCGAATCGATAAAGCAAGACGACGACGCGCCGCCAGGAAGGATGACGACAGCGATTCCTCAGACGAGGATCAAGAGTACGATGGTGAACTAAGGGGAGCCGATTGCTTGAGTTACAAAATCCGCGAGTCGATGCCACCCAAAAAGTTCAAGCCTACTCCCACCGACGCTGCCAAGTATGACGGGCAGCAGGAACCAAGATCCTGGATAGACGATTACTTGCAGACTGTGATTCTGCACAAAGGGAACCAGATAGCAGCAATGCAGTGCTTACAGATCTACTTAAAGGAGTCGGCACGGGCCTGGTTAAGAGGACTGCCGAAAGGTTCCATCAAGTCATGGGACGACCTGGTGGATGCCTTCGTTGCTAACTTCCAGGCAACATATAAAAGACCCGTCGGGATCGAGGAGTTACGCAACTGCCAAAGAAGAAGGAGTCGATGCGCTCTTACATAGGGAGGTTTACCAAACTCCTAAACGCTGCCGAAGATGTATCTGTAGACAGAGCAATCGACGCTTTCAGCGATGGCGTCCGACGCGAAAGTTACATAGAAGAACTTGGACGCAAAAAGCCAAAAACCATCACCAAGCTGATGGAAATCGCCAACAGTTGGGCTGATGGCGAGGACAACGTGCGAAGACCACGACAGCGCAGTGATGACGAAGACGATGACCAGCCAAAACACGACTCGGGCAGCCGAAGGGATCGGAACAAAAGGAGGAAAAATCGCAACTACGACGACAACAATCTGGTAGCCGCAGGATACTCCGATCGACATGATGATCGGTATGATGAAAGAAGAGATGATCGACAAGATGGCAACCGGAACAACTCTGGAAACCGCGGCAATTATAAACCACGGCAACAGAGGGCTCCCGAGTTACCCTATGCTGAACAGATCAACGCCCCCTGTTACTTGCACTCGTATGTCGACTCCAAGGACGGCAAAACGAAGTCAAGTCACCTTCTCAGGGATTGTCGACAGTTCCTTGACATGCATAAACTCATCCAGCAGTCAGGACAGCAACCGTTACCACCTCCACCTCCACCTCCACCACAGCACCAAGTCCAGCAGGCCCAACCTCATCAACCCAACGAGGCATTCCCACCACCACGTGGGCAGATGAGCATGATCCACAAGACAGGTGTCTCGAGAAGAGAGATGAAGAAGCTCACCCGAGAAATTAATCTGGCCGAAAGCATCATGGCAAACATCCCTGAGTATGTCGAGTGGTCCTCTCAGAACATTACGTTCAGTCGAGCAGACCACCCGATGACCATACCAAAACCAGGACACGCTGCCCTGGTAGTTGAGGCACAGATAGGGGGATTCAAGATGAGCAAAGTCTTTATGGATGGTGGGAGCGGGTTAAACCTGATTTTCGTCGACACAATCAAGAGTATGGGGATCACCATGGGAATGCTGGAAGAGACAGACACCTGCTTCCATGGGATTTTGCCAACTGAACCAGGTTATTCCCTTGGAAGAATTTACCTGAACGTTGTCTTCGGCAGATCCGACAATTTCAGGAAGGAAAAGATCGAGTTTGAGGTAGTGAACTGGGAGTCACAGTATCACGCCATACTCGGGAGACCAGCCTACGCCAAGTTCATGGCCGTGCCGCACTATGCTTATCTTAAGATGCCTGGCAACAAAGGGACAAACATCACAGTCCATGGAAGTTTTTCGCGCTCCGACAGTTGCGACCGCGATTTCCAGAGGATCGCTGCGAAGTTTGGGAGCAAGCAAGAATTTATTAAGCCTCCACCTAAGTTGTTGCTGCGTGAAATCAAGGAAGAAAAGGATGACAGGGGAAGCAAAAAGAAGCCAGCCGACCTTGCTCTTAAAGCCTCGACAGCAGAAGCCTCAGCAGCAGGAGCTTTGGCAACAAAAGCTTCGGCAGTCAAAGGTTCGGCAGTTGATGATGCAGAAGACATAGAAAACAGCAAGACGCTGGCAGTCACTGCTCAAACCCCTGGTGAAATCAACAACGCCGCGGCTACCCCTAACACGGTGAAGAAGCCAGAGGAAGAGAAGAACCCCTTCCTTGCTTAAGCAGTTTATCAACATTTATTTTTGTTTTTCCTTTAGTATAAACAGGGCTTTCCCTTTCGCCCTCCAGCATTGTGCTTACCTTATCAATAAGAACTTAAGCTTCAATTTTTTGTTAAGCATTGCAGTGATCACAAACTTCTAAGCCCCATCACTATACAAACATAGTACAGGGCGGAAGATCGAGCTCCAAAGCCTCTACGAGCGCTGAAAGACGTTCACCCTTCCCTCTGCTATAGATGCCTCTACGAGTGCCGTAAATAGCAAGAGTTTGGAAATACACATAAACAACAACCCACGTTCGATATTTCACTTATGGAAATATCAAGGAACAACGGGCTCATCGGCAGAATCACTACACCCGAAATATTCGGGAGTGCCTGTCGAAATTTAAACGGTTGAAAGCAAAGTTGCGCATACAACAGGTTTAGCAAGACCTGCAACACGAGCTGATCACTCACATGATTTGCTAAAACAACCAATATACATACATTTAAAAACGAGCAACCAAGATTCGCTCAAAATTGAAACTTGCCAACGGCAATAACGTGGTAAAAGTACATACGCATGTATCTACCGAATGAAAAGGCGTCATCCACACGCTTCGATAAAGTTGTCAAACTATTTACAAACAGTTATTAAAACCCTGAGATCACCCTTGCGGAGTTTCTTTTTCTTCAGGTACCTTTGAATCTTTCTCGAGTCTGTCGACAATTATGTTCGCAGGCAACAACACCTTCGGATACAGCGCTTCCAAGTCTCCAGTAACGTTGGCAATCGAGAGTAAACCTGCTGAAGGATAACGGGCAAGTACAAGAGCAAGCGTAAACTTGGCTCCTGCAAAAACTTGCGCGCGCACCAAGTCCCGGATCTTCCTGGCGTTACCAAACTCCGACATTAACGCAAGAAGCGTGGGGGGAACTTGATACGTCCAATTTGCATCACTATTTTGTATCATAATTTGCTGTTATTCATTGATATATTTCATATTGGGACACAATACTTATGTTATTTCATCTATTTTGCATGTTTCATCATCATTGGAGGATCAAGCACCGGAGCCAGGATTCTGCTGGAAAAAGCACCGTCAGAACGCAATATTTCGGAAGATCAACCGTGGAAGGGAATTTCACGTAAATTCCTATTTTTCCAGATGACGGAGGGAGCCAAAAGGGGGAGCAGAGAGGAGCCATCGTGGGCCCAGACCACAGGCGGCGCGCCCGTGGCCTGGCCGCGCCACCCTGCTCGGGGGCCCCATGCCCCCTTTTCGCTCCTCTTTTCGCGTACTCCTTCGTCCCGAAAACCTAAGCCACAGAGAGGACCTCACGAAGGGTTACAGCCGCCTCTGCGGGCGGAGAACACCAGAGAGAAAAGAGCTCTCCGGCGGGCAGGAATCCGCCGGGGAAATTCCCTCCCGGAGGGGGAAATCGACGCCATCGCCATCGTCATCGAGCGGACATCATCTCCATCATCATCATCATCATCTCCACCATCTACACCACCATCACCACCGCTGCACCTCGTCACCGCTGTAGCAATTCGGGTTAAATCTTGATTGTTTGATAGGGGAAACTCTCCCGGTGTTATTCTATACTTGTTGTAGATGCTATTGAGTGAAACCATTGAACCAAGGTTTATGTTCAGATTGTTATTCATCATCATATCACCTCTGATTGTATTCCATATGATGTCTCGTGAGTAGTTCGTTTAGTTCTTGAGGACATGGGTGAAGTCTAAATGCTAGTAGTGAATTATGGTTGAGTAATATTCAATGTTATGATATTTAAGTTGTGGTGTCATTCTTCTAGTGGTGTCGTGTGAACGTCGACTACACGACACTTCACCATTTATGGGCCTAGGGGAGTGCATCTTGTATTCGGTTGCTAATTGCGGGGTTGCCGGAGTGACAGAAACCTGAGCCCCCGTTAGTATATCGATGCAGGAGGGATCGCAGGATCTCAGAGTTTAAGGCTGTGGTTAGATTTATCTTAATTACTTTCTTGTAGTTGCGGATGCTTGCAAGGGGTATAATCACAAGTATGTATTAGTCCTAGGAAGGGCGGTGCATTAGCATAGGTTCACCCACACAACACTTATCAAAACAATGAAGATTATTAAACCACATGAAGCGAAAGTACTAGACTAAAATCCCCGTGTGTCCTCAGAACGTTTGGTCATTATAAGTAATCAAACCGGCTTGTCCTTTGTGCTAAAAAGGATTGGGCCACTCGCTGCAATTATTTCTCTCGCATTTTATTTACTTGTACTTTATTTATCTGCAATATCAAAACCCCCTGAATACTTGTCTGTGAGCATTTACAGTGAATCCTTCATCGAAACTGCTGCCAACACCTTCTGCTCCTCGTTGGGATCGACATTCTTACTTATCGAAGATACTACGATACACCCCCTATACTTGTGGGTCATCAAGACTATTTTCTGGCGCCGTTGCCGGGGAGTGAAGCGCTATTGGTAAGCGGAATTGGTAAGGAAAACCTTTACTGTTTGTGCTGATTTTATTTCTGCCTGCTGCTATAAATCATTATGGAGAGATCTTCTCTTCAATTTCTATTTGGGAAATCTACTACTACTGCAACGGTAGTGGATGAAGCGCCAGGTGAGGAAGTAGTACCATATAAGATACCTATGAAAATTATTGAACGTGTTATGGATAACCGCTATGAAGGGGATGGAACTGTCCATCCTGGTGATCATTTATTGTTTTTGCATGAATTATGCGGGTTATTCAAATGTGCAGGTATTTCTATGAATGAAGTTAGGAAGAAACTATTCACTATATCGCTGTCTGGTAAAGCGGCGCACTGGTATAAATTGCTGAAGAATGGTGATTCTATTGATTGGGAGGACATTGTGCCTTTATTTTATTCCAAATTCTATCCTCCAAGTGAAATTCACAAAGATCGGAACCGCATATATAATTTCTGGCCTCATGATGGAGAGAGTATTGCCCAAGCTTGGGGGAGATTGAAGTCTTTAATGCTCAAATGTCCCATTCATGAGCTTCCTGGTAATGTTATTATTGATAATTTCTATGCAAGACTTTCTTTTCAAGACAAGACCTTGCTGGATACTTCTTGTTCTGGATCATTTACACGCAAGAATGAAGAGTTTAAAAGGGACCTTCTTGATCGGATCCAAGAAAATACTGAAGGATGGGAGAACGACAAAGATAGAGAATCAGGTATAATTTATGATTATAAATGCATTGAAGCTTTTATGGATACTGATAAATTTCGTAATATGAGTGCTACATATGGTCTTGATTCCCAAGTTGTTGCAAATCTTTATAAAGCTTTTGCCTCTCATTATGAATTGCCTAAGAAGAATTTTGATAAGTATCATGAACCGTATAAAGATAAAGTTGATTCATCTGTAAACAAATGTGTAGTGGTTGAAACTGTTGATAATGTTATTCCTGAAGCTTATATTGAAAAAACTCCTTTCCCTGCTAAAATGAAGGAGTATTCTGTTATATCTAGTGCGGTTAATAAAAGTGAAAAGAAACCTAAAGAACCCGAAGAACAAATTAAAATTGAACCTGCTGTTGCAATAGTTAAAGATCTTGTGACTGAAAATGTGGAGGATGGTCATATTATTTTCTGTGAAGATGCTTCTAATATTGTTTCACATCCTAATAAATCCAAACAAGTTAGTGTTCCTATGCTATCTGTTAGAATTGGTGATCATTGCTATTATGGTTTATGTGATATTGGTGCAAGTGTTAGTGCTATTCCTTATGAGCTTTACACGGAGATTATGCACGAAATTGGTTCTTGTGAACTTGAAGATATTGATGTGGTTATTCATTTGGCTAATAGAGAAACTATTTCTCCAATTGGTATTGTTCGAGATGTGGAAGTTCTATGTGGTAAGATTAAATATCCTGCTGACTTTTTGGTACTTGGTTCTGCTGCTAGTGATCATTGTCCTATCATTTTTGGTAGACCTTTTCTAAATACTTGTGGAGCTATTATAGATTGTAAGAAAGAGAAAATTTTGACTAGATTTGCTGGTGAACCTTATGAATTTAACTTTTCTAAATTTACCAAAACTCCTTATAAAGTTGACTTGCCTAGTAATGATTTTAAAATGGAGCAGTGTGCATCTATTGTTCTTGTTCCTAATAATCCTTTGCAGCAACATTTGGAGAATAGTGAAAGTGAAGCTTTTAGGAAAGAAAGAGATGAGCTTGAGGAAATTTTTCTTCGCCAACCTATTCTCAAGCATGATTTACCGGTGGAAGATTTGGGTACAACACCGCCACCAAAGGAAGATCCTGTTTTTGATTTAAAGCCTTTACCTGATAATCTTAAATATGCTCATATTGATGATAAGAAAATATATCCTGTTATTATTAGTTCTAAGCTTTCAGAGATTGAGGAAGAAAGGTTATTGGAAATATTGAAGAAACACCGAGGAGCTATTGGCTATACTCTTGATGATTTGAAAGGGATTTCTCCTTCTATTTGCCAACATGCTATTAATATGGAAGAAGATGCAAAGCCTGTTGTTGAACATCAACGTCGTCTAATTCCGAAGATGAAGGAAGTGGTAAGGAACGAGGTATTAAAACTCCTTGAAGCTGGTATTATATATCCTATTGCTGATAGTAGATGGGTTAGTCCTGTGCATTGTGTTCCTAAGAAGGGAGGAATGACTGTTGTGCCTAATGATAATGATGAGCTTATTCCTCAAAGAATAGTTGTAGGTTATAGAATGTGCATTGATTTTCGAAAAGTTAATAAAGTTACTAAGAAAGATCATTACCCTTTACCCTTTATTGATCAAATGCTAGAAAGGTTATCTAAAAATACTCATTTTTGCTTTCTTGATGGATATTCTGGGTTTTCACAAATTGCTGTTAAAGCTAAAGATCAAGAGAAAACCACTTTTACTTGTCCTTATGGAACTTATGCTTATAGGCGTATGCCTTTTGGTTTATGTAATGCTCCTGCTACTTTTCAAAGATGCATGTCTGCTATTTTTCATGGTTTTTGCGAAAGTATTGTAGAGGTGTTCATGGATGATTTTTCTGTCTATGGGAATTCTTTTGATAATTGCTTGCGAAACCTCGATAAAGTTTTGCAGAGATGTGAAGAAACTAACCTTGTTCTTAATTGGGAGAAATGCCACTTTATGGTTAATGAAGGAATTGTATTGGGACATAAAATTTCCGAGAGAGGTATTGAAGTTGATAGAGCTAAAGTTGAAGCAATTGAGAAGATGCCCTATCCGAGGGATGTTAAAGGTATTCGTAGTGTTCTTGGTCATGCTGGGTTTTATAGGAGATTTATTAAAGATTTCTCTAAAATTTCAAAGCCTCTTACTAATCTTCTTCAAAAAGATGTACCTTTTGTTTTTGATGATGATTGTAAGGAAGCTTTTGAAACTCTAAAGAAAGCCTTAACAACTGCTCCTGTAGTCGAACCTCCTGATTGGAATTTGCCTTTTGAAATTATGTGTGATGCTAGTGACTTTGCTGTAGGCGCTGTTCTTGGACAGCGTAGATAAAAAATTAAATGTTATTCATTATGCTAGTAAGACTCTTGATGCTGCTCAAAGAAATTATGCTACAACTGAAAAGGAATTGTTAGCTGTAGTCTTTGCTTGTGACAAGTTTAGACCTTATATTGTTGATTCGAAAGTTACAATTCATACTGATCATGCTGCAATTAGATACCTTATGACAAAGAAGGATGCTAAGCCAAGGCTTATTAGATGGGTACTTCTGTTGCAAGAATTTGATTTACATATTATAGATAGGAAAGGTGCTGATAATCCTGTTGCTGATAATTTGTCTAGATTGGAAAATATTGCTTATGATCCTGTTCCTGTTAATGATAGTTTTCCAAATGAACAATTGGCTGTAATAAAGGTGAGCTCGCGAGAGAGCCCTTGGTATGCAGATTATGCTAACTTTATTGTTTCGAAGTATTTGCCTCCAACCTTTTCAGCTCAGCAAAGGAGGAAATTCTTTTATGACTTGAGGCATTATTTTTGGGATGACCCACACTTATATAAAGAAGGAGTGGATGGTATTATGCGAAGATGTGTTCCTGAATATGAACAACAGGAGATATTGAATAAATGTCATGGTAGTGTTTATGGAGGACATCACGCTGGAGATAGAACCGCGCAAAAGGTTCTACAATCAGGTTTTTATTGGCCAACACTCTTCAAAGATGCAAGGAAATTTATTTTATCTTGTGATGAATGTCAAAGAGTTGGTAATATCTCTAGACGCAATGAAATGCCTATGAATTATACTCTTGTTATTGAACCATTCGATTGTTGGGGATTCGACTTCATGGGTCCTTTCCCTTCTTCAGACGGTAACACTCATATACTTGTCGCTGTTGATTATGTTACTAAATGGGTAGAAGCTATACCTACAAAAAGTGCTGATGGTGAGACCTCTATAAAAATGCTTGTAGATATTATATTTCCTAGATTTGGAGTACCTAGATATATTATGACTGATGGAGGTTCTCATTTTATTCATGGAGGTTTTAGAAAAACTCTTGCTAAGTATGGTATTAATCATAGAATTGCTTCTGCTTATCATCCTCAAACTAGTGGTCAAGTAGAATTATCAAATAGAGAGATTAAAGCTATCTTAGGAAAGACTGTTAATAAATCTAGGAAGAATTGGGCTAGCAAATTGAAAGAAGCACTATGGGCTTATAGAACTGCTTATAAAAATCCTATGGGAATGTCACCTTATAAAATGGTTTATGGAAAAGCTTGTCATTTACCTTTAGAACTAGAGCACAAAGCTTATTGGGCTGTTAGAGAACTAAATAAAGATCCTAAATTAGCCGGTAATAAGAGGTTGTTGCAATTAAGTTCTCTAGATGAATGGAGAAGTGAAGCTTATGAAAATGCTAAACTCTTTAAAGAAAAAGTTAAGAAGTGGCATGATAGAAGGATCATCAAAAGAGAATTTAATGTTGGAGATCAAGTTCTATTGTATCGGTCTCGTCTCAGATTCTTTGCAGGAAATTACTCTCGAAGTGGGAAGGACCATATGTTGTTGAGGAGGTGTATCGTTCAGGAGCAATTAAAATTAGCTCTCTCCAAGGCAATGCCACGCAAGTGGTGAATGGACAAAGACTCAAGCATTATATCTCGGGTGATTCTTATAATGTTGATGTTGATATTATTCAAGTGGAAACACCGGAGGCTTTCATCAAAGGACAAATTGACAGTCCGCCAGAACTCGACTTTGAATAGGTAACAGTATAGGTAATAAAAAGTCCGCGTTTACCTTTCCGAACATTATTTCTGCTGTTTTTAGAAAATATGAAAAATTACGGAATCGAAACGGAGTGGAAAAGACGCGCGAGGGCCCGTCACCACAGGCCGGCGCGGGCCCCACTGGCCGCGCCGACCTATGGTGACCGCTCGGCGTCCCGTTTCCACTCGTTTTCGGCCTGGAACCTTCCTTTTGTCGTAAAAATATTTGCTATATAATCCCCCGGACCCCTTGAGGTCCGTAATATCGTTTTCTCGTCGTGTTTTGTTTCGAGCTGTTTTCTGCCAGATTTGTTTTGATCTAGAAGCACCATGGTCTCCAACAACAAAGACAAGGGGCCTTGGAGGGAAGAGATGGATGAGAGGATCAATAAGGAGAAGGAGAAGATAGCGTCGGCAAAAGGAGAGTGGGAAACTACGAGGAGTAAGCCAATTTTGGTGGGATCGGTTAACACTGGGCGTTCTTTTTCTCATAACTTGCAGGGAGCTCTTCCGCCTGCTCTGGACCTCGATTCTTTCCCTTGTGTGGAGGAAGCAATACGGGTTGCTGATGAGTTTTGTGATCAATATCGTGCTCTAAGGAGGGAAGTGGAGATACTTCAGGAGGAGAACCAGCGACTTCGCAGAATGCTGGAATATTACTCAAATCCCAGCACAAGGCCGTCACCGCCACACTCGGGTAACAATGAGTCTCTTCAAGTTTTGGTGCAGAATTGCAAAATTGAGAAGCTGAAGCTGAAGGAGATCCTTATGAAGCGCGAGAAGAATCCATCACCATCATCACCGAAGGAGTAATTCATCATCGGTATTGGCATCCCCTTGGTTTGTTCCAAGCTTGGGGGAGTGCCGCGGTATCACATCATCATTACCTTTATCTTTTACTATCAAGTAGTGTCATATCATGAGTAGGGAAGTTATCATATGGAATAGTATGCAATGTGGAAGTATCTCTCTTAGTTAGTTATCTATGTATCCGTTGGTGTGAGTTATCGTTATGGAATATTAATGAGAAGTCTTATCATTTACTTTTTGCACATCTTATTTTAGTTTGCAATCTCCATTATATGATTACTCTTGACATGAGTATTGATATCACTTTGGGAGCATCAAGTAAATCTATTTGGTTTTGGCAAACTTAGCATTGGTCAATAGCAACAACATCTTGATGTTTAATAGAAGAGAGAAATACACTTAGATACATTACTCTATTATCTCTATGCTTAGTATTCTAAAGTTAAAATTGCTTGTGCTTATGAGAAAGATGCATGATTGTTTCTATCATATGTATATTTGTTTGTTTCCTCAACCTTTATGCTTGCTATCAAACCTTGCTAGCCAAAGACCTGTATCGAGAGGGAATGCTTCTCATACATCCATAACCTTAGACCAAACCTATGCCATTTGTGTCCACCATACCTACCTACTACATGGTTTTCTGCCATTCCAAGTAAATACTTCATGTGCTACCTTTAAATTATTCAAACTATTACTCCTTATTTGTGTCAATGTTTTATAGCTCATGAGGAAGTATGTGGTGTTTCATCTTTCAATCTTGTTGGGCGGATTTTCACCAATGGACTAGTGGCACATCCGCTTATCCGATAATTTTGCAATAAGAGCTGGCAATGAGGTTCCCAGCCTCAATTAATAACTTTCATTAATAATTCTCTTCACATGTTTTGCTCTGAGTTATCAGTAAGCAACTTAATTTTGCAATAGACACTCCTCCATGGTATGTGAATGTTGGAAGGCACCCGAGGATTCGGTTAGCCATGGATTGAGAAAGCCAAGGTTGGGGGAGTGTCATCCTTAATAAAACTAAAATACATGTGTAAACAAAAGAGAAGGGGATGATCTACCTTGCTGGTAGAAATGCCGTCCCTCATGGGAGCCGCTCTTTGAAGGTTCGTTTGGCAAGGGGTTAGAGTGCCCGCTACCATTCGTTGACAACAACAAACACCGCTCAAAATCTTACTTTTTATGCTCTTTATATGATTTCAAAACTTGAAAAGCTCTAGCACATGATTTAATCCCTGCTTCCCTCTGCGAAGGGCCTATCTTTTACTTTTATGTTGAGTCAGTAAACCTATTTCCCTCTATCTCAAGCAAGCAATTGAGTTGTTGTGAACCAATCATTTATGCTATGATTCAGTTAATCATGTCTTTTATACTTTCTTGTTTAGTACCAATTTTATCTGAATGAATATGACTTTGAAGTTATCAATGATTATGAAGAGATTGTCATGCTTAAATATGAAGGCTCAGCTATAAATTCTAATATGAAAGCTTTGCTTAGAAGTACAATCCGTTAGTAGTTCTCTGACCAAGAACAAAGTTTGCCATCACCAACTATGATTTCTTATGCACCTTTACTTGTGATTTCTCTTTACCTATTTCAAGATGAGTTATGTGAGGAAGTTGTTTACTAGAATGTCTTGTGTGAATGAATATGATGCTTCTTGTCCGTATTTTATTTATCGACTCTTCACTCCATAAACATGTGGTCTTGTTTATCGAGCTCAGTTTCGCTTGGGGACAAGCGAGGTCTAAGCTTGGGGGAGTTGATACGTCCAATTTGCATCACTATTTTGTATCATAATTTGCTGTTATTCATTGATATATTTCATATTGGGACACAATACTTATGTTATTTCATCTATTTTGCATGTTTCATCATCATTGGAGGATCAAGCACCGGAGCCAGGATTCTGCTGGAAAAAGCACCGTCGAACGCAATATTTCGGAAGATCAACTGTGGAAGGGAATTTCACGTAAATTTTATTTTTCCAGATGACGGAGGGAGCCAAAAGGGGAGCAGAGAGGAGCCATCAGGACTGCGGGCGGCGCGGCCCAGGGCCTGCCGCGCCACCCCGTGCTCGGGGGCCCCACAACCCTTTTCGCCTCCTTTTCTTACTTTCTTCGTCCCGAAACCTAAGCCACAGAGAGGACCTCACGAAGGTTGCCGCGGGGCGGAGAACACCAGAGAAAAGAGCTCTCCGGCGGCAGGAAACCGCCGGGGAAATTCCCTCCCGGAGGGGGAAATCGACGCCATCGCCATCGTCATCGAGCGGGACATCATCTCCATCATCATCATCATCATCTCCACCATCTACACCGCCATCACCACCGCTGCACCTCGTCACCGCTGTAGCAATTCGGGTTAAATCTTGATTGTTTGATAGGGGAAACTCTCCCGGTGTTATTCTATACTTGTTGTAGATGCTATTGAGTGAAACCATTGAACCAAGGTTTATGTTCAGATTGTTATTCATCATCATATCACCTCTGATTGTATTCCATATGATGTCTCGTGAGTAGTTCGTTTAGTTCTTGAGGACATGGGTGAAGTCTAAATGCTAGTAGTGAATTATGGTTGAGTAATATTCAATGTTATGATATTTAAGTTGTGGTGTCATTCTTCTAGTGGTGTCGTGTGAACGTCGACTACACGACACTTCACCATTTATGGGCCTAGGGAGTGCATCTTGTATTCGGTTGCTAATTGCGGGTTGCCGGAGTGACAGAAACCTGAGCCCCCGTTAGTATATCGATGCAGGAGGGATCGCAGGATCTCAGAGTTTAAGGCTAGGACCAACCGATGTTTTTCTCGAGACTAAATCAAGGAGCTGGCAAGCACAAGTACGGGCAGATGTCGTAAAAGTGCTCAGATCAATAGATCGCCCATCTTTTCTTTCGGCAGCTCCTTAGTCATTTCTTCAATGTCAGCCTTAAAGCCGTAACCCATCATAAGTTGGAAGGCAAGTAGGGCGCCATAGGTACGCGAGGTACGCTTGAATACCTCAATGACCTCCTTGGTGTCGACTGCGAAAGCATCAATTAGCTGCCCCAGAGTCTTCTCCTGCGTGGCCTTGGGGAATATCATCGAATGCATCCGCGCCAGAGCACCCTTTCCCTTGTCAAGGAGCCCCCGGGTGAGTTGGTGAGCGGCGAGAACCGTCGACACACCGTTTGCCGGGGAGTTGCTCGGAATTTTATCCAAGGCAGTAGCAGGGATGTCGGCGGCTTCTGCAAGTAGTCAAAAGAAACCGTTGACGAAAAAGCAGATCCATAAAAAAAAGTAATAATCTACATGGGACGTAGGAACTTACCAAGCAAGGCCAAGGCAGATTGGCGGAGGAGTTCATCTTTTTCTGCCGTCCGAGCTTCCTCCTCCTTCAGCCGCTCCTTTAGCTTGTTTAGCTCTTCTTTCAGGGAGTCGACCTCCTGGCGAGCTATGGCGGCCTTTTTGATGGCACCTTCCAACTTTGAAGAGGAAGACTTAGCCTCCTCCTGCAGCCGAATCTTGTCCGCCTCTAGAGAGGTGAATTGAGAGGCGAAGGCCTCTAAAGAGGATATCACACCTCGTAGATCCTTGAAAAAAGGAAATGTTTGACAAGGATCGTTAAGCAAAGACATGTTCTGAAAGGTTCTTGTTAGATTCAGCAAAGACTTACAGAAGGAGGAGCTGCAGCAGCAGCAGGAGCATCTTTCCCTTTGGAAAGGGAGGAGGCTGTCGATGCTTGCATCACGGGAGCCGCTTTAAGAGCCGAAGCTTCGGAAGCTGCGGCAGCCGGTGAAACAGCATCAGATCTGGCCTTCTTGGGTGGAGGCTCAATGAAAGTATCGTCACTGCAAGGAAGATTCGATTAATCAAGTTATCAGAAGAATTTGAAAAAGTCAAGAAAGTTGAAAATAGTAAGAAGAAAAGCACTTACAAATCAAGGAGGTCATCTTCGTCGGCAAAACCGCCGATTGATCTCTTCATAGGAGAAGCCCTGGTCTCCTCCGCAGCTGCATCAAAAAGGCATTGTGATCAGCGTCACATTGCGCACCGATCCTCTCGTGTCGCAAGTATCACCGGCTGATGGGGGGAGATTGGCATGGGCAGTTTCAGAATCTATCGGGTCATCAGGCTCGTTGAATGGGCTTGTGTGTTCAACAGTACGAAAGTCAACAGGCTCTGAAGAGCCTCTTCCTTCGGAAGTGTCATTTGGCAAGTTATGAAAATCCTCGGAGGCTGCGAAGGTCTGTCGAAAGGAAAAGTAAATGAGGATAACAGAATATATGTCGGTAGCAGCATACCAAGAGTTTAAGGGGGAAATTACCTCTGGTGCTGGATGATCAGCATCGAAAGGAATATATGGAGATATCAGCGGGATCGAATCCTCTTGACTAAAGGAAGTGAGGCGACGGACTTCATCAAGCAGTTTTTCCGATAATTCGGCAGCGTTGATTCTAGTTTCATCTTTGGGACCTGAGTACAACCACATTGGGCGAACCCTAGCCATGATTGGTTGGACTCGACGTTTTAGAAACACTGCCGCTACTTCTGTACCGACCATGGTTTGCCCGTCAGCCTCCTTGATCCGAAGGAATCTGGCAAATAATTCATCGGCTGCTGTTTTTTCGTCGGGAGAGAGAACATTTTTCCAGGAATTCTTAGGCTTGGCCTCAAGGACGTCGACGAAGCGAGGGAGCTGGCATTCGGGTGATGGAGAATCCTTGATGTAGAACCACTTCAATCTCCACCCTTGTACGGACTCTCTCATCGGGAAATTGAAGTAATTAACATCTGAACGAGCTACGAATCCTACTCCTCCGGTGACAAAAGATCCATTGCTACTGCTGTATCTCTTCACGTAAAAGATCTTCTTCCACAAACCAAAATGGGGCTCAACGCCCAGATATGCTTCGCAGAGGGTAATGAACACAGCAACGTGAAGAATCGAGTTGGGAGTGAGTTGCCACAGTTGGATTGTAAGTTCGCAGGAGATAGAGGAGGAATTCGTGAACAGGAAGGGAAAGGCCTCTGCATAAGAACGACAGGAACATCACGGTAAAGCCGGCAGGAGGGTTAGGTCGAGAAATCGCACTGGAAAGATTACATTCCTCATCGGAGGAGATCAGTCCCAAGGCTTCGGGACCTTTTTTCGTCACGCTTGGTGACGGCGAGGGGCCCAATCACCAGGCTTGGCCGATGAACTTGGTGGCGCCGGCGGCGCCGGAGCTGGAGGAGGAGCATTGGGGGCGACCTCCTTCGCAAGAATCGAAGAAGATCTGGCGGCGGCACCGACGCTCGTGGAGCTGGCGGCGGCACTAGGGATTTTCTTCTTCACCATTGCGAGATCTGAACAAATCGGAAAGACAGTAGTGGCGGCGCGAGCTCCAGTTGCGAACAAGAAGAGCAAGAACGACGAAGAAGACGAATGGAGGAGAATAAAAGGGATTTTTTTATCTCTTAAGGAACTTAAGGAAGGCTTCGTGTTGTTAAATGGGCCTTTCCCCAGTTAATGATCGCGGAAATCGAGGAGGTGCCTTGTTAACCGTGTAAAGAGGAGCAGGAATCGCTTGAAAACAGGGCTGGCAGGTCGTGTCTTATCAGTCAGAATCAAGGGGACAGAAAAACGTCATCAATGACGTCATGGAGAATGATTGCATACGAAGGGATAAGAAAAGATCGGGTGATCGACTTGAGCCTATGCGCGGATTGCAAGCATCCGCACTTAGGCTCGGGGGCACTCCCATCGGGGAGAGCTGTCGCGCACCCGATAAAATGAGGACTCGAAGGAAATAATTGACTCAAGTCTGCGCCCAGGCGTAATACGCCCGCGCCTCGACTGGGGCTACTCCCATCGGGAGCGCTGGATGCGCACCCGACGTAACTTTTTTCGCACTCCAGGATCATGCCCGGGGACTTGATTCTGTGTAGGGTAACGTTGTTTTGCCATCGGCAGTTAACCAACAAAAGTTGGGCACGTTATTCGGTATCCCTTGCATAAAGAAAATGTATCGGATGCACTACAAGAGGCTTGCAGGAAAAGTTTCGGCAGAAGAAGATATTCGAGTGGTACAACTTGAGTCTACGCACGGATTGCGAGCATCCGTACCTAGACTCGGGGGCTACTCCCATCGGGAGCGCTGACGCGCACCCGATAGAAGACAGAAGAAATGCAAGAACGATCAAGGAAAAGGAGTTCGGAAGAAGACATGCTTCAGTCTCTACCCGAACTATGTTCGGCTAGACACTCGGGGGCTACTGACGTGGGCATTACCCTTCGGGTAACCACTATTGCTCTACCCTATACGGCCCAGGTGGAGGCCCATGAAGGTACTCGAAGACAAGATGGGCCACTAGGACGGTGCGGCGAAAGATTACTTGAAGTACAAGACACGGAAAGAGCCGAAGAAGGAAAGATTAGAGATAGATCTATTGTAAACCTACTCGTACTCGATTAAACCTCTCGGGACCTGGCCACCTATATAAAGGCCAGGAGAGGGGCTATCGAGGACACAACCAATCTTAGCGATCTTAGCCAACAGAGCTTAGAACTAGGTTACCCTAGCGATTAGCTATCTCGACGAGATCACAGCCGAACTATTCGGCACCCCATTGTAACGCAATTTTCTTCATAATCAAGAACAGATAAAGGATAAGGGTTTTACCTCATCGAGGGCCCCGAACCTGCAAATCTCCCCGTTTGTCTGTATACCGATGCCTCGTATCAGCTTGCAGGATTCCATCAACCCTAAGTCCCAATCGGAGGACATTGTCATGGTGCTTGGTTCCTCTAAAGTCGATGACTACGCATCGGCTATTTTTATTCTAAGGTCGATGTCTGTGCATCGGCTGTTTCCCAAAAAATTTCAAATTTTCTGCTGGCCGATTTCGCGTATCGGCCTCCATATCTTACTGCTCATCATCCCACATGCTTGGGAAGTACTTCTTGAGATGCTGGCCATTGACAGCCACTGGGAACTTCCGGCCGTCCAACCGCTTCGAGTATATGCATTGCCCTTTAAAACTTGGTCGACTTTGTACGGGCCGTGCCAATTTGGAGACCACTTTCCATACATTTTATCCTTAGTCCCCAACGGCAATACAGCTTCCCATACCAGATCACCCACCTGGAACTCCTTTGGCTTCAATTTCTTATTATATGCCCGAGCCACCTTGGCTTTATTCTCCTTAATCTTCTCCAAGGACCAAAGTCTAAGTTCCGTTGCATCCTCAATACTGTCGCTCATCAGGGCTGCATATTCTTCAGTAGTTAGATCATTCTGAAATGTAACCCTTCTCGACCCGGCCTGGATTTCCCAAGGTAACACGGCTTCTTGTCCATAGACCAGATGGTATGGCGAGGTTTTTATTGCTCCATGACACGACATGCGATAAGCCCACAAAGCTTCTGACAATATCTCGTGCCAACGCCTAGGATTCTCGATCTTCTCTTAATCAGCTTGATCAAACTTTTGTTGGACGCTTCAGCCTCCATTTGCTTGAGCGTAGTATGGCGACGATCGGATCGACTTGATTCCCATATCATCACAGAATTTCCTAAACTCCTCGACACGAAAACCGAACCTCCATCGGTCGTGATAGTCTGGGGAATTCCGAATCTGTGGATGACATGCTCCTTCACAAAATCGACAACGTCTGACGCGTTCACTGCCTTCATAGGGACGGCCTCTACCCATTTGGTGAAATAATCTGTAATGGCCAGAACCCATACATGACCTTTGCTCGAAGGAGGATGTATCTTGCCAATCATATCCATGCCCCATCCTCGGAATGGCCACGGCTTGATGATAGGATTCATTGCTGATGCAGGCACCATCTGAATGCTCCCAAATCTCTGACATGCCTGACACCCTTTATAGTATTGGAAACAATCTTCAAGCATAGTGGGCCAATAAAATCCCGATCGCCTGATCAGCCACTTCATCTTATGAGCCGATTGGTGAGTTCCACAAGCACCTTCATGTACCTCATGCAAGAGCCGATTGGACTCGGCTGGCCCCAAACACTTGAGAAGTAACCCTTCCAAGGTCCTGTAGAACATGTCATCCCCAATCAGGACGTACTTCATGGCCCTGTATCTTATCCGTTTAGGTGCCCCCGAGCCGGATCCTTTCAAGTAATTGAAGATATCGGCTCTCCAATCATCGGGCTCCATGAGTTGCACCTGAAAATCGGCTTCCTCAACCACGTCTTTGTATCCTGACGCCGTCTGTGCAAGGTCGTTTGCCTCGGTATTTTGCGTCCTTGGGATCCAATGGAAGTTGATATACTTGAACTGGGCCATCAGCTCACGGCATTGCATCCATAATGGGAAAAGTGACTCACTTTCACACTTGTACTCCTCCGTGAGTTGAGAAATCACCAATTTGGAATCCCCAAAGATCTCCACTGCCTCCGCTCCGGCGTCCAATAGCAACTCCATTCCCTTGCATATCGCTTCATATTCAGCAACATTGTTAGTGCAAGGTGTAGATAACCTGATGGAGAAGGAGTATGTTGCCCCCCGAGGCGACACGAGTAGCATGCCGATGCCACAGCCATCTTCACAGACCGATCCATCGAAGAACATGGTCCATGCACGCACGGATAGTGCCGCTACATCCGTGTTTATTCGCTCAGCAATAAGATCAGCCAGTGCTTGTCCCTTGACGCTTTCGCAGGTTGATACCGGATATCAAATTCCGATAGAGCAAACATCCATTTACCGAGTCGGCCTTTCAATACAGGAGCCGACAAAGATGTGCTTGATGACATCCGATTTGATGACGATGATTTCTGCTTTCAGCAAGATGTGCTGAATCTTGTGCAGTAAAGAACAGGCAGAGGCACAACTTCTCGATCTCGAGGTACCTTGTTTCCGCATCTAACATCCTTCTGCTGAGGTAGAAAACCACTTTTTCCAGACCATCATAAACCTGCACCACCACTGACGCGATAGAGGTATCAGCCACTGACAGATAAATGTAGAAGGGTCCTTGCTGTGGTGGAACCAACACAGGTGGCTTCGTCAAGTATGCCTTAATATCGTCAAATGCTTTCTGTTGCTCTGCCCCCCAGCGAAACTCCTCGTCAGACTTAATTTTGACCAGTCCCATGAATGGTTCGATTCGTCCTGACAGGTTAGAGATAAACCTTCTGACGAAATTGATTTTGCCAATGAGACACTAGAGCTCCTTCTTCGTGGTGGGTGGCTTCATTGTCCGCACCGCCTCTTGACTTTTTAGGCCGATCTCAATTCCACGCTCATGGACCAGGAAACCCAAGAACTGACCGGCCGTCACACCAAAGGCACACTTTTTGGATTCATTCTTAGTCCGAACTTCCTAGTTCGGTCGAGGACGCGCCGTAAATCTCCCAAGTGCCCGTCCACCGAAACAGACTTAACCACCACGTCATCGATGTAAATCTCGACCAATTTGCCGATCAAATCGTGAAAGATGTAATTCATGGCCCTTTGGTATGTTGCGCCAGCATTTTTCAGTCCAAACGTCATGACTACATATTCAAACAAGCCCACCGAACCTGGCACTCGAATGCAGTCTTGTTTATATCTTCCGGAGCCATAAAGATTTGATTGTAGCCGGCATTGCCATCCATCAAGCTTAAAACTTTATGACCAGCCAGCATTGATCAAAGTCTCTGCTACCGGCATTGGGTATTCGTCCTTTGGGGTGGCAATGAGATTCCAAAATCTATGGCGACACGCCACCGGCCATCCTTTTTCTCCACAGTACGACATTGGAAATCCATTCAGCGTACCGCATGGCCCGATGAACCCGGCGTCTAACATCTTCTGGATCTCTTTTTTGACTTCCACCAAGATTTCGGCTTCATTTGTCGGGCGTTGGAACGGCCGAAATCCTTTCTTCGTAGGGAGCCGATGCTCGATAATGCTCCTGTCTAACCCAGGCATTTCTGTGTAATCCCATGCGAAACAATCTGCATTCCTTCAACAGGGCTATCAACCTGCTCTTCAGCGCGGATCCAACTTTTTGCTGACAAATGTTGGTCGTGGCTTATCCCTAGGGCCAATGTCAATCTCTTCCAATTCATCAGCCGATGTAAACCCATACCCCAGCTTTCTGTCGCCTGCTAAATCCATGTCGCGCACCGGCAGAAGGCATGTTGAGGTTTGCTTTAACCGATCGCTAGAATCGGCCTCCTTTTCCATCGTAATACTTACTGAGGATTCACCACTTTTCATTGTTTGGGTCCGATCGTGTGATCGGCCTCCTTCACCTTTGCCGCGGAGCGATCTGCTCTCTGGCTTATCCTCGCCATGGCGATCTGCGCAAACCCTGCCATATTGATATCAAACGAGAAACCTGGCTCGCGTCCTATGCACTGACTGAGATCGACCATGTTGACCTCCGGAAACGGCTGCGTGTCCACCCTCATGGCAAACTGATCGAAAAGTAATCGGCCTTGTTCTATCGCCATTTGAATCTGTCCGCGCTTTGCAGTCATTGGTGGTATGGGTGAACGTGTGATGCCATTTGCAGTATGGCCTGCCGTTCATCTCTTGTGGCGTGGGGATTTTGTGGCCTTCGGGTAACTTCAGCTGTTTCTCCTTCAACAGCAAATCAAAAATTTGCTCCGTTTTGCTCAAATCAAAGTCAAACCCTTCACAGGCCCTGGTTGTTTCACCCACTTGCAGGACACGGGTTTTGCCCCCCGAGTCCACTCAGCTACAGCGACCTCCTGATCTCCTGCATAATCTTCATCTTCGTCTGTCTCGATCAGGGCGACGCGCTTGTACTTTGTCCCTGGTGCACTGGATGGCGCTCATATGATGTCAACTTCTCGAACCATGTGCGCCGTTGAATTGTACTCTGCTTGGAAGGTCACATCTCTAAGCGGCGCTGATAGTCCTGCTACCGCCAGCTCGACGCTTCTTCCTTCTCAGATAGGCGAACCGAATAACATCGGTTCCGACGGTCCCTGAACTCTGGATGTACTCAGATACCGTCTCTCCTCGTCTCTTCGCCGAACTTGGGTCAGATCGGCAAGGCTAGCTTCAGTAGTTTCTGAATGGTATTGTACATGGAACTGCTCTTCCAGCTGCTTCCACGTCCGAACCGAGTCTGGTAGTAAAGAGGTGTACCACCCAAAGGCTGGACCCGTGAGATCTGCGAGAAGAGCCTCACACGTAGCTCGTCCGAAGTCGAGACCATGCCCAACTGCCAAGTATCGGCTCACGTGCTCGATCGAGCTGGTTCCTTCTGATCCACTAAATTTTGTGAAGTCAGGGGAGCCGATACTTAGGTGGCAGCGGGATCAGGGTCGTAGTCGTTGGGGTACGGCTTGGAATAGCCGATCATTCTCTTCTTCGCAGATGCCGAACGGTCTTCATGATTGCGGTGATCTCATCCACCGTAGGAGCTGCAGAAGTTGATCATTCATGACTTGTATTGTGGCATATTTAGTTAGCCACGCCGTTTTCAGCATCTTCTGCTCCGTAATCGCTTCCTCTCCAGCAGACTCTTCTTGCCGTGGCAGTCCTTCCCGCCGTAACCCGGTCATCCAAGTTGACCGCACGTAGGTGCACACGTATCCATGTGGAATTTCCTTGGGCGGATCATACAGGAATTGGTAGCCCGGATCACCTCCACCCTTGTAGACGACGTACGCCGGTGAACCTTGTTACCGTGGAGCTGCAAATGTGTTGGCAGTGGCAGGCTCTGTGTAGAGCGGTACTTCCCTTGGTGAGTTCCTAGAGCAGGACCTGACGGAGAGTACTTGTGCTTCGTGACTTCTTGCACCACATTGAGCGCGACACGCTCCAGTATTCACCAAGCTCTCCAGATGCCGATGAAGAGAGTGAGCAACGGCATAGTTGACTTCCCCGTCGCAGGCTCTCGGCACGTTCGGTCCGAAGGGAGAGATAGATCTAGCTCATCTAGCGCGCCTTCGGGTTGGAACCCTTTGAACTTGATCCCGTGCGAACGGGTTTTCTCAAAAGCACCGATGAGATCAGCTTCCAGGATGGCTTTGAGCTCATCATACCTCTTCTTATGCTCAGGAGGCAGATCTTCATACTTGACTGGTTCTTCCGCCATCTGAGACGCAGATGTCGACGTGGTTGCTGCGGAAGATTGTCCCGATGTCCCACCGGCGTGCCAATGTGTTGTCTGCCAAAACCCACCGGCGAGCAAAGGGTTAAGCAACACGAAGAGCCGGAGGCTTCAAGGCGGCAGCGGGCCCTGGTCCCTCGACGTCGTCCCGCAAATGCCCGCACACGACCCGCGGTTGCAAGGGCGTGCCACCTGACCTATACCTGGCAGGAAGGTGTTGGATTGCTTAGTTTCCTGCATGGCACACGTAAACATTAAATACGAGCCCTATCGGCTCTCAGCTGCTCGCGGATCGGCTCAAAGAGCCGATCGCCCCATGGTTCACGTTGATTTTCAATGACATGGGGCTCCTGCTGATCATAACAAAGCTAAACCAATCTACGACAGTTTAGGGTTTTCACCGTATGATCGGAACATCCTACGCGTAGTTGAGCCTAATAGACACGAAAGATAATGGAAAACTAACCCTAAAAGAGGCCTAAAAACCAACATTAAGTTAATTCCCGGAACATCCCTCTTAGGACTAACAAACCATACCTAACGCACTACCGGATCATTCAACCCGTTTGTAAGGCCTAACCATACGGATATTGAACTAATCCTTGAAGAACAAGGAGCAACTATAACAGATCGGATCTACTAAGTAACGAACAGCAAGATGCTGCCCTTACACCTAGATAGGTGTAAGGGCAGCTAGATATTGAGGGACGGCACAGCTAAGCAGATATGCGCAAGAAAAGCATCTATGCAAGCCCCAAAACATCTACGATAAATAGTGCTACTTGCCATCAACAACGCTTCAGTATGCACACAAGGTAAACGAATAAAAGCTGCCTAGATCGCAAGCATGATGCTTACCCGGAGAAACCCTCGAAAGAAGGGGTGGCGATGCGCCGATTTGTGTTTGTTGTGAACGTGATTGTCCTCCTTTTCCGATAACCCTAGATACATATTTATAGTCCAAGGGACTTTCTAATTCGTGCACCTAACCGTGCACGGGTCAAACTCTATCTTTAATCTAAACTAAGATGTGATCTACTATATTACGATACACGGGCAATTAAGCCCAAATTCCTCGCGCAAGGCCGCTTCAAAGATGCTCCACGTGTGTATCCTTCAAGCCCATCTTCACTTACGGCCATCTCCTGATTTGGCCAAAATCCGGTGATAACACCTTAGAGCATAATAGATCTTTGCAATTTAAACCGAGTACTAACATAGCATACACACTGTCACCATTACACTATGAAGGGGAATAGATCACATCAATACTATCATAGTAATAATTAACTCCATAACCTACAAGAGATTATGATCATAACCTACGCCAAGTACTACACGATGCACACACTGTCACTATTACACCATGGAGGAGGAATAGACTACTTTAATAACATCACAAGAGTAGCACATAGACTAGTAGCGATACAAAGCTCATCATATGGATCTCAATCATGCAAAGCAATTCATGAGATCATTGTATTGGAGTACAGAGAGAGATTAACCACATAGCCGGTACATCCCTTAGCTCGGGAGAACTACTCCATCCTCATCATGAGCAGCAGCGTTGATGGAGATGGCGGTGGTGTCGATGGAGATGCCTTCCGGAAATTCCCGTCCCGGCGGCGTGCCGAATAGAGACTTCGTCCCCCGAATCTTGGCTTCGCGATGGCGGCGGCTCGGAACTTTTCTCATATCGTGGCTTATCTTTCGAGGATTTAGGTCACGACTTATATAAGCGAAGAAACGGAATCGAAGGGTTGGGGGGCCCACACAGAAGGGGCGCCCCTTCGGCGCGCCGCCATGGCGTGTGGGGCCCTGGGCCTCCCTCCGGTCCTCTCCGGTGCCTCTGGAAGCTTAGGAAATATAAGATCGTGGGCCTTGATTTCGTCCCAATTCCGAGAATATTTCCGGTAAATTTTCTGAAACCAAAAATGAAACAGGAACTGCACTTCGGCATCTTGTTAATAGGTTAGTTCCGGAAAATGCATCAAAACATCATAAAGTGTGAACAAAACATGTAGGTATTGTCATAAAACTAGCATGGAACATAAGAAATTATATATACGTTGGAGACGTATCAGCCCTCCGGTGATGATTCCCCTCTCCGGCAGGGTGCCGGAGGCGATCTCCTGAATCCCCCGAGATGGGATTGGCGGCGGCAACGTCAAGAGGTTTTCCGTATCGTGGCTCCTGCAGACAGGTATTCACAAGGCTTTAAGTAGGCGGAAGGGTAGGTCAAGAGGCGGCGGCTACACCATAGGGCGGCGTGGCCCCCTCTCGCTGCCCGGCCTATGGTGCCGGGCCCTCGTGGCCCCTCTTCGTATCCCCTCCGGGTCTTCCGGAAGCTCCGCGAAAAATAAGACCCGGGCGTTGATTTCGTCCAATTGAGAATATTTCTGTAGGATTTCTGAAACCAAAACAGCATAAAACAAACTGGCACTTCGGCATCTTGTTAATAGGTTAGTGCCGGAAAATGTATAATAATGATGTAAAGTATGTATAAAACATGCAAGTATTGTCATAAAAGTAGCATGGAACATAAGAAATTATAGATACGTTTGAGACGTATCAATACCTAACCCACATAGACAACACAAGGGAACATATATGATGGGTTAGTTCATAAAGCATAATTGATACGGCTTACCATACCACATGACTTCTCGTGGCACATTCTTCATGATTCATGTGTTGACCAAACTTGAAACTATTCTTCACTCTTTGTATTGGTCAACCTTGTATCTTCTCATGCTCTATCATACTATCTTGAGGTGTATATAGAATTCTTCATTTATTTGCATGCTCTAAATCTTAGTCAACCGTAGCTCAACTTATGAGACTATCATGACACCGACTTAGAGCCATAACTTGAATTCTTCACTTGGAATCAAGCACTCAAGATCTTGATCATTCGTTGCTTATCACATAAGCTAGAGCATGGCTAATATTGAGTTCCACATAAGAACTTCATCTTCATTTCTTCTTCTTGATCATATCACATATATATCTTCAAATCGATGATCTTGATGCCAATACACAAGATTTACCCGGTTAGCCAATTTTTAGATTCTCAAAATTCCAAATGAAAATATGAAAGTAGGAAGATTTTAGTTTTTGCCAGAAATTCTGTATTTTATATTTTTTAAAATTTTAAATTAATAATTGCATCTTGCATAAAGATTACTATTACTTAACCATAAAGTTAGCCAATTTTTAGATTTTCAAATTTTCAGGTTTTAGGTTTGGCAAAAAAAAAATTAAAAAAAATTAAAAATTAATTATAATATAAATTTAAAAAGTTAATAATTATTTATTTATTCAAGATTATTATTACATCATTACTTTTGTTTATTAAAATAATTATTTGGCATTCAAACAATAAAGAAATGTGACATCGACCAACATGTTAATAGGATTGATATGATACTAGTATCAACAACATGCCGCTTGGAAGAAGGATGGAAAAGGAACTTGGAAGTTAAGCAGTGCTAGTAGTGGGAGGATGGGTGACCGAGCGAAGTTCACCACAGGTAAGAAATTTGAGTAGAGATTAAGTGTAGTTAGTGACTAAACTTGGCCAATAACTGAAATACTAGAAATTCTGAAAAAAAAAAAAAAAAGGAATGAAAAATAATTAGAAAACCAAATGGATTAAATTTTTTTTAACGAAATAGCCTTTAGTCCCGGTTCGTGTTACAAACCGGGACTAAAGGTCCTTCACCCGGCGCATGCCGCCCGCCCACGTGACGGGCCTTTAGTCGCGGTTCGTAAGCAACCGCGACTAAAGGGGGGGCTTTAGTCGCGCTTCATTAGTCGCGGTTGCGCAACCGCGACTAATGGCAGTTGCGAGCCGCGACTAAAGCCCTTTTTTCTACCAGTGAAACCCGGCCAGCCGCTAGACAAAATAGTAGATGACGAACTCGACGATTTCTACCAGTTGCGATCTGGACGTGGTTGATGACGATGGACAACTTCTTTTTCTTGACTTCAATCTTGTCGGTGATGTTGATGATGAATCCGAAGGATCTTGCCTGGATGACAAAATTCAGTCGACGCTGATTTCCCATAGACGGCGCCAATTGACGAGGGACCACCTCGGAAATGTCTACGTATTGTAGACTTCGGTTTCGGGAGAGAGCAACGATGGAGATTCCGGCAGCGAGATTAGGCACACGATGTACCCAGCTTCGGGTCCTCTCGGTGGAGGATCGCTACGTGCTGCTAGCAATCTACTATATGATCATATGTATGTTTACAGGGTGCCGCCGTAGGCGGAGCTATGCTATCTATCTGTTGGCCTCCTATCGGGTGTCCTGACTAGCTTTATATATGCAACCAGCCTAGGGTTTTACAAGAGTCCTAGTTGACTACTTCTTCGGGTTGCCTTGTTGGCCTTCTCCATATTGGGCCGAGCCGAGCTAGGTACACTAATAATGGGTACCCGAAGGGTATACCCATGTCAACCAGGTAGCCCAATAGCGCTCCCGATAGTGATTTGGGGGACGGCGACAAAATTGTCTCACACTGGCACGCCCCATAAAGTGTCGGCGCCATTTCGAGCCTAATAAAACCGCCGGCAACCCCGTGTTGGTCCCTTCGGGTGGTGTGCCGAATGGGCGTGTCGGCGCCTCAAGCCACGTTGGAAAATGTCCGTGGGCCCCGCCCATCAGCGGCTCGAACTTCACCGTCCGAAGGAGGAAGACATGCATCCACCGCCTCCGCTTGCTGGTGAAAAAGTGGTGGGAGACGGAGCAGGGGGCGCAGGCAGCCTACCGTAGCCCCGACGACCTGGCGTACGCACCGGGATAGCACCCGCTCGTCGGCCGCTCCGTCGACGAGGACTACCGGCAGGTGACGTACATTGTGCAGGAGGCGTAGCTGTGGTTCGCCAGGGTCTCCGGCAACTTCGCCGACCTCGCCACCACAACGCCTTCTCCACCACCGGTGCCGAAAGAGGAAGAGACCGACTGGGAGTTCTCTGACGATGATGACGGCGGCGGCAACGGCGCAGAAAGCGACAACTACATAGCCTTTAACCGCTGCTAGATTACTATTTGTATTGCCATCTTTTGTACAAACTCGCCATTTTTTATAGAAAACAAATGAATTTTGTCGTCCTTTTGTGTTTTCAATTTTTGCACGTTTATTGGGCCCACCGTATTAGGGCCACCGGTGTGGGGAAGCCTTCCCTAAACCGAGGAAGGAGTGTCGGTGTCCCCATAAGCGAGTGCCGACGCAGCTGCCGGCGCCTATTTGGGGCCGTCGGTGGAGATGCACATTCTTTGATACGTTTCAAGATTTACACTAGTAGTACTGCATGCAATCGAACCGGGTACTACTTGCACTCCGTTTCCGTTTCTGGATAGCTGTTAGACGTGTGGATCATCGATATAAGCTGGACGGCCCACAGCATTAGAGCACACGCGCGCGGCCTCTTCTTCCACTCCTTGCATCGCATCCATCGCTGATCGATCCATGGCGTCCGCGGAAGATGGCCGTGCCCCTCCTGGGGCTGTCTTCAACCTGCCCGATCACGAGCTCATCACTAAGTTCCTGCGGCCAAAGGTGGCCGGGCTACCGATCGACGACCACCACAACATCCACGACTTTGACGCATACTCCTTGTCACCCGACCAACTCGTTGAGGAGCGCGAGGAGGCGTTGGGGACCGACAACCACGACGGAAAAGGGGGTCACTGGTACTTCTTCACACCGGTGCGCCGTCACAAGGCAAAGAACGGCCGCGGGAGGCGGCAGCGTGCCGTCGGCGAGGGTTACACATGGCACTCGGAGCATCGCGAGGAGCCCGTATTTGACGAAGAAAATAACTGCGTTGGCTACAAGATGGAGCTCTCCTACCAGTTCAAGGAGTCGCCGCGAGCTAGACCTACCAGGCTCGGATGGTGCATGACGGAGTACCGCCTCAACGACGATGCCGCCGGTATGGTCCTATGCAGGGTCTGCGTGTCGCGCCACAAGACGGAGACGACGTACGACTCGGTGATCAAGGCGATGGAGGATTGCAACAAGAGGAAGGCCATGGCGGATTGCAACAAGAGCATGGCCATGCCGGATTGCAAGAAGAGGAAGGCCGGCGACGATCCACACCCGGACGCTCCACGTCTCCAAACCCCGCGCCGCCAAGAACAGGACCAAGAACCCGCAGACCAGCTTCAAGCGATCGAGCACCGCTGGTCGTATTCCGACGACCACCCAATGCCCGCCGTCGCTGGCGGGGAAGACAGCAGCGTCGGGTTCTACTTTCATGACCTCCAAGAACCAGAGGACCACATTGACCGCTGGTTGCTTTCCGACCAAGACGACGCGATGCCCACCTACGGCAGCATGGATCCGGCCGCGTTCTCCTTTCAAGATCACCTCCAAGAACCAGAGGACAACATCGAACACTGGTTGCTTTTCGGCCAAGACGTGATGCCCCCCTACGGCAGCATGGAGCCGGCCGGGTTCTCCATTCAAGATCTCCAACAACTCGAGGACGACAATGGCAGCGTGGATCCGGCCGGATTCTCTGACGACATACTCCAGGACGTTGAAGATTTTCCCCGGACGCAGCAGCAGCCACCACTGGTTGAGGAAGAATACCAGGAGGTCACCTATGCGCGCCTCTTCGCCGACAACGACATGGACCTGGTGGCATGCTCAGCGCCGGCGCCGGCGTTCGTCTCCTGTGATACTTCATCGTCGCACGGCATGGCCAAGTGCTCCAAGACAAACTGCGAAATCTGCATCCAGCACATGGTGGAGGAGCTAATGTACGAGATATAGTCTAGTTAGTGCTGGAACAGCTAGATGTTTACTACTAGGTCGATGCATGCATGTAATAGTAATACTCCTCGATCGATGCTAGCCTAGCAGCCCAGCTAATTTGAACCTTTGATGTATGTCATGGAGAAACATGTGGTGTGATTGTAACAAGCCATTCATGTTGATATTAATTGATTATTCTTTTGCATACTATTAATTCTGGGTAATATTGCATGATTACAGATTCAATTCCTCCGTCCTTAAGCTGCGATAAATAGTTGTGTAACTAAATAAAGCCTAGTACCATCCTTTTCGGAAATAATGAAGCCTGGATATTGAGATTGATGCACTTTGTTGTACCCAAGCCATCGATCATGAGTTTCATGAGTCATGACAGATGAAAGAAGAAGATATAGATCTAGGCTTCTCTCATGTCTGCATACCTCTCGTGCATTAGCCAATGTTGAATTTCTACAAAGCCATCTTACGTCTCTACGGGAAATATCTTATAAGTCGACTTCTTTTGCATGGTTGTCAAGTGCATTAACCTAATTGCCAAGTGTTACACTCGACAAACAAAATTGGCAGATCATAAAATTTGTAGAAACTCGCGAAAAAAGAAAAGATACTCAGCAAGTTAAAACTTTGCAGAGTATTTTCTACAAGACAGCTAGCAAAGGTTTTTAACGGATTTTAAATCCAACAAACGAAATTCTCTAGTATTAAAGAAAAAATACTAAACTTACAGTATTCTCTAGTATAAAGAAAAAACTAGTTATAATTTGCCCAAAATGAAAAAATATATCATCATATTGGCATGAAAAACAACATTGCTAACTAGATCAGTTACGGTGCTTCAAATATATAGTTGGGTGATCCAAAGTAAAAGAGACCACAGTTTATTTCACTAACAAAGAATTTGAAGGGGAACCTGAATGAAAAACCGAAGCGGATTTGGTGGACATGGGTACACGTGACCACAGTTTGTTTCACTAACAAAGAATTTGAAGGGGGGCCTGAGTGAAACCCCGAAGCGGATTTGGTGGACATGGGTATACGTGACCCTTGATGAACAATGAAATCATAAGAGATACAACATAAATCATGCTACTTAGTAGAAAAGGCATGTGCATGTCAAGTTTGACACTAAAATACAACAGAACCTGGATGTCGCGCAAGCGGATCCAAACCTGGACATATTATCAGAGGGCAAGGGAGCTCAAGGCTCCACCAATGTCGGTGATCCAACTACGGTCAACCAGCGCCTCGAGCACCATGCGGGGCTTCCTGACGCTTACAATCTGAACATGAAATGTCTTGATAGCACATCTCTGCTTTGTGATGTAGGACATTGACAAGGAGATCAGTGAGCTGAAGCTGTCAGTGAATGCCCGGTGCAAGCTAGCTAGTGGCGACCGAGTTCTTGAAGCAGTTCATATGACTCGTCAGTAGCAGTGTCTGAAAAACAAATTTTATTACAGGATATTTCCACCATTTTGTAGTTATGCTGCCATTCTGCAAGTCTTCTTTTTTTACCGATAAGGCCTTCTGTAAATTTGTTGGGAAGGAACTTTTTTTGTGTATGGAACGATATTTTTTCTTGACATAATAACCAGAACCACTCGGTTAACAGCTGAAGTTTGTATTGCCAGCTGAGCAGAATGAGTTTTGTGCATTGGGCCAGGAAAGTTCGTACCATGTATAAATGGACACCTGATGAACCGTGAGCTGAAAGAAGCCGGTAAGCCTACACAAGTGTACAACATTTGACGGCTTTGTTTGGAACGCTGGAGAAATTATTATTTTTCATGGAAATATAATGATATCGAAAATCTTTTCAAATTTCTGCAAGAACTGGAGACAAATTCCTGCGTTCGGAACATGGCTTAATCAGTTACAATACTGCACATTCTGAAATCTGATCTTTCTCCCATATCCAAGAATTCACCATCCCTGACCTTTTCAGTGCCTCAAAACCAACTGCCACTCAAGAACTACAAAATAGACACCGCATCCAACAACACCACCATAAGCTAGAGAGGGAAAGGACACAGCCATGAGCCACATCATGAGCCCTGGCCATGAGCGCTTCGTGCACCACAGGTTAACTGATGATTCAGGCTTTGTAGTGGAGCTGGGATTGCAGAATCTGGTTGTCCTCCAACAGCCGGTCGTACTCCAGGAGCAGCTCCTCCGACTGCTTTTGCAGGGCGTTGACGTGGGCCTCCGCCTCCGACGCTTTCCTCTCGTGGTCTTCCGACTTGGATTTCAGCTTCTTCATGTCCTCGCGCAGCTTCGCGATGTCCTCATGAAGCTTCTTGATCTCTCCGGAAGACTTGTCCTCCTTCTCGCGCAAGGATCGGTTCTCCATCTGGAGCTTCTCGACCTCTTCTCTGGAGGTGCTGGCGGCTTTCCTTAGAGTAATGAGCTTCTGAAGGTAGTGGTGCAACCGGTCAATGACAAATGCAAGGAACAGTGTGTATCCTGTCAAGAGTGATGAGCTGTTAGAAGGAAATAGACCGAATTGGACAAACAACTTCGAATGTGAGGCATGCATTTCACTTAAAACAAGCCTAATTACTTATGGGTGCCTACATGATTCATTTGTTGATAGCACTGCTCTTGGGTATGAATTGCAATTAGAAGGACAATGTGTGTATAAGAGATTGTGTTCTAGTTCGCTGACAGCCATATACCAAGTTCAAATGGGTGGGTACACAGTGATTTTAGACTTCCCCATATATCCACCGCAAAAAAAAAGACCTCCCCATATATCGTAATTATCATTAACTGCACCAGATTCAGCTTTAAACAGGCCCTAAATCTCAAATTCAGTGAGTCATGGCAGCCAAAACTAAGTTGTATCTAATGTTACTAAGTGCAACTGCCGTAGTTTGCAGATCATGATTTCCAAATTGTAAGTAAGATTTTTAATCCAAGAACAGGACACAGGGAATAAAATGAAAAATTAAAGGTAAACTGTAAGAAACTAAACCCTAATTAACTGAAAATTAAATAAAAGTAAACGACAATATTGTTTTTCATTGCCCAATTGGTACATTTGATGTCATTTATATAGGAGGACTTACTTGACCCCTAAGTAATAATCTAAAGGATACAGATTTGATCTCTTAACTCTAAATCATCTCTTTTCCTATTTAAATAACTTCCATATATCTCAATATAGGATAATCCTATATTCCTACACATAACAACTACCGACCCCTTGACAAGCAGCTCCTCCTCGAGCTGCTCATGCGGTGGCCGAGGTAACCCCACATTCATTAAGTGTAACGCCAGCTCCCTGTGTTCTGAGATGTGCTGAAGACAACTTGCTCCCTTTGTGGGTGTAGCAAAACATGATATTTCTTGATTAATTCTGACCCTGCTGCTGGAGGAGGTGCCCGTTTGCACAACTGCTGGTAGGTGGGGGGCAGAATTGGAAAGGGATTGGGTTTTGAGCTGTAAGGGCATCTCCAACGCGGCGACCCATCCCGCGCCCGCGCGCCTGGATGGGTCGAAACGGACAAAACCGCGGCCCAGCGCGCGGACCCATCCCTAAAACGGATGGCCGCGGCGTCCGGGACGACCCAAACCCGGCCCAAATCTGGGCCGCGTTTGCGTGGCCGCGGACGCCAGGAGCTGGCCGCTCGCGTCCTCCCCATGTCCTCCTCTGACCCGCGTGTCATAGGGACATAATTTCGTTTTTCATTAAAATAAAATATATTACATTTTCTTAATAGTACGTACTACTAGTCTAGCTACGTAGGGAGGCAGCAACTCGCCGCCAGGGCCGTGGATTTCACTCGACGTGGGCGGCCTGTACGCGTGAGGATTCCACTCCAGCTTACCAGCTGGGTGGCCCAGTGGCGGCCTTCTTGCGGCGTTCCTCCGCGGCTGCCCTCCTCCTTTCCGTCCTCGCAGCTTGGGCGCGCTCGCGCTCTGCCTCCTGCGGCGTCAGGATCCGTTTCCCACACAACGCGAGCTCGCGCGCGGCGGCGCATTCCACAGCGTTCCGTGCCTCCAGGCGGACACAGCCGGCGTCCAGGGCCTCGTGGTTCTCCTTCCGACGACGCATGCGCTCTTGGCGGCCGAGCTCCGCCTCCGCAGCATCCTCCTGGGCACGCCGATCGGGCGAGGGCAGCTGGAGGAGGCGGCGGGCTGCTTGCCGAGAGAGGAGCTCGTTCTTCCGGCCGATGAGGTCGCCTAAATGGCGGCGACCAGCCCGGACGGAGGCCTCGTGCTCCCTCGTCACACGCGTGAGCTCGGCGAGACGCTCCTCGATGGTGACGTTGAGCTTCGCCATCTCGAGGTCGTGGGCGAAATCCTCCTCGTCGACGGCGGCAACAGCATCCGCCTCCTCCTCCGCGGCAGGGTCCAATCCCTCCTCCGCGGCCTCGTACCGGCCGTCGAAGGCCTCGTGCCAGCCGTCGAAGGCCGCCTCCACTAGCTCCGCGTCCTCTGCATTCTTCGCCGCCCCCTCAGACACGACGTGGATCGCCTCATCATCGGCGACCCACCGCGCGTCCTGCCGCTCCTCCTCCGTCCGCGGGAACCTGGCGCGAGCGGTGAGGGAGAGCTTGGCCCACGTGGTCTGCAGGGTGCGCGGCATGGCGATGAGGAGGAGAGGGCGCTGGAGAAGGTAGAGGGGGAGAGGACGGCGGAGCGGGTGAGGTCTGCAAGGCCGTGCCCGTCGTCTTTTATAGCCGGCGGCCATGGCGGGAAATTTGGGCGCGAGCGCCTGCGCGGGAACTCTGGTGCGCGCGGGAACTTTCCCGCGCGTTCTCCCGCCCGCCATTTCTGTCCCGTCGAGGCCTACCATGGCGCAGCGCCACCCAGGGAGGACGAACCACGTGGCAGGTTTTTGGGTCGCCGCGTTGGGCGCAGCGTGCGACCCAAACGTACACGCGGACGCAGGCCGCTGTCCGCGTGCCCGCGCGGCCACCCAAACGGCCCAAAATGGACGGCCCAACGCGTCCATTTGGGTCGCCGCTTTGGAGATGCCCTAAGGTGGGGGTGTGAAGTGGTGGAGGTGGCCAATCTGCCCAGCGGTCAGAGTTACAATGGCAGCAGCAATTCCACCGCTGGAGAAGAGGGCACCAGATGTGTTGTTGGTGAGGGACATGGAGGTGGCGTCATGGGTGGCTGTTGCATCTGCGGAAACTGGTGCCGGGGGCTGGGCTGGCAGCCGTTGCTCGAGCGCCGTCAAGCGTTGCTCCAGCCCGGCGAGGAACACCTGGTCCTCCTCTCGTTGGCGCGTGAGGTTCATTAACTGCTTCGCGATGATCTTCATCTGCTCCACAACCTCTTACCTTGATTTCTTTGCTCGCCATAATAGATGGCTCTAATACCAAATTGTAAGAAACTAAACCCTGATTACTGAAAAGTAAATAAAAGTAAACTACAATATTCTTCTTCATTGATTCCCAAGTGGTACATCTGATGTCCTTTATATAGGACTTACTTGAACCCTAAGTAATAATCTAAAGGATACAGATCTGATCTCTTAACTCTAAATCATCTCTTTCCTATTTAAATAACTTCCATATATCTCAATATAGCATATATCCTATATTCCTACACATAACATAAACAGTAACTAAAAATGCAAGTTGATTTTGGCAAAAATAAAATGCACCTTCTTTTCAAGCCATGCCTATCTAAATCTTAATATGGAGTACAAGATATGATTGAGTAAGATATTTGCTATCTGAATTTTACATACATGCTCTTGTCCCTTATTCAAACCTATCGTCTTCTTACAGAAAACTTACCTTCTTTTAGTCAGATCATTTGCTCACAAGGCTCAAATCTTACCATCGAACATATTTTCACTATACTGTTTGTTCAATCTTCTCTTATATTCAGACATGATGTTGACTTAACGCACAATATAAAATCAAAGTGGACCCTGGACAGCTTACTTTCAGCCAAAGGGCTGTCATCCGAACTACCACCAAACAATCAACTACAGTTATGTTCTACTGCCTGCGCAGTTACACCAGATCCAGCTACCCTGTTTTATAGTAACACCTAGGAGGCGATAACACAATATAAATCTGATACAAGCCTAAGCAAGATCAGTTCTTATTGTACACAGCCCAGACCACTGTTATATACTATTGCTTGACCAGTTGACCAACAGGCACACCACACGAAAGACTAACGCTACTAACAATAACAATAAGATCAGCTGCACTAAAGTATATTAGAATTTTCAGCTTGAGATTCCAATTGTACAAACTACATTACACACTGTTATTCAACACACCTCAACTGAACTGTAAACTACCAACTGGATACACAAACAAGTACGTTAAGAAAGGATTGTAGTTCGTTCAGGCAGAGACAGGAGTCAAACTAGACATTACATATTCTAAACTACAGATTAGTATTATAACCCTAGGATTACAGATGGCATCTCCAAAACTACCCCCTTCGCAGCGTAAGCATTAAATTCTTGCTTGTGGCATGATTTACACACTACTTCAATGAACTGTAGATTACCAATTTGATCCAAGAGCTTGGGTTACAAAATCCGAGATATCCTAATAGCAGAGCATATTGTAAATTACTAGTTGGTACTGTAACACTGTTATGTACTTCATTAAAAGCGAAAGCACCTTCCTCTCCGAAAGCTAAGCAGCAATTGCTACTTTATCGTCCAATAGTTAATAGGCACTGCAGACGCTAATTAGCTAGCAGTATGTCATCAGCAGCAGATCCAGAAGTAGAAGCGTCCAATGGTGTAGAGTAAAACATCAATCAAATCAAAGAATGAAGGCGAGAGATGCATGCTGACCGATGAGGGATGCCTCGAGGAGGTGCGTCCTCCAGAGCACCTGGTCCATGGGGCTGACGGTGCCGAGCTTGTGGCCCCTGTTCTGGATCTTGAGGATGGTGGTGACGCTGGACAGGAGGATGACGGAGAGCGTGCAGGCGATTGTCTTGACGGTGGCCGGGCCCCTCCCCATCTTGGCCTGCTCCACGCCCCGCATCGCGAGCTCCCGCAGCGGCCCGACCTTGACCATCAGCAGCAGCGCCACCGCCGCCTCCGCGAACAGCACCAGGAACAGCAGCTGGAACATGGCGGCGCCCCCCAATCTCCTCCCTTGCCGAAATTAATCAGCTGTCCTTCGACAGCGCACGGGAAAAGCGGGGGTTTTCAGCAGCTCCGCGGCAGCTGCCCCGGTTTTCAGGAACCGGCGCAAGAATTAATGGCGGATTTGACGGGGGGGATTTGGGGGCGGACAAGAACGCGCCACCTTTTCCTGGCCTGCAAATCAAGAGGGTGAACGCGTCAGCACTGAAATGAGCAGACAGCAAAAGGGGAAAGGAAGAAAATTCAGACGAATGGCAGAGGGGAATGAAGAAATCCCACCTTCTTGCCAAGAACCAATCAATCCGAGGAACAAACGTTGAGCAGAGCAGCTAGAAATCTGCGGCCTTGTGGGCGCTCGGATTACGGGATGACGACGGTAACTGAACCCAGGAAAGGGGAGTGAGAAAAGAAAGGAGACGGAGTGGGGTGGAGGGCGGCGGCGGCGGCGAAAGGCGACGAGGAGGGGGAGCGTGCGAGCGCAGAGGGAGAGGGAGAGTGGAGTGGAGTGGGAATGGGAGTGGCCGAGCTGTTGGCCCCCTCTGCCTGCTCGTTCTGACTTGAGTACTAGCTCTTTTGGACTCTTTCTTTTTCATTAACAATGTTGATTAACGCTGTCAATCTTAAAGTTCGCCGACATGCTTAAGGAAAAGTTGGAGTAGTAAACTATTTATTATGGGATCGGCAACTTTGCCGAAACAGCCGTGCATGGTAATTTTGGCTATCTTTGTGTTACTTCACTTTTGGGAAAGGAGAAAGTATTCGGAGAAAAGTCTAAAGGTCCATCTTACTCCATGGAAAAAAAAACATTTGAACGACTTTTTTGCGAACTCATTTGAACGACTTCTTAGATTTAACCATTTTCAGGAATATTTGTGGGAGTTCACTTTTCATAGAAAATTGAAGATTTTATTTTGAAATGAGTGATTAGCCAGTTTCCTACATATAATATTTTTTATAGAATTTCGTGGCATTAGATTGATATTTATTATTTCTATCATCTTCAAGGGATGTTCCTCTGAAATTCATGTGATATTCACTACCCTAATATTCAAAATGATATAATCTTATAGAACGTTCTGTACTTTTTGTATGATAGGGTTTCATTCATTCATTCATGGGGTTTCAGAACGAAAGAATAGAAAAATAAAATGTAGCTTGGCATCCATGGTATTTACACCAACATTTGTTTGGCTCGACCATAAAGAATCTTTCCAATAAATTTGAGCCAGTGGAATTTTCAATAAATCGTACTCCCTCCGTCCATAAATAGATGTCTCATATTTGTTTAAATTTGGATGTATCTATACACTAAATAATGTTTATATACATCCAAAATATGATAAATCTAAGACATCTATTTATGGACAGAGGTAGTAGCTCATATACATCGTCGTATTACATCCTACAATCAAACATAACATGCTCTTGCTCTCGAACATAGACCATAAAACATATGGATTATTATTTTTAATCTCTTTATTTAGTTTCTTATAAAAAGATTGGAACAAAGAGGCCCTTTTGGATCTTGTGAGGCCACAAGGGATAAACTAGTAGAGTACTAGTACTACAGACCATAGTTTTTAATTCATTGCGGTATCTTTTATGATCATACTTTGCCTGCTCCAGTGAGAAAGTAATTTTTTACAGCAATGAGAAAGTAAATTATTATGGAACGTGCCTGTCTATGGGAATCTGCGACTCCTGTCTCATGTCTGTTACTTAGCCTTGTTTGCATGTTTTATGATAAAAGCCCTTCGTCTTTCGGAAATAGCTTTTTTTTAACAGTAAGCCCCGAAGGGCCGAGAAGCTCTATTGAACGGTGGGCACAATTACAAATAGGACCTTGGCTTTAACAGAAATAGCGCAAGTGCCCTGGAAGATAACAAAAAGTACCTCAAGGGAAAATAGGAAAAAGCAATCAAGTCCTTCTTCTCCACCGCATCTCTGATTCCACCTCAGACACCGGCCGCTGACGATGACGCCGGGGACTACGCCACTTGGTTCACCGCCAGGATGGATCGCCGAGCTGGGATTGCTGATCTTCCTCCATAGCCTTAAGGTGTGGGGGAAGTAGAAACTCCCCGGAACAGGAAATGCCGAGGAACGGCGAGGCCTCCTTGGCCAAAGATAGCGGCGGGACTCGCCGACGCTTGAGATGCGCCGCAAGCTGAGCTTCAAGAACCACCACTGCTAGTACAGAGAAGCAGCAGCACCATTGATGCCCTCGCCCTCGCCTCCACGGCCGGCCGAGAGGAACAACTGTGGCGCGCTGCCTCCGCACCACTAGCAGAAAGGATAAGGCCTCCAAGAAGCAGACGCGTTGATGATGACGCGGCTGAGCTCCTCCTCGCCTCCATGGCCGGCTAGGAGCTCTTCCAGGACACAGATCGCCGGCGTGTACGCGTTTTCCCCCTCGCCTCCAAGGCCGGCCAGGAAAAATCGCGTCTCACCGCCGTCTCGTTGCAGCAGAAGGCACACCGCCACTCCTTTATTGAAAGGAGCGTCGATCTTCCTCTCCACTCTCCCCTCCTGATACGGTGGATCCAAGCCGATCCACCTAGATTGATGCCCGATCTTTCACAGCGAGAACCTGGGGTAGAGAATCCTCCCAACAACGCGATGAACGCGGCCTGGAGAAGAGGGAACGAATCCAGCAAGCAACGGATCGATGAACGATACGCCTCAAACCAAGAGCTAGACAATCCTTGATGAACACAAGAACCTTCGCAGGATAATAATATAGATAAACGGCAGCGCCGTACCCCCGGAGGGATGTTACACGTGAACACACGCAACTAGGTATAACCTAACTTTTAGACTAAACTTGAACTGTCCTAAACCCTAGCCGCACCTCCACTTATATGAGGGGTGGGGTGGCTGGCCAGCCCTAGTGGGCCTCTCTACCTTGGTTTGGACAGGCCCAAACCAAACTGACTCAATTTATTAAAAACCTAATTGGCCCACATATGACCATTACATAAACTATGATAAATAAGCTGGTGGAGTCCTGAATCTGGGCTCCACATAGGCCTCCATGCCCGTATCATCCTCCCCCTTCAAGAAGCGTTGTCCCGTGAGGGTCTTCTGGAAAAGGTGACGTGATATGAACATGACACGTCCTCGCCGTCCTCAAGTCTTGCTTGCCTTCCACACCACATCCTCCCTCGCGGCCTGCTTGACTTGATACAGCACTTGGCGCCTCCTTTCTTCTCCACATGACCTTGGACTTCGGCGCCAATTCCTTCTTCTTGCGAGGTTTTGATGGACCCTTGTGTCGCTGCACATGACCCTGCACAAGATGTGTAATTCCTGGACCACATAGATGTCGCACACGTCCATCCTTGCCTCGATGCATCCGCGGTGTCGCGGAAAACTGGACAGTACTCCTAGCACGGTAGTGCCGCGCCCACTGCCTCCAAGGATGCGCCGCCTCCACTCCTCCCACGCGCATCTGCGCCACATGTACCGAAACACCATCGGCACAATCATCATCGGTGCATACTAGCATCAACACAAACGGAACTGTAGCACATGCTGTAACATCCACATCAACAACAAGTGTAGCTTCATCCGGCTTGTCACCAACAAGAACTGGTTTGTCATCTACAGGCATGGCTGAAACATCACCAACATCAATGCTCGGAACATCATGCACCTCTTGCTGCACTTTACGCTTGTGCAACTTCTCTTTACGCACCACTAACTCCACATCGGACTTGATATGATCATCACCCAAAGGCTTCAAAGTCCGCTGTTTGCCACCATGCATAAAAGAATATATATTTGCTCGCCCAGCATGTGTCACATTGCGATCATACTGCCAAGGACGCCCAAGTAGCAATCCACACACCTCCAATGGCAACACATCGCACTCTATCTCATCAACATAATCATCAACTGTAAATGGCACACGCACCTTGTGAGTAATCTTCAGCATACCACAGCTATTTAACCACTCAAGACGTTTAGGTTCAGGAAGACGCCATGTAGACAACCCCAATGCTGCCACCATCGCCTTGCTAATGCCATTAGTACAGCTACCACCATCAATCATCAACTTGCAAGCCTTGCCCTTGATGATGCACTGAGTCTGAAACAAACTCCACCGCTGAACCTTGTCAACTGTCTTGCAAGCATCACCTTGTACCTTCTTGAGTTGCATACTCAGCCCGCTCAATGGTACATCCTCCTCAACAGTCACAGTAGTTCTCTTGGTATCAGAGCCAGGTTTCCTCTCCTCTGAAGATTTCACCTCGACCTTAGTGACTGTTGGTAGTGGAACAATCTCCTGAATAGGAACTATGCACTTGTCCACTCTCTTCATTGCATGTACAACTCGGGATGGCTGCTCACTCTCCTCCATGTATGGTAACACAAAACCACGACGAAGAAAAGTTTTGTAATCCTCCCAAGTTTCAGCAAATTCACCTCTGTCCACTGCATCATGCCAGCAACGTTCTAATGCCTCGTCCACACGCCGTAGAGCAAGAACATATGCATAAGAACTATTGAACTTCCTATTGTATGTGCGACATCGAGCAAAACCCAAATCCATGTTCCTCTTCCAATCTTCATACTCCTGAACTGTCGCAAGACGGTGTAGGTACCAACGAAGACTGGACGGCGAACGCTGTTCTCCCTTCAAGCAGTCCAGATAGTCATTGAAAACCTTACTAGACTTCTTCGAAAGAGTACACCTCATTCCCAGAACATCGCCCGAAAACTCACCAACATCAGCAGCATCAAGAGCCGAAAGCGCCTGAGAAAACACCGCCACAGCGGGGGAAACCACCGGGGATGGAACCGCCCGTGAGCGCCTGCCCAGGGCCCGGTTGGACCGGCGGGCCCCTGGACCGGCTCGAGGCCCGGTCTGACCGGCTCGGAACCGAAGGTCCGAGCCCCCGGTTCTGGTCCGGTTGGCACCAGCTTGAACCGGTTTGGACCGCTCGCCGCCCGAGCCCGGTCAACCGCCGTGGACCGGGCGGGTCGCGAAATCCGTCTTCTTCCGATTCCGCGATTTCTCGCGATTTTGACCTCCGAAATAGCCATGGATGACCTGCAAACTGCACCAAACAACACCAAACTTCCTCCAACCAACCTCCTTCGACCGAGAGCCAAACTCCTCCGATCTAGAACCAATCTTCTCTGATGCAAACCGATCCAAAGAGATCGATCAACAAAACCTCGCCGTGAGCAACCCAGAAAGCTGATACCACATGATACGGTGGATTCAAGCCGATCCACCTAGATTGATGCCCGATCTTTCACAGCGAGAACCTGGGTAGAGAATCCTCCCAACAACGCGATGAACGCAGCCTGGAGAAGAGGGAATGAATCCAGCAAGCAACGGATCGATGAACGATACGCCTCAAACCAAGAGCTAGACAATCCTTGATGAACACAAGAACCTTCGCAGCGGATAATAATATAGATAAATGGCAGCGCCGTACCCCCGGAGGGATGTTACACGTGAACACACGCAACTAGGTATAACCTAACTTTTAGACTAAACTTGAACTGTCCTAAACCCTAGCCGCACCTCCACTTATATGAGGGTGGTGGCCGGCCAGCCCTAGTGGGCCTCTCTACCTTGGTTTGGACAGGCCCAAACCAAACTGACTCAATTTATTAAAAACCCTAATTGGCCCACATATGACCATTACATAAACTATGATAAATAAGATGGTGGAGTCCTGAATCTGGGCTCCACATAGGCCTCCATGCCCGTATCACCTCCGGCCACCGGAGTAGAAGAGGAAGCAAAAAAGATCCTATATCGGCAGAGATCCAGGCGGCCAGATCTCGTCCACCGCTCCAACTACTGGGCATCAAGCCCTCTACCGGCATAAAGCCACTAACCCTAGCTACTCTATTTACTCCGGCACCTCCCCTCCACCCATCTCGACCGACGGCGCCGGCGAGATCGGCTTCGGTTTGGCCCGGCTTCTTCGAGATAAGTCTCAGGTACTGTAGCGGTGGGAGAGGGGGAGAGGGGGAGAATGAGAGCGAAAACGGAAATAGCTATTCTAATGTGGGTGTACGCGCACAAGTTATTTAAAACTTGAAAAACAATTATTTAAAATTAAAAAGATATGTGTATAATATCTTGGTACTTACTCTGCGTAATTTCAAGAAAAGATACGATTGTGTGCAAATTACATAAAAATGATAAAATGTGCAAATGATACTATAATAATTGGATTAGTATTGTTCAAATAAAAAAATCGTTTTTATGTACCATATATGGCCTTATTTTCACTTGTGAATTCGCATGAGTAAGTATCAAGATAATATGTTTAAAAAACTGAAAAATATTTCAAATTTTGCCAAAAACTTTATATGGCATTTTTTATTTTTTAAACGGGTGCATCTACACCCATGTTCATCAAATCCGCGCCGCTTTGTCTTTGTGGTATTAAATATTACCATGTTCGAAGGCCTTGATCATCGATTAATTTGAGATTCTCCATCTGGCACTTTTTATGGATCGGGCGTAGTATGTTTTTTCAGGATAACCTAGAACCTTTTTTAGATTAGAAGTAAACAATATGCATTAAGATTTCCAACGATCTTGCATGTATTTTTTTCTGAAATATTGCATGTAGACCATAATTTTCTAAAAAATGTTATGATTAATTATGAAAGATGAAGCCATGTAAGGATGACAATTTTATCCATGGATATGGGTATCCACAGATATCTAGCCCAACGGAAATGGGTATGGAGGGACGGTTACATCCACGGATTTCATGGGACGGATATCTGCTAACTCATGGGGTGAGCATGGGCAGAGTTTTTGCCCCATAGCCAAGATGTGGGACCCACGTGTTACTGACACATGGGATTTGACAATTATGTATTTCTGGTGTGATCATGTGGGATTTTACATATTTGAAGTACTATGTGGTTGAAATATTGTTGCTTTGATATTCCAATTGCATTTCCCATATAATTATCATTGATATTGCTACCGATATGTTCTTGTAGCAGTGAAATGTTGCTTATATTGATGTTGAAATGTTGTCGAAGTTAGAATATTGTTGTAATGTGGTTTTTATGATGAAATGTTGTTATGTTGATGTATATAGTACGTAAAACCATGGATACTCGGATATCTGGACGATTTAAATTTTTAGCGATATCCATGTCCATAGATATCTTCGTGGGTGGGGCACTATGAGGCCGATGAATATGATATGGATCTGGTTTTCGTATATTTGTCCAAACCATCCTCATTTCTATCATTAAAGACATGTGTGCAACACATGAAAATATACTTGTCAAGTGAAGTAAATGTTTTCGCCATGCAAAGGTATGTTTCACAACTAATCTGATTTCATTTCTTCCTAAAGAGTTGACTAATTAGTTTCTCATCACATTTAATGGTACCCAAAAATTCTACTCTTTGTGAGATAATTACTCACTTTGTCCGTCTGTGTCTCTGCTAGTGGTTACTGCATTGCAACAGAGGATGAGTCTGCTGAGCCTCGACAAGAGGATGTTCGAGGCATGGGCGGAGCCAGCTAGTAGGCCAGGTTGGCTGTGGCCTACACTGGATTTGGGGGGGGTGGGATCTAGTACTATTTGAAAGCCCAATGTGATAAGACAACCCATTTCTAAGTTAACTGACCTAGAAGTGAAAGAAGGCATCGGTGTGAAAAAATGGGATCTAGTACTATTTGAAAGCCCAATGTGATAAGAACGGCTCATTTCTAAGTTAAACTGGGCCAAAAGTGCCTTCTCTTCTTAGTCGTGTGCGTCGTTGCCAGACGCCCAAACAAAGCGCCCCCAACTGCAATCGAGCAAAGTGGCCGCCACCAACCGCCGTAAAAGAACAGGAACTCCGTCGGCCTCGGACTGGCCCCGGTCCCTGACTTCCTGTTGCCCAATCCCCTCCTCAAGTCCTCAAATCGAGCTTGTTGGCGCACGCGCATGTGGTTGTGGACGGGCAGGCAGCGACCCGGCGACGACAAACGATGTCGAGCAGCAGTGCAACACTGAAGCATGGCTGATGAAGGTAATTTCAAAATTGTTTTGCATGTGTATTCGGTGTTTTTAAATGGAGCAAGATGTGTGCATGTGTGTACAGAGACCCATAGCAGAGAATAAAAGAGGAATATATTTGCGCACCGTTTTTCTTATTTTCTGTGATTTGCGATTGCAGAAACATTAGAACATGAAGAAGAAGAATGGCGACATCACGCTCCTTTTTCAGAAACATGGAGCTAATCAAAGAAAGTTATGGTTGAAGAACAAATCGGGGAGCAACCACAAGTCTAAACCGAGGTTCACTTATTAGAGAGGGATTTTGGGACTCAAAATGAAGCACCATCATCAGCCAAACATCCCGAGTCAAGTGCAAAGTCATATGATATTCATCTCCTTCCGGGCGATTCGGGTAAAAGAATTGCCATTTCAAGGTATGAAGTTAAATGATCAAGATGTTGTTTGGAGAGGTTATATCACAAAAGCTCCATGCCAACCATGTGCGCATGATTTCCCAACTAGAAAAATATATGGTATAAACCAACACTTCAATTTTGTTTGGTTTGAAAGGTACAAGTGGCAAGAATATAGTACCTCAAAGAATGCTGGGTTTTGCTTTGTATGTTATCTGTTCAAAGAGAAAACGAGTTGATACATTTGTTAATAGGGTTGGAGAAATTGGAACAAACCCGATGCACTAGACAAACAAGTGGGTGGAATAAGTAGTGTTCACAGCCAAGCTCAAGAGAATTACAACTTATTTGTGACACATTGTATGTCAATTTACAATGCTATTGTGAAGGTGTCTAAAGAGGATATGTGTCTTTACATGGAAAGACTAACTTATTCACTTAGATGATTGAGGTTTATTTTGCATCAAGGGTTGGCATGCCGTGGACATGATGAGAGTGAAGACTCTACTAACAAGGGTAAATTTCTTAAACTTTTGGGGTGGCTTGGAAAATAATGAAGATGTTAGCAAGGTTGTTTTGAAGAATGCTCCGAAAAATTGTAGATTGACTAGTCCAATGATCTAAGTGCAAATAATTGAATGTTGTGCGGCGGAAACTACTAGGAAAATTATTGAAGATCTTGGTGATGACCACTATGCAATTCTAGCGGATGAGTCGAGTGACGCATCTCACAAAGAACAACTAGCTCTTTGCTTACATTATGTTGATAAATTCAGAAGAGTATGTGAGCGGTTTCTTGGTGTTTTTCATGTTGCCAGTACTACCTCATTGTCCTAAAGATGCAATTGCGACTTCTTGATGATCACCATTTGACTCTTACTCAAGTTTGTTGACAAGGCTATGATGGGGCTAGTAACAGGAAATGGGAGATTAAAGGGTTAAAAACATTGATCATGAGAGAGTTTCCTTCGGCTTATTACATTCATTGATTTACATATAAAGTCCAATTGGTTCGTGTTGTCGTGGCAAAAGGTAAATGATGCTTGTGTGTTTTTTTTTATTATGTTACCTACTTGTTCCACATTGTTGGAGTTTTTGCAAGCATCATGACATGATTCGAGATGTTAGAGCTCAAAAGGTTCTGGAAGCACTTGAATTGGATGAACTTGAAAGTGGTCGTGAATTAAATCAAGAGATGAGGTTAGCTAGACCCTGTGATACAAGGTGGGGTTCTCACTATAGAACTTTTTTTGCACATTATTACTATGTATCCCACAATCCTCGATGTACTTGTAAACATTGGAAAAGATCCTTCACAAAGGCTTGAGTGGACCAACGTACGAGCTATATATGGTGATTTCCTTTGAGTCATTTGAATTTTTTTCCATGCCCAACTTGATGCTTCTTATTCTTGGCTATAAAAATGAGTTGTCTCAATCATTGCAAAAGAGAGATCAAGACATTGTTATGCAATGGGACTTGTTAAGATCACAAAAGATAAAATGCAAGGTATGAGGTCTCAAGGATGGGAAGAATTTCTTGCAAGGGTGACATCATTTTGCAACACATTTGGGATTAATGTTCCTTTGACGAGTGAGAATTATGTGCCTCATGGAAGACCACTACGGTTTTATTATAGACAAACAAATGATGACCATTTTAGAAGACAAGTCTATCTTGGTGTTGTTGATAAAGTTATCCAAGAGCTTGAAAATCGTTTTGATGAGGTTAATATGGAGTTGCTTATTTGCATGTCAGTTTTGAATCCCGTCAATTCATTTTCTTCTTATGATGTACACAAGTTAATGAGGCTTGCAGAATTTTATTCCAAGAACATATCAAACACGAATTCGGTAAGGCTTGAATTCCCACTTGACACCTTTATTGATGATATGAGAAGAGATGATATTAATCTTATGGTGTACTTGCTTCTTATGGCGTACTTGCTTCTCAAGTTGGTATTAATCTTACCAGTTGCTACGGCGAGCGTGGGAAGAGGTTTCTCCGCAATGAGCATAGTGAAGAATAAATTAAGAAATAGCATGGGTGACAACCTCTTGAACTACGGTTTGGTGGCATTTATTTAGCGATACCTATTTTTAGAAGTAACCGAGGATGATATAGTTGTTGCTTTCATGCAATGCAAGGCGTAGAGTAGATCGAGTGATAATTTTCTACTCATGTAATATTATATTTATATATGGAAGACTATTTAATCTTTCCAAGTAGTGTTTGTATTGCTGTTTTTGCTAAGTTCAAACATATTTGGAGATGTACTATATTCCAAGACTAGTTTTGCTATTTGCGCTGCTATTTTTGGCAAGAACCCACAGAAAATTTCATAGCTCCGCCTCCGCCACTTCGAGCTCGAGTCGCCCGAGACAAAGCAGCTGGGGATGATGCTGTGGATGGGGGGCCCAGATGGATCGGGCGATTGCGACTCCAACGGTAATTTGCGCTTTTGCTGGACGAGATAAATTCCTACTGGCTGGAGCTCAGATCTGTCAATGACGACCCGGTTTATCGCTAAGCCCCGAATAACAGGTGGCCCTCGTCCGCTACGGCGCTGATTGCCTAACCCGTTGCTTCAGTCACGGACGGGTGGGGCCCACCTACCTCCGGACCCACACGTCAGTCGGCCAAATCAGCCACCAGCAGGAAGCCCGTGCGCTTCCACGATTATCCAAAACCCGAGCAACGCGGACGGGATTAGACCAGGCTAATCCCGCCGGATAAGATGAGATGAGATTAACCGGCCCCTCGGCCAAGCCAGCGCCTTTATAAGCCCTCGCCCTCCTCGTCGATCAACCACACCAGCCAGCACCAGCAGCATCTCCTTCCAAAGCTCACCGTCCTCCATTCTCAACACTCCAGTTTCGTTCCGTTCCGTTCAGCTCGTTTCGATGGCGCCTCTCGGTGACGGAGTTGCTCCCGCGGCCGCGGCGGCCCCAGGTCTGGTTGTCTCCTTCGGCGAGATGCTCATCGACTTCGTGCCGGACGTGGCCGGCGTCTCCCTCGCCGAGTCCGCTGGCTTCGTCAAGGCCCCCGGCGGCGCGCCCGCCAACGTCGCATGCGCCGTCTCCAAGCTTGGCGGCTCCTCCGCATTCGTCGGCAAGGTATACAATTGATCTTGCTACATCTGTTTGGTTCGGATCTGATCATCGGGTGGGTGTTGACTGTGAATGTTCGTCCGAAATTCTGATCGATGGATCGATGATGGTTTTTCGTGCATGCAGTTCGGCGACGACGAGTTCGGCCACATGCTGGTGGAGATCCTGAAGCAGAACGGCGTGAACGCGGAGGGGTGCCTGTTCGACCAGCACGCGCGCACCGCGCTGGCCTTCGTCACCCTCAAGTCCAACGGCGAGCGGGAGTTCATGTTCTACCGCAACCCGTCCGCCGACATGCTCCTCACGGAGGCGGAGCTCAACCTGGACCTGATCCGCCGCGCGCGCATCTTCCACTACGGCTCCATCTCGCTCATCACCGAGCCCTGCCGCTCGGCGCACGTGGCCGCCACGCGCGCCGCCAAGGCCGCGGGGCTGCTCTGCTCCTACGACCCCAACGTACGCCTCCCGCTCTGGCCCTCGGCGCAGGCGGCGCGCGACGGCATCATGAGCATCTGGAAGGAGGCCGACTTCATCAAGGTCAGCGACGACGAGGTGGCCTTCCTCACCCAGGGCGACGCCAACGACGAGAAGAACGTCCTCTCGCTCTGGTTCGAGGGGCTCAAGCTGCTCATCGTCACCGACGGCGAGAAGGGGTGCAGGTACTTCACCAAGGACTTCAAGGGCTCCGTCCCGGGGTATGCTGTGAACACCGTCGACACCACCGGCGCCGGTGACGCCTTCGTTGGCTCGCTCCTCCTCAACGTCGCCAAGGACGACTCCATCTTCTACAACGAAGCGAAGCTCAGGGAGGTTCTGCAGTTCTCCAACGCGTGCGGGGCCATCTGCACCACCCAGAAGGGAGCCATCCCGGCGCTGCCCACCACCGCCGCCGCCCTTGAGCTCATCAGCAAGGGCAGCAACTAGATCCACCTGCCGGTCGTCGCGCCCCGGGGTTGAGTTTAGTGGAGATTTAGCTGCATTTTATCTACTAGGACGGATTGTGTTCTTGCGTCGGGTTAGATTTTGTTTCTTTTTTATTATGTGTGCGTGAGACCTCGTGTGGGCGCTTAATAAAAAGCAAGCATATCGATTAGTCTGAATGAATGGATATTTGTCCAGGAAGAATATTTCCTTCTGTCTCATGCAATGTTTTTTTTTTCTAAAGTAAAGTGGCATCATCATTAAATTTCTTGTGTGGCTATGCTGCCGTCAGCATCAGTCCTTTCCAAATTCATAGTTGACTGCATGCTTGAAACAGAAGGCGTTTAATCAAAACTTGAAACATTTGGCACGCTGAATGACGACTCCCGGAACCAATGGAATTGTTTTATTGCTATGTAAATATCTAATAGTTCTCATTATGTTTTCGCTATGTAAATATCCATTCATTATGATGTAAACCCAACACAGATCGAGCGCCCAAGCTAGCCCCGGCGGTGTCTTCGACCTTGTGTAGGTCTAGGGAGAAACGAGGCGCGTGGCCGATATTACTGGAAGAATTCCTCTTTGGCTTATAGGTACTGGTATAGTAGGTGTTTTCTTTTACGGTTCATATTATGGATTTGGTTCATCTCTATAGAAGTCTGCGACATCGCGGTGTGTGGAAAGCAACGCGGTGGCCCACGAACAGAGTGAGAGACGACTAGCAAGTTCGGAACATGTCAGAAATTCGTAAAGGACCTTTTTGCAAAGAAAAAACCGTGCGTAACTTGTGCGTAACTTTTTTGGGTACGGAGGGAGTACTTAGTTACAATTTGCAAATTTGCAGGTTCAAACTTACTTGTAATAACTAAATTCTACCTGCAACCTGACTTATACAACTGAAAAATATCACTTGCAAGTTGCAACTCAAGGCTCGGCGTCTCTTCTTGCGTTCGTCTCAGCGGCGTTGGAATTGGACGACGGCCGCTGGCTACGGTGGTTGCAAGAAATCCTAGAGATCGTTTTGTATTTCTCGATCTTTTAGGATTTTATCTGCAAATTCAGGATAATCATTTTATCCCGATTTGTCTTTTAGCAACATGTGTTGCTTCATGTAACTTGGTTTTCGATTAATGAAATATGTGGAATATCACTTGCAAGTTGCAACTTAAGGCTCGGCGTCTCTTCTTGCGTTCGTCTTGGCAGCGTTGGAATTGGACGACGGCCACTGGCTACGGTGGTTGCAGGAAACCCTAGAGATCGTTTTGTATTTCTCGATCTTTTAAGATTTTATCTGCAAATTCAAGATAATCATTTTATCCCGATTTATCTTTTAGTTTCAACATGTGTTGCTTCATGTAACTTGGTTTTCGATTAATGAAATCTCGGACTGAGATTCTCCTATGTCTCAGTCGATACTGTAAGCCGTTGAATCGTTCTTTAAGATTCGTGAAAACAGCCTAAAAGATCAGAAAAATGGGTTAAGCGGGATAATCATTTTATCCCGATTTGTCTTTTAATTTCAACATGTGTTGCTTCATGTAACTTGGTTTTCTATTAATGAAATCTCAGGTGACTGAGATTCTTCTATGTCCCAGTCGATACTGTAAGCCGTTGAATCGCTCTTTAAGATTCGTGAAAACAGCCTAAAAGATCAGAAAAATGGGTTAAGCGGGCGGACGGAGTCGAACCCACGTTATGTTGATTCGCAGCGTGTGTTTGCAACAACTAGGCAGTCGACTGTTCATGTTATATTTCCACTACGAAATCTTTATAAAGCTTATTTCACCGGTTCGTTTCCTTCTATTTTAAAGAGCAAATTAGTCTGCATTTGTGCTGATATATTTTTGTTTTTTATTTTGCCTTCTTACTAATTATTTTTATTATCTTATACAATTTAGTTTCATTTTCGTGGTTGACCTTTAAAGAAATGTGCAACTAACTCAACAAGAAATGTGCAACCATGCCTTATATGTATTTTCTTTTTTTGTTATTTATGTTGGTAGTATTTTTTGCTTTTTTCATTTAAATAGATTGCACTTTTCTCAAGAAATATACAACTAGTAACCTATATTCGATGTGAGTTGCACCTTTTAAAAGAAATGTGCAACTCCATCCGATTTCAATATGAGTTGCATTTCTTCTCGAGAAATATGCAACTAGCAACCGGTTATTGATACGAGTTACACTTTTCTAAAAGAAATGTGCAACTAGAAGTTTTTTTCCTGAGTTGCACTTTACTCCAACAATGTGTAAAACTAGAAACCATATTTTCGTATGAGTTACTTTTTTTTTTCGTTCGCAAAAAAAAGTTGCACTTTTCTCAAGATATGTGCAACATCATCTAATTTCAATATGAGTTACATTTTTTGTTTAGAAATGTGCAACTATACGAGTTGCACTTTTCTGCGGAAATGTGCAACTAGAAGTTTTTATATTAGTTGAATTTTTCTCCAACAATGTGCAAAACTAGCGAGCGGTTTTGGTATGAGTTGCACTTTTCTGAAAAAAATGTGCAACTAGCAATCTATATTCTATGTAAATTGTACTTTTCTCAAGAAATGTGCAACTCCATCCGATTGCAATATGAGTTGCATTTTTTTTTCTGAGAAATGTGTAACTAGGAACCGTGTATTGATACGAGTTACACTTTTCTACGGAAATGTGCAACTAGAAGTGTTTATATTAGTTGCACTTTTTTCCAACAATGTGTAAAACTAGCAAGCGATTTTTGGTATGAGTTGCAGTTTTCTCAAGAATTATGTAAATATCATATTATTATGTTTCCATATTTTTGTATTTTTTTGCTTGTTCTTCTATTTTAAATTACTCGCACTTTTCAATTAAATTTCAGAAAATGTTTAATTTTTTATTTTCAGTGAAGTACCAGTACTAGACTAAGTGGGATTGAAACTATTGTTAGTTAGCTTCGTCCAAATTAAAAAACGTACGATATGTTGTTCAACATGTAGGAAGCTAGCTAGCTAGCAAAACATGGGTCATATGCTGCTCTTCTGCGTGTCATGAGCGAAATGATCTGATACTGCTCGCTGCATGCTTCTAGAGCGTCGACTGAGACGTAACAAATTCTCAGTCAACTGCTCCCTAGCCACTCCGAATGAAATATATGATTGCTCTCAAAAAAACTAGAAACAAAAAAAATCTAGCTGCAACCCAACTTATATAACTGAAAAATATCAGTTGCAACTTGCGGCTCCACTTGAAAATTAGCAATTCCGTTCTGCTATAGCAAGGTCAGATCTCCTAAAACCAATCTGCACCTCATAGCAGGAAAATGTTGGCCAGTACAAATCACTTCATGGTGACTGTGGGGATATCCGTGTTCCAAAGTTCTGTTGCTGCGTCCGTCTAAATTAAGAGGCCAGAATTAACGAAGTACGGTGACAGATCACTGTACGGATGCCGAGTGAAATTCAGAACCGTTGACAGTCGACTCTGACACGGGAAGGCAAGCTTTGCCACACACGTGTCTTCCTCTCTGCCAGCCGGCCTGTGACAAGAATGAAAAGAACAAAAAGATGAAGACATTGAGCTCGATCAAGATCTTGGAGTGTGTGCGAAGTCGCTTTTGCTGCCCGATGTGTGCGCAGTCGCTTTTGCTGAACGACGCGAGGAGCTTGGAGTGTTCATCGTCTCACTATTTCAGACAGGCATGCAATAGTTTTGTTTGAAAGTAAAATCATCTCAACCACATGAATCTTATCCTACAACATGAAGACATTGAGCTCGATCAAGATCTTGATTAGACCATGAAATAGTGGACGAAAGCAGTCCATCTCCTTGGCATGTAACTTCTTCTACCCCTCAAATGAATTGGCAGAACAACTGCAGCTATACCCTTAGAAAAACAAGTCTGATCTGATTCTAGGATCCGTATACTGTTCCTCATGCCCTTGACACATACAATAATTTGGTAAGCCCGACGAAATATAATACAGCAAAACTTCTCTGAACAAATGGAGAAAAAATGCATTATACATCATAGTTCTACAGATTCCAGAAAAAATCAGAGCAGCAAAATAAATCGAACACTGATAGTTGCCTATTGTATCCAATGACATACATTGTTCACACTACAATATGCATCAACTCATTCCCCAACAACTTGCGACCTACGATATCGTTGTAGTGTCAGAAGGCGCTCTGCAACATATGTCATCGTGGGTCTTTGATCCACATCAAGGTTAAGACATTGCACTGCAATCTCCGCCAGGTAGTCAAGAACCTCCAAATTTCCTTTTACTGCAATTTTCTTGTCAAACAGATCGGTTGCTTTCTTCCCTTCTTTGTGAACTTCAAGGAAACTCTTCACTAAGTTGTTGTCATCAGAATGTCTGGGCTTCTTCCTGCTAATGACCTCCAAGATCACAATTCCAAAACTGTAGACATCACTTTTTTCGGTCAGCAGGCCTGTTTGCATGTATATTGGATCAATATAAGACATGTCACCGATGATGCAGTGGGTGTGTTCGTTATCACTCCCAATCAACTTCGATAAGCTAAGGTCTGAGATCTTCGGCATAAAGTTTTCATCCAAGAGAATATTTTCCGGTTTAACATCACTATGCAGGATTTTGCAATGAGCTTGTGAATGCAGATAAGCTAGACCCTGTGCTGATTCTGCAACAATTGTTAGACGCACATCCAAGTCTAGAGGCACCTTCCCGCTGCTGTGAAGAACGCCATCAAGGCTTCCTCTTGAGAGAAATTCGTACACTAGCACAGGGCTATCCATTTCTAGGCAACAACCTATAAGCCTAAGGATGTTCTTGTGGACGACTTGAGACTGGATGATGAGTTCATTTTCAAATTGTTCATTCCCATTGGTCGGTTTCTTTACCGCCACCACTGTAGTATCAACAACACCTTTGTAAATGTCAAAGAATCCATCTCTTCCAATCAAATTATTAGTCTTCAGCATTGACATGACCTCCTTCTTTTTGAATATCTTTATAAAATGTGACTTTTCTAATATACGTTTGCTTTTTGTATCAAAATTCATGCGTGCCTTCCGGTTGAAAATGTCCAAACTGTTAAACCTGTTGATCCCAGTAGAGATAGAACTAGAAATGTTTACGCCAGGGTGGTCCGTATCTTGCACTCCCCATAATTGACTTTCTTCGTGCTCAGCAAATGAACTGCTGATGTCAGTTTCATCTGAATAGTCACCACTTATATGCTGTGCATGTAACCTACGAGATCGGTTAAGTATGACAAGGCGCTCTGCAACATCAGTCATCGATGGTCTCTGATCGACATCAAGGTTAAGACATTCCACAGCAATCTCTGCCAGATAGTCAAGAATCTCCAAATTACCTGTTAGCGCAATTTCCTTGTCAAACAGCTCGGTTGCTTTCTCCCCTTTTTCATGAACTTCAACGAAACACTTTTTTTTTTTTAGATATGGGAGCATCGCCCCAGCCTCTGCATCAATAGATGCACACGGCTTTTTTTTTATTCAACGAAACACTTCACTAAGCTATTATTAGAATGACTGACCTTCTTCCTGCTAATGATTTCCAAGATCACAATTCCAAAACTGTAGACATCACTTTTTTCGGTCAGTAGGCCTGTTTGCAGGTATACTGGATCCATGTAATTCATGTCACCGATGACAGATTCAGCATGTTCGTTGTCTCTCGTAATCAACCTCGACACGCCGAAGCCTGAGATCTTTGGAACAAATTTTTCATCCAAGAGTATACTCGCCGTTTTAATATCACTATGCACAATTTTGGTATGAGCTTGTGAGTGCAAATAAGCTAGACCATGTGCTGATTCTTCAATGATATTTAGACGCACATCCAAGTTCAGAGGCACCTTGCTGCTGCTGTGAAGAATGTCATAAAGGCTTCCTCTGGAGAGAAACTCATACACTAGCATGAGGTTTTCCATTTCTAGGCAACAACCTATGAGCCAAGCAATATTCTTGTGGACGATCTGAGATTGGACGATGACTTCGTTTTCTAACATGTTAATCTCTAGCATATTACCAGAGAGCAGTGTCTTCACCACGACCAGTGCATTACCTACAAAGCCTTTATAAACTCCACTGAAGCTACCTGTTCCAATTTGATTGCTACTCCTTACTATTGGCAAGAGCTCCTCCTTTCTGAAGATATTTATAAAATGTGACTTTCGCCTGTCGTTCCTATCAAAATTGCTGCGTGTTTTCGTGTTGAAAATGTCCAAAATGTTCTTCTCAGAGAACCCAGTACAGATAGAGCTAGAATTGTTTGCCCTATGACGGTTGACCTTTTCCTTCATATCTTGCACTCCCCATAATGGTAACTGGCCTACTTTCAGTTGGCTTTCCTGCATATGAAGCCATTCAAGGCGTTCTGCCACATCTTCCAATATTGAGTGTTCCTTGACATCTGTCTTCTGGAGGCTCTCAGCACCAAGCTTTTCAATCCTTTCTCCAAATTGTTCCCTGGGTAAACTTATCTGCAATTCAAATGATGAACTGCCGATGCAAATTTCTTCTGAATAGTCAGCACTTGTCGTTTTATCAAGCCTATCAATTATGTGCCTTGCAACTGGTCTCTTCTTTGGATCCAAGTTCATGCACTCTATCCCAATCTTAGAGCATACTCTTACTTGTTCCAATTGCATGCGCCCCTCTGATGCATCCAATCGATTCATCCAACTTTCAACTACCTATAAGGTTGCAATCTAGAGTTAGTATTTATGTAATAAATTTAATAATATATATATATGATTATTACATTACAGCTAGTAGAGAAAAAAAATAGAAATCCTAAGAAATATGGATCGTAACGATTTTCTAAAATGGAAGCCACTTAATTTCAGTCCACATATTTTAACTTAACTTGTGTATGTGCTGCTTACATCTTCCCCTGTGATTTGTTTTCATCCAATTCACATTCCCCACAACTCAACCACCTCACTGAGAGGTTATTTTCATAAAACAGGTATATGAGAAAAATCTCCAACCAAAAAGAAAAAAATGATGTTTTGCTAAGTTAAATTTAGACTTGAACTTGGAGCAAATGCCTAAACTGTTCTTACATAATCGTCATCGAGATACTGCTTCGTTCCTGTCAATATCTCCATGATTATGACGCCAAGACTATATATGTCTGAGGCGAATGCAATTTGTCTTGATCTGAGATATTCTGGATCCATATATCCCCTGTGAAGAGATTAAAGTTTGATCAATGAATGTGCAATAAATATGAAGCGAGTTATGCCTAAGAAAACGAAGAGCTTTTAGTGGCTGGCTTACAGAGTTCCACTTAGGTTTTCAGTAATTGCACGGGTTTGATCAAAGTCAAGGCATCTGGAGAGACCAAAGTCAGCAATTTTGGGTACCATCTGACCGTCAAGTAAAATATTAGCTGGCTTAAGGTCTAAGTGAAGAATTCGCATCTCATGAAGAAAAAGCAAACCCTCAGTTATCCCCTTAATAATTTGATAGCGTTCCCTCCAATTAAGCCCACAGGTTGCATCTGCACACACAAAGTGGTTGGGATTTGAGAATGGTAGGTATAGTAAGGAAAGAACATGCTACTGTATGTATTTAAATAACCTTTCACAAAATAAATAAAAATGGGAATAGACGTTTTCGTCCTACCGGTAATGTGCTTATCGAGACTCCCTTTGCATACATACTCAAAACAGAGCAACCAGTTCCGTTGATCTGCCATGACAAGCTTCCCCTCAAACTTTTGCATTTTACCTTGAGTCTCAGCACAATAGCCCAGAAACCTTACAATATTCTTGTGCTTGGCATTTATCAGGCATTTGACCTCTTCATGAAATTTATTCTCGTGAAGACCAAATGTGTTGGACAGCTTCTTTACGGCGACCATACCTTTTCCAACCATTCCCTGCAGTAACAACATCCATTGTTAACAAGAACCAGATCATGTATGTATGTTATCTCAAATAATGCATATCTGATTATATTTGTTTCATGTCTAGATCGACTGTGATTAGGATTGGAGAAGCTGATTAGATTGAATGTACGCTACCTTATAAACTACTGCAAACCCGCCGCTGCCAATTTGGTTATCAAGAGAGAAATGATTTGTTACGTATTGCAGAAGTGATAACGGCAGACTAGTGGGCTCTGCGCTTTCATCAAGCAGCAACCTCTCCAGGACGTCGTAGCTTGTACTGGTTTCACGGTCCATTTGTAGTCACTGAAAATTAAACGAGTAGAGCATCCATAAAATTAAAATAAGAGGAATGTCTTTATTACATTGTATAACTAGTAGAGCAGGAGGAAAGATAAGACAGAGATTTGATGCACATGAGCAGAAGTGATCTTTTTCAAAAATCAAAAAATATTTTTTGGAGTTTAAAAAAATGAAAAACATTTCATATATAGTCAATGATATATCCCACAAACGTGTTAAATATCAATTTCAAATACTTTTATATTAGGAGATACACAAAAATAACAAAATTGTAGATATGATTAGTCATTTTCAAATCTCCAAAAGATATGAGATTTTGTCATTTTTGTCTAGCACAAAATAAAAAGAATTTTGGTTTGAGATTTTGCGAGATGTATCACTGGCAATCTCAAGAACTATTTTTAAATTTTTTAATCACTTGTAACAATGTTTTTAATTTTTAGTCACTGAAAATTAAACGAGTAGAGCATCCATAAAATTAAAATAAGAGGAATGTCTTTATTACATTGTATAACTAGTCACTACACGTAATTACACAATAAATTAGTCATGAATGGACCAATTACAAAATGAAGATCTCACGCATCAGACAGCACTAGAGTAACCCAATTGCATGCTTGTTTCAATTTATTTCAATATATCCAGGCGCCAAGTTTTCCACCAAAGGACAAATCTGGTCCGCTGTATCGACCACATCTGACATGATCTCTTCCGGGCATCAGATCAGTGGCGGATCCACACTTGAGCTGTGTAGTCAAATGACTACACAGTTTTTCAACAATACAAGCTAAATGTGTGCAAAAAATAATTAGAAATTTATATAAATACATGTATTTGACTACACAACATTAAGCTGACAACACTGTGTTGTTGTCCTGGCTCCGCCACTGCATCAGATCCGATCGAGACTACTCATCAACCCCCACAATAATATAATTTTATCAGCTTCCCACCGCTTATCAACCTAGTACTGGTTGGAAACATATTTTCGACACATTAAAAGGTAAATAATTACATCTTGGTATGATCACAAAGCCTTTGACCACTTTCTTTTCACCAAAAGAGAAGAGGCTTGAAGATGCAAGCTTGTCTAGCGGGTGTTTTTACCAAGATGTATCCTTCAGACGACGACGAAATTATCTAGCAGCTAGCCAGGAGACTCAGAGATGAAATTAAGATGAAAGCAAAACATGCAGGAAATGCAATATCTAGGATACCTTCCATCTGAAAAAAAAATAGACCGAGAAACTGAATAAGCTACAACTTAACACATAAATACCTCGGCTAGGACGAGCGGTCGATGAATCAAGCAAAGCAATCACCCAGCAGGTGTTTTTAGGCGAAGGTATGAAGTGGATCTTGCTCACAACAGCCTGGTCGATCAGTCGATGGATATGTGAGGAAGTGCAAAGTCAATGCCAAGACGAGCTAACTAGCCTCCTGCCTCCCTTGCTTTGATCCTTCCCGTCAACGCCCAGCTAATTGCGCATCTTTCCATGTGCAGCGCTACTAGGATAATGAATAATTTGTCAGTGGCATCTATCAGACACATTAACCATAATTAAGCAATTGGTATAGCACATGGTATGCTCTTCGTAATTGTAACAGTCAACCTTCCAAGATGTGAGTATAGTAAAAAAAATGGTAAATTGCCAATAAGAAATCAATTTGTCATATATACTAAGAAAGAGCTTAATTAATTTGGGCACATCGCTTGCCAGACGATGCATATACATATACACTTGTACAAGGGAGTGATCTGCGAAAAAGGACAGGTGTGCTCACCGATGAGGGAGGGATGAGGCCTCGAGGAGGTGAGTCGTCCATAGCACATCCTGCTCCATTGGGACTGACGGTGCCTGCGGAGTTTGCCGCTCCTGTTCTGGACCTTGAGGACGTGGGCGGTGCTGGACATGAGGATGACGGAGAGCGCTCAAGAATTAATCTTGTGTTCTTCTTCAGGAAACGGCGCAAGGACTAAGGACTAAGGAGGAGGGTTGCAGCGGAGGGACGCGGTCAGGAGGGGGAGCGTGCAAGCGCAGAGGGGGAGTGGGAGTGGGAGAGCGTGAAGCTGGGCAATTCCTATACCACGCCCGTTTCGTCGGTTACCGATCGACCGCGGGATGCGGGAGCAGGCGGTTACGGTCGGCGGCGGGGCCGAGCAACGCTAATGGCGACGGCGGACGGGACCGGTGGCCGCAGTCGAGAATGGAGGCGCTGGTGCGGGCTGACGATGAGGACGCTGGTGCGGAGTGGGCCGGCCCACCAGGTGGAACGCTCCGGTACGCGATACGGGGACTGCTGGGCAATTCCTATACACCCCCCGCGCTCGGTATGGGCCAGCCTGGTCGGCCCAGTTCGCCGTTTTTCTGTTTTCTGTTTCTTTCGGTTTCGTTTTTTTCCTTTTCCTTTTCCTTTATGTTTTCTGTTTTCTGTTTTTATTTTTTGTTTCTTTTTATTTTTTTCAGATACGAAAATAATAAGATTTTAAAAAAATTAAATTTTAAAATTTTTGAGATTTTGAAAAATGTTCATATTTGAAAATGTTCATATTTGAAAATGTTCATATTTGAAAATGTTCACTTTTTAAAATATGTAGATTTTAAAAAATGTTCAAAATTTTAAATTTGTTCAAACCTCAAAATTGTTTTATTTCTGTAAAACTTCCAAATTTTTAAAAAGTTCAAACTTGAAAATTGTTCAAATCCAGAAAAAGTCAATACTGAAAAATGTTCGTTTTCAAAAAATGTTCATATTGAAAAAATGCTCAAATTTTAAAAAAAATCATATTCTAAAAATATTCAAATTTCAAAGAAAAAAATTCGAAACAAATGTTCATATTGAAAAATGTTCAAGAAAGCATTTACATTTAGAAAAGCATTTAAAAAAATCAAAATATTGAAACTTTCAGATTTTTTAAAATCAAATTTACAATATTTCATATTTTTAAAAACTTAAAGAAAAAATTGAAATTTATTCATATATTGAAATTCATTCAAAATTTAAAATGTGTTCAAATTTAAAATTCGTTCAAATTTCGAAAAAAAAATTGGGAAATGTTCCAAGTTTGGAAATGGGTATATTTTGGAAATTTTGAAAATTTAAATTTCTTTAGATTTCAAAAAATTTCCAAAGTCAAATTTTAATTTGTTGAAAATTATTTTGATTTTCGAAAAAAAAGTTCAGATTTCGAAAAATGAAAAAATATACAGACAAACAGAGAAAAAAATGAGGACGTGCTTGATCTGATGGGTCGCGGCTCATCAAACTGCTGCCTCTCTTGGAGTGTGTTGCCCGCTGTTTTAGTCGGCCTGGTCGGCAGACACCAGCCCCCGGGCTGGTGTACGCTGACCGCGGCAACTGCGGTGTGCCACACACATCCGGGAGTGCCCTGCCGCGATTAGTAAGGCCACTGCCCAATGGAACAGGTACTATTTTTTCGTTTTTCGTTTTTCTTTTCGATTTTCTATTTCTTTTTTTTTGTTTTTCTAAATCTGATTATTTTCAAGAAAATGAATATTTTTTCACGATGTGAAAATCTGTCAAAGTTTGTACCATTTTAAAAATATGAAGCTTTCTAAAATTTGAACATTTTTAAATTTGAACAATTTTCAATTTCGAGCATTTTTAATTTAAACATTTTTCAAAGATAAACATTTTTAAAAAAATGTGCACATTTTTCGAATTTAAATATTTATAGAGATAGAACAATTTGTCAAAATTTTGATTTTTTTTGAAACTTAAGCATTTTCAAATACGAATAATTTTAAATTTGAACTTTTTCCAATTTTGGACAGATTTTTATTTTTAAAATTTGACCGCTTTTTGAATTTCAATTTTTTAAAATTTGAACAAAAAATAAACAAGAAAAAAGGAAAAAAATTAAGGAAGAAAGAAAATAACAAAAAAAGAAACGAAAAAAGAAGAAAAGGCGAAAATGGGCCCCATACCCGACCAGGGGTGTGCCGGTGCCTGTGATGTCTACATGTGCTTCTATTCTTGTAGACAGTGTTGGGCCTCCAAAAGGGGAGTTTGTAAACAGCAAGTTTCCTCTTAAGTGAATCACCCTAGTTTTATCGAACGGGGAGGTAGAGGTCAAAGATATTCCCTCTCAAGCAACTGCAATTAAGATACAAGAAGTCTCTTGTGTCCAACCACCTAATACACTTGTCGGATATATGTGCACTAGTTAGCGAAGAGATAGTAAAATCAGGTGGTATAGACGGTAGTAAAAAATTACGTATAAAGTAAATATTAGGCAGCAGGTATGTAACGAACTTGAAATGTTTCAATGCTAGAAACATAGAGCCTAGGGATCATACTTTCTAGTGGACACTCTCATGTGCAATCATAAATTGAATATAAATAAGCACTTCATTGTGCTATTAAATTCTGGTGGATCTTGAACACTAATTCACCATGTAGGGATGCAAAGCAAACCTTAAAGATGTATTCCAAGTACTAATAAACACCCCACTGTAATTTTCACCATTTATCGAAGGACTTCAATTTCATAGAGACATCCACTCAAATCATAACTTGGTGAACAAGTATTGCGGAATATAGCCTAAGAGACCCACACGAGGTGCACACACTGTCACCTTTACACACGTGGGACAAGGAGTCTAAGATCACATAAGTAAAATTCACTTGAATAACATAACTACATCTAGATTACAAAGCTCATCATATGGATCTCAATCATGCAAAGGCAATCCATGAGATCATTATATTGAAGTACGAGAGAGATTAACCACATAGCTACGTGCCCCTTAGCCTCGGGAGAACTACTTCCTCCCTCATCATGGGAGCAGAGCGTTGATGGAGATGGCGGTGGTGTCGATGGAGATGCCTTAGGGGCAATTCCCCATCTGAGCCGAACAGACTGTCCCCAGAATCTTGGCCGCGATGGCGCGCTGGAACTTTTCTCGTATCGTGGCTTATTCTTTAGGATTTTTGCGTGTGGGAGACTTTATAGGCGAAAGGAGCGTCGGAGGGGCCCGGGGTGCCCTCACCACCAGGTGGCGCGGCCAGGGCCTGGGCTGGTGTGGGGCCCACTGGCCCATCTCTCCCCTCTTCGGTGCTTTCTGGAAGCTTCAGGAAAATAGGTTAAGGCGTTGACAGATAAGGCTTTAGAGCATCTTGGCTTTGAGTTTCTTGTGGTAGGAAAATTTTGTTTCCATGCTACGTTGTCCACAGGTTATCGAGCCATGTCTATGCATAGATGGTTGCACAGTAGAACACAATGGTTTTGTGGGCGTTGATGCTTATGTTGTCTTAAGCTTGAGTACTTTGCATCTTTGTGGCATAGTGGGATGAAGCGCTCGGACTAACTATGACGCGTTCATGAGATTTGCTCCACGCTTGACATGCAACTTGTATTGCATAAGTGGCTTTGCGGGTGTATGTCTCTTCTACTATAGTGAAGATTCAATTTACTCTTCTATTGACAACACTAGTATCACCGTTGTGGTTGATGTTCGTAGGTAGATTGGATCTTACTAGAAAACCCTAAACCACGTAAAATATGCAAAGCAAATTATAGAATGTCTAACTTGTTTTTGCAGGGTTTGGTGATGTGATATGTAGGGTGAGATGATGACTATGTATGAGATGATCATTATTGTATTGTGGCAATAGGAGCCATATGGTTGTCTTTAAATTTCATGTTGAGTAGTATTTCAAAGTAGTTGTAATAGTTGCTACATGGAGGACAATCATGAAGACGGCGCCATTGACTTGTGCTACGCAAACGATGATGGAGATCATGCCTGATTGATGATGGAATCATGTCAGTGCTGGAGATGAAGATCAAAGGCGCAAAGACAAAAGGGCCATATCATATCACATATGAAGCGCATGTGATGTTAATCCTTTTATGCATCTTATTTTGCTAGGATGTACGGTAGCATTATAAGATGATCCCTCTCACTAAAATTTCAAGATAATAAAGTGTTCATCCTTAGTAGCACCGTTGCCAAGACTTGTCGTTTCGAAGCATCTCGTGATGATCGGTTGTGATAGAATCAACAAGTGCATACAACGGGCAAGTGAGTTACATGCGGATACTAAGGTGGCGCGAGCCTAGCATGTGGGACATGGTCTCGAACACGTGATACCGAAAGGTAGAGCATAATCATATGATTGATATGATGAACACTTTGAGTGTTCGCCATTGAAATTACATCTTGTCTCGTGATGATCGGGCATAGGTGTGATGGATTTGGTTGGTGTGATCACTAAGACAATGCGAGGGATATTGTTTTGAGTGGGAGTTCACCTAGTTTTTAATTTTGTTAAATTAAAATTTGAACTCAATTTGTCATAAACATTAGTCTAAACTATTGCAAATATGTTGTAGATATGGCGTCCCCAATCAATTTAAACCAGTTCTAAGAAGAAAAACTTAAGAGCAACGGTAGCAACTTCACGGGGTTCCGTCATGTGAGGATCTTCCTCAATGGCGGAAACCTGCAATAATGCTTGATACTTTGTGGTGACCTCTGTAATGACCGATGAAATAAAGAATGTTACGCGACTGGAAAACTCGGTACTCTTGTTCACAGGATTTTGCAAATCATGAGATGGGCGTAAGTGAAGATGGGCTGAAGATTACATGTGGAGCATCTTTGAAGCGGCCCTGTGAAAGGTTTGGGCTTAACTTGTGTATCTAATATAGTAGATCGTCGTGTTTAGAATTAACGAGATAGGGGTCCCGTGCACGGTTAGGTGCACGCCTCAATTAGAAGGGCACCTTGGACTATAAATATGTATCTAGGGTTATCGGAAAAGGAGGACAATCATGATTCACAACAAACACAAATCGTGCCATCGCCACCCTTATGAGGGGTTTCTTAGGGTAAGCATCATCTTTGCCCTAGATCGCATCTGTGATCTAGACGTCTGTCGTGTCGTCTACCTTGTGCTGCTCGTCCTGAAGCGTTGTTGTGGCGAGCAGTACTTCTTATCATTAGGTGTTTAGGGGCTTGCATTGATGCTTTCTCGTGCATATCTTGGCATTGGCAATGCCGTCCCAAACACCTAGCTGCCCTACACCCACTCTGGGTGTAGGCGACATCTCTGTTCGTTACTTAGTAGATCCGATGCGTTATAGTTCTTATCATGAGATGGTTTAATATCTGCATAGTTAGGCCTTATGCTGGGGGTGGGGCAGTCGATGATCACGCTAAGTGTTGTTCTGGTTCCTACAGAGGATGTTAGGGAATTAACCGGTATGTTGGTTTTAGGCCTCTTGTAGGGTAGTTTGCATCATCTTGGTATGCACTGGGCTCGACTACGCGTAGGACGTTCAGGTTATGCGGTGAAAACCTAAATTGTAGTAGATCGTTTTAGCTTTGTTTTTGATCAAGCGGGATCCCCATGCCAATGCAAATACAACGTGAACCATGGGGCGATCGGCTCTTTGAGCCGATCCGAGGCCTTTGAGGAGCGAAGTAGGGCTGTGTTAATATTTGCGATGTCCACCATGCGAAGGGGAACAATAATCGAAGCAATCTAACACCTTCTTGCTGGTCTAGGTCAGGTGGCACGCCCCTGTAACCGCCGGGACGTGTTTGGAAGACTTGGGGCAGCCTTGCCGAGTGCCGGGGGTCCACTAAGCGGCCTTGGGAGCCTCCGGCTCTTCGTGTTGTAACCATTGCCACGCCCGGTGGGTTTTGGCGAGGTAACATTAGCACGCCCGGTGGGACATCTTGCATAACATCCAGGAAAGAAGTCAACACCGACATCCGAGATGGCAGAGGAAGAGATCACATACGAGGATCTCCCTGCGAGACACAAGAAGAAGTACGATGGGCTGAAGGCCATCGTTGATGAACTCATCGGCTCCTTTGTGAAGACCCGTTCGCACGGCATCGAGTTCAAAGTTCCGCTACAAGGCGTCCCTAGAGGTTGAGATCTGTCTCACGCCCGGAGAACGATACCCAGAGCCACTGCGACGAGAAATCAACTCGTGGTGGCTCATTGACATCGGCATTCCACGAAGATCGATAAATACTTTGGAGCGCGTTGCGCTCCCGGTGTGGTGCAAGAGATCATGAAGCATCGGTACTCCCCCTTCGGGACCTGCTCTAGGGACTCACCGGGGGAGAGGTGCAACTCCACACAGGGCCACCATTGCCGTACGCGATGTCAGCTCCACAGCAACAAGGTTCACAGGCATACGTTGTCTACAAGGTTGGAGGTGATCGGGGCGACTACCAGTTCTTATATGGGCACCCAAGGAGATCCCGCGCGGATACGTGTGCACGTTTGTCTTGGGGTTGCAACAGCCAGACGCGGGCGATCCGGGCTCCACCAGGAGGGATTGCGGGAGCGGGAGCAATTGTTCGAGCGGGGAGGAACTGTGCGGCTTGGGGAGTTTGGGGGCGGACGGCGAGAAACGGCGTGGCTAGCCGTGCTCTGCTTGCAATTCATGAAAGCTCAAGCTGCTACTTCCTCCACACGCGGACCAGATCGGTGCGGTCCGAGAGACCGGTTCGGCATCTGCCGAAAGAGAATAATCGAGCTATTCAGAAGCCGTACCCCAACAGGTTTGACCTGATCCACCACCTAAGTACCGGCTCCTGGACTTCAGCCAAATTCGGTGGGTCGGAAGGATCTATTAAATCGAGCCGTAGCCGATACTTGGCCCAACTGGGCATGGTTTCGACATCGGATCAGCTACGGGTGAGGTTCTTTTGGCAATCCCTCACCGGTCCGGCTTTTGGATGGTACACCTGGTGCCGGCCAGTCGGTGCGATCATGGAAACGAAGCTAGAGAGAACGGTTCACACACAATATCATTTGACCCTAAAGTACAGCATTTTACGAACTAGCACGAATTCGCAAGCGAGAAGGCATTATCGAATATTCAGCGTTGAAGCGTCAGAAACCGATGTTATTCGGTTCATTTATCGAAGAAAGAAGCAGTTGAGCTGGCAATCGGCCTTGCAGCGTCATTCAAAGATCCGACGTTCCAAGTGGAGTACAATTGACGGCGCACATGGTCCGAGTGATCTTATATAGACAGCGTCATCGAAGCGTACCAGAACAAGTTCAAGCGCGCGATAAGCCGGTCAATGTTGATGAGGATGAAGATTCTACGGAAGATCGGGAAGTTGCAGTAGCTGAATGATACTTGTGGGTCATCATCCTGCAAATGGGTGAATCCACGAGGGCCTCCAAGAGGGTTTGACTTTGAGTTAAGCAAAACTGAGCAGATTTCGATCTATTCTTTAGAAGAGAAACAATTGAAGCTACCCGAAGGCCACAAGATCCCACAAGAGATGAACAAAAGGCCATGCGCAAATGGCATCATACGTTCACGCACACCACCAACGTCTGCAAAGCGCGCATAAATTCAGATGGCGATAGAATCGGGCCGATTCTTTCGGACGGTTGCCATGAAAGATGACATACGTCCGGTTCGGACGTCAACATGTCAGACCTAAGCCACTCCCATAAAGGAGCAGGGGTTCTATTTTTGATGTCAACATGGCGGGGCTTGTGAGCCGCCATGGTAAAGCCACAGAGCAGTCACTCCGTGGCAAAGATAAAGGAGACGTTCCAGCGACCGGCCCCGGGATGATGATAGACGATACCTAACCAAAGGAGGAGGTGAGAAGCACACGGTATCAACACCCACTCTCGTGCATCTCCTCAACAAACATGAGCAGCAGTATGCCGACGTCGGCGCCACGACGAGACGATGAAAGATATCGTGGGTCTCGGACGGGAGGTATCGTCAGCACGACAAAAACACGACGAGTACGAGCATCACGCTAGAGGAGGTCAAGGGAGCAAGAAGACAACATGGATAAGCAGAAGCACATCCCTTTCTTCAAACATTCTTGGGACTCGGGAATGACCCAGGTGTAACAATGCGAGAAGCGCGAGAATGCAAACGCGAAAGGAGGAGGACAGTAAGTCTCGATTGTTGACGTCCAGGAGCCTCTCCACCTCATAATAAACAATGCAGGCCATCTCAAAGAAGAATACTTTGAGAGTCGAGATGGAAGACATTATCACCGACCAAGGTGGTGCCCGGATGGACTCGCCATTCTCAGGAGCGTAGGGTGCAGCGGCTGCGGGGGCACGGAAGAAGCCGAGGAGCAGTGCACAGCCCACACGCACGTTGAAAGCGCGGCCCGATCGCGCGAGAATTCAGCAAACATTGGAGACAAGCGCGCCCGCCAAAGAAAGTATGGCGCCCTAAACGGTGAAAGCTTCGATGCACGAGCATCGGCTGGTGCAATGCAGGCAAAGTGACTACAAACATAAGTATCAGTGATGGACGAGTAGCGAGTCAAGACATTGGACGTACGTATGAGCAGTCCACTGCGACTGACCCTCAAAATGAGATCTTATCTCGCTGCGTATCTGATGGAAAACCAGAAGTGCTAAACCTTCAGAAGCATTGCAATGAAAAGGGGAGACGATTCACAATCTGACCAAAATTACTACTCGACATACGTTTGTACGTATTGACATTGATCCCGTGGAGATGCACGAAGACGATACCATCAAATGCCCAGCGGAGATGGCTCGGGGGCACATAGATGGACAAAACACGGGGATACAAAGCTTAGAGTGGATGTCAAATGCCCAGTGAGAACAGCTCAAGTATGGGGGACGATACACAAATCCAGCCATATAAAAAATTGAAAATCCAAAATTTTTAGGCACGGCCGATGCGTAGACAGCCCGACTTAAGTTAAAAGCCGATGCCGGCCATCGACTCAAGGGATACGAGTGACAAGCGAAGCCTAACGGGCGGTCATCGAGGTTACGTATAGCGAGGCTCTCTGGAGGAACTCCTCGGTGGAATTGTTGGGGGCTCCGTTAGCAAATCTTCAGATCAGCAAGCGCCTGCGCAAGCATGCGGATCAGGTTAGGATCTCGAGAACAGTCGATGACCATCCAATTGGCTGTGACGTTTTCTCCTGGGGCTCGACCAAGGTGGACTGAACTGCATTCTCACCAGAGATTGCATCATTGAGGCCCGAAGGAGCTCGGGGGCAACTCACCACGAAGGTTCGCTGCTCTTGGCCGTTTTGTTGGAGATGGTGGCTACCACATTACAACTTTGGAAGCCGGTGATGGCCCATTTGGCTGTTCCCACTTACATTCTCGCCTTTGAGGCTCGGGGGCACTGGCCTTAAAGATCCGTGACCAAGTTTCATGATCCTGTCTGAGGCAGTTATACCAACTGGGAAGAAGCAGGGGTGGATCATGGGTAAAACTGCCAAGTGCTGTCATCATCGGCAAGGATCGCCCTGGTGATTTAGAATGGTGGAAGGCTACCGTTTGAGGAGCGAAATCGGATAATTAGAAGTCGAGTTGGAGGAACATCTTCATCTTCATTAATTGAAGAGGTGATTTCTTACAAAGAGAAGCCGATTGCTCAAACAAAAAGAGAACAGATTACTACCGCTAATCTTATGCTAGCAACTCCCTATTCTAAGGACTGTTGTCATCTTTGCTATCGCCGGGGTAGATGCCGTCATCGCTGCTGTCGACGATTTCCTCGTCGCTGCTACTGTAACCTTCAGCGGAGGCTTCTTCCTCTTCATCATCGTCGTCCTGTCGACCAAGCCCCGGTACGGATGCGTTTGAGGCGGCGGTTCGTCGGAGAGGTGTCGTCTGTTCTTGCCCGGGTGGGAGACGTCTTAATCTCCGCTCCTCTCCGTCTTCTTCAGCAGATACGAAGGTGAATTACACCGGAGAGGATCGTTGCTGTCGCTCTCCGCCTCTAGTTCTCCGTCGATCAAGAACCGAAGATCATCTTCCCCGTCAGTCAGGGGCATGGCGCCATCCGACCAGACGAGGTCTTCGGGTCGGCCTTCGGGCACGAAGTCAAAGTCAAACTTTTGCTCATCCTAATGCTCGAGAGCGCGTCAGTTGTACGCTTCCGTCTGATTGACTTCCGGTTCTCCATCACTCGAGGAAGAGGATTGGGAGGAGGAAGAGGAAGACATCGCTACAGAGGAAGAGGGTTTTTTGGCTGACGGCTGGTGTGGAGCAAGGGGATGAGGAGGTGAACTGTTCGAGGCAGTTAAATAAGAGGAATATATTGAAGATTCAATGCTCGAACAGTTTCCGAGGATGTGGTGCCAAAACTGTCAAATCGTGCAGAGAAATTGGGAAGGCAAGTCGTCATGATGAGAACATACTGCGACGATTCTGCTCTGCCACGACATGACCCCTTGGAGAAAAAACAGATGGTTTTGAAGTTATCATTACCAAAACCAGGGGGCATGTTTTAAGATTTTGGCCAAATCATGAGATGGGCCGTAGGTGAAGATGGGCTTTGAAGATTACACGTGGAGCACCTTTGAAGCGGCCTACGCTGTGAAAGAGTTTGGCTTAACTGCCCATGTATATGTAATATAGTAGATCGTATCGTGTTTAGAATTAACGGATAGAGTCTGGCGTGCACGGTTGGGTGCACGCCTCAATTAGAAGATCCCTTGGACTATAAATATGTATCTAGGGTTATGGGAAGGAGGACAATCACGTTCACAACAAACACAAATCAGGCGCATCGCCACCTCTTCCTTCGAGGTTTCTTAGGGTAAGCATCATGCTGCTGAGATCGCATCTTGCGATCTAGGCAGCATACGCTTATTCGTCTACCTTGTGCTGCTCGTGCTGAAGCGTGGTGGGGAGCAGTACTACTTATCATTAGGTGTTTAGGGACTTGCATTGATGCTTTCGTGCATATCTGCGTGGCAATGCCGTCCCTCGACACCTAGCTGCCCTTCCACCTCTCTGGGTGTAAGGGCCGCATCCTGCTTGTTCGTTACTTAGTAGATCCGATCTGTTATAGTTGCTCCTTGCTGCGGGGATTAGTTCAATATACGCCAGTTAGGCCTTATGCTGGAGTCGGACGATCCGGTAGTGCGCTAGGTGTTCTTAGTTCTACAAAAAAAAAAAAAAAGGGATGTTCGGGAATTAACGTTATGTTGGTTTTTAGGCCTCTTGTGGGGGTAGTTTGCATCATCTTCTTCTGTATCTGCTAGGCCCGACTACGCGTAGGGCGTTCCGGTTATGCACCCACCGACGAGCGTTGGTTAAGCAACACGAAGAGCGGGAGGCTGCCCGCCGCAGTGGATCCACGGCACCTCGCGTCGTCCGCAAGTTTTCCAGCCACGTCCTGGGTTGCTAGGGCGTGCCACCTACCCTAGACCCGATCAGGAAGGTGTTAGTGCTTCGATTGTTCATGGCAGACACGTAAACATTAAATACGAGCCCTATAGGCTCTCGGGTTTCCCAATGGATCGGCTCAAAGAGCCCCATCTTTCACGTTGGATTTACAATGGCACGGGGATCCTGCTTGATCGAGACAAAGCTAAAACGATCCACGGCAGTTTAGGGTTTTCACCGCATAGCAAGACGTCCTCGTGTGATCGGGCCTGCCTTCTGACGTGCAGACACCCTACAGAGGCCCCACAAAACCGACATAACGTTGATTCCCGGAACATCCCTCACACAGGGACGATTAACAACATCTAGCGCACCACCGATCCTCAGGCCACGGCGTAAGAGCCTAACTATGCGGACTTATTAAACTAATCTTGCGGACAGGAGCAACCTCTTGGATCGGATCTACTAAGTAACAGACAAGCAAGATGCTGTGAAGCGCCAATGCAAGCCCCCTAAGCACCTAAGGATAAATAGTGCTGCTCGCAAACAAGGCTTCAGCACGAGCGGTACAAGGTTAACGAATAAACGTGTCTGCCTAGATCGCTGGTGCGATCTAGCGACATAGTCTTTACAGGAAACCTGAAGAAAGGGGTGGCGTGCGCCTGATTTGTGTTGGTTGAACGATGATTGTCCTCCTTTTAGATAACCCTAGATACATATTTATAGTCAAGGACTTTCTAATTGAGCGTGCACCGTGCACGGGCCGGACTCTATCTCTTAATCTAAACTACAATAAATTTATCATTGTGATTACAGCAGCTTTGGAAGTGTATGAAGCTATCCCAGGATAGAACCAGCTTTCAGGAAATTTCTTCAAACTATTGAGTCTTTCTGACCCATCTTGTGTTACTCAGGTTGGTAGAGCATCAGGTAAAACATGATACCTTCTGGACATGAGATAGCGATATTATAGTCATGTGTGCAGAAGGTGTCGTAATAAATGCTTAGAATAGTCAAGGACTTTCTTCATGGACAGCATCTTATACCCTACGATTTGTGATTCGGCACCCGTCTCGGGAGCTTCTTAGGCATTAAATTGTTATATTCCCCTTTTTATTTGGCCACTCCTTGTAGTTCTCTTCTTCATCTCCCTGCTCCACAGTAGCATCGGCAAACCAAAAAAACCTCCTTAGCCCCCATGGATTCATCCTCCTCCTCCATCTCCCTCGGCTCCATCAAATCCGCGTCATCTTCCTCCCGCGAGCTCGAGCGGGAGGTCGATCTGATGGCCATCTCGAGCCCGCGCGAGAGCAGTGGGGCTGCAGCAGGGCCAGGGTTCCAGGTCGGAAGACGGCCGAACCCCTCACCGTGAGGGAAGGGAGCCTTCAGTTCCTCATTGTGAGGCTGGAGGCAGCAAGCGGGGACGACCTCTTCCCACAGGAGGGCGCTTTCCCTCCGAGCGCGCGGAGGAAGAAGCGGAGAAGAAGACGACGACCCCCTCGAGGGCTACCCAAAGCGCCTTCGCATGTGGTGGGACGCCGACGACTGTGCGATGATGAAGAGGATGAAGCTCCCGGGTTATGGGAGCAGCGACGAGGAGCCAGCCGGCAGCAGCGCTAATGGGGGCTCCGAAGATGATAGCGAAGGGAGTAGTGGCCGGCCCATAGGCCACGAGGATCTCAGTGTAGAGCCTTGTTAGTAGATTGGTCAACGGAACCTTTTGTTCTCCTCTAAGCAATCGGCTCTTCCTTATGTCTGGTTTATGTGAAAATTTCTCAATCTGATTTTACCGGTCCTTTTTTATGGTAGCCGATCGCCAGCTCAATCGATGTTTGCTTTGAGCAGTCTCGCCTCAATCCCTCGCGGCCCACTCTTCATCTTTTTGACATCGGAGTATTCGTGAATTTGTTCAATGCTCAGTCAATGTCTGCGGGACCAGCCGATGGATCTCCAATCGGCTTCTAAAAACAGGCATCCACGAGGCCGGTTGCCCCCGAGCCTCAGCCGAGGTGAGAACGGTGACAAGAACCCGTAATTTAGACAATCCCAAGCTTGATCACGTCTGAGAGACATCACACAGGGCCAACCAACCGATCACCTTTCTTCCATTGTTGGTGACTACTTTAGATGATCACCATAGCTCAATGAGCAACGAGGCATCGGATACCAGCTCTCTCAGCGACCAACGCCAGAGCTGAGGCAATTTTGAGCACTTGTACTAGAGTGTTGTGCGTTAGTTTCCTTGAGACACCCTCAGGGTCCTGACTCTTACCCACCAACCCAGCAGGCTGGTGATTGGGCAGGGGTCTTCAATAAAGCTCTAGGCTTGTCGCTCGATTGACTCGTATGCGGAAACTGATATTTTTTGCGACATCAACACCATTTCTCAGACAAGTTGTGATGCAGAGCCAGCTGATTCCGCAAAAATCGGCTTCCTTTAGCAAAGGATTCTTCAGGGCAAAACTGCCCTCCGAGCTCCTTCCGCTCAAGTCCTGCGCCTTGCTGATCAGATTGGCTCATCATCTTTGGCAGGTTAATGCAGCTCCTGACGAGGACGTTTCCTGATGCTCTCCCCACTCTGATAACTTTGTGATAGCATAGAGCCAAGTCATAGCCAAACCTTAGAAAAAAGCAAGCTCGATCTACTGTTGGAGATATAGCCAAGAGGCAATAATAAGTGGTTATTATCTAATATCTTTGTGTTTATGATAAATGTTTATATACCATGCTATAATTGTATTAGCTGAAACATTGATACATGTGTTTTTATGTAAACAACAAGGAATCCCTAGTAAGCCTCTTGTATAACTAGCTTGTTGATTAATAGATGATCATGGTTTCGTGATCATGAACATTGGATGTTATTAATAACAAGGTTATGTCATTGGTTGAATGATATAATGGACACACCCAAATGAGCGTAGCATGTAGCATAAGGTCAAGTCATTAAGTTCATTTGCTATAAGCTTTCAGATAGTTGTCTTAATCCTTCGACCATGAGATCATGTAAATCACTTACACTGAAAGGGTACTTTGATTACATAAAACGTCATTGCGTAAATGGGTGACAATAAAGGTGGGATTAAGTATTTGGAAAGTGTGAGTTGAGGCATATGGATAACGATTGGGATTTGTCCATCTGATGACGGATAGATTATACTGCAGGCCCTCTGGTGGAATGTCATCTGATTGTTTGCAAACATATGAATAGTTCATAAGAGATCACATACCATGATCAGTAAAGAGTACTTGTCGGTAACGAGGTTGAACAAGGTATGGAATAGATGATCAAACCTCGGACAAGCCAAATATCGCGAGACAAAGGGAATTATTATTTTATGTAAATGGTTCAACCGATCACTAAGTCATCGTTGAATATGTGGGAGCCATTATGGATCTCAGGATCCCGCTATTAGTTATTGCTCGGAGGAGTCTCGACCATATGCATAGTTCGCGAGGCAGGTAGGGTGTGCGCTTAAGGTTGATGTGGCATAAGTAGATTTGAGTATGGTATGAAGACGAAGTTTCGGAGTCTCGGATGTGATCCGGGATGTCACGAGGAGGGCCGGAAGAGTCCGAGATAAGATTCATATAAGGAAGTTGATTTACGGGTTTTTCGATGTTAGGTTGATGGAAGTGGTAGCGGAAGGTTCTAGAAGGTTCGGAAGGATCCACTTGTGGGCCCACGACCCGGGAGGCCCACCGTGGGCGGAGGGGATGCTCCCTGGCCTAATGGGCCAGGGGCATGGCCCCAAGGCCCACGGGAGCCAGCCATACCCCTAGGGTTTCTGGGGGGATCAACTTGGGGAAGCCCCTCTCCCCGCAGCCGCCTTCCCACAGCCTAGAAGATGGGAAGGGAGCCACCACCGCCGCCAGCTCCACGCCTCGCGAATGCCCCTGCGCCAATGCCTCCTCCTCGCCGCCTCCCTCCACCATCTGGCCACTTGGGCCAGGCGAAGCCTGCGAGTTTTCTTCCTCCTACCCTGCCTTGAGTCGTCTTCTTGGACGTTGGAGAGGAGATCTGCCCACCTCCGCTGCCCGCTGGAACGGGAGAGGAAGGAGCCCTACGCTCCCGACACCGTACGCGGCCGAATACGAGTCTTTGCAGTTGCGACACGAGACGATCGTCTACACCAACAAAGAGATTAATCTCGTAGGCTTTGGAATCTTGAGGGTTAGTCTCGCAATCTCGTTGCTTAGATCTAGTAAATTGGATCTTGGGTGTTATAGATTAGATCTGTTGGTTTTATTAAGCTTTGCGGTAGGAAAATTTTGTTTTCTATGCTTTGAATCCCATCAGTGGTATCAGACCACGTCTGTGCATGGAGTAATTTGCCTGAGTAGAACACAATGGTTTTGTGGGCGGTGATGCTTTTGTTGCTTTGTTTTGTTGAATTTGTGTACCTTGCTTCTTGCGGGATGGTGGGATAAAGCGGCCGGGCTAACTTTACATGGCCACGCTCATGAGACTTGCTCCATGATGGCGTGTAGCTCACACGTTCGAGGAGGAACCCCAAGAGGAAGGTATGATGCTTATAGAATTTCCTCAGTAAGAACCAAGGTTTAATCGAACCGGGAGGAGCCAAGCACGTTAGAAGGTTGATGGTGTGAAATGTGATGCGAGCAACACCGAAGTTCGGCGCCAACACGGAATTTGCCGACACAGCCCAAGTACTTTGTCCCAACGAAGCAGTGAGGTTGTCAATCTCACTAAACAACTGGCAACAAAGGTTAAGCGTATCAGTGGAAGAGATGTTTGCAAAGCTTGATGGCTTACAATTACGGTAGATTGTATGCTATGTAAAGAATAGGACCGGGGTCCACGGTTCACTAGAGGTGTCTCTCCCATAAGATAAAGCATGTTGGGTGAACAAATTACAGAGTAGGGCAATTGACAAATAGAGAAAGGCATAACAATGCATATACATGATATGATAAATATAGTGAGATTTGTCAGACATTACGACAAAGTACATTGAAGATCGAGATGTCGCCTAGGGGAGTGAATAGGCAATTACAAACTCTTCGGATTTGTCTTGTAAGAATACGAAATTAAACTATCGTTTAATTTACAAGCACAAACCCTAGATATGCTAAACTCAACTAGGTATAACAATAACAACTAGAGCTAAGCAAGATAGGCACAAGATATATGTAGCACAAGTGATAGCAGGATATATGTACTTCAAGCACGATGGCTATCACAAGGAAAGAGAGCTCGGGTATAGAAATAACCGAGGCACGCGGAGACGAGGATGTATTCCGGTGTTCCCTTGCTTTGCAACAAGGTACGTCACGTTTGGAGGAGTGGAGGTCCCACGAAGGATTCCCCGCGCCACGAAGGCTCACCCTATTCTCCGAACCACACCCATGAAGGATAATGGCCCTTTCCTTATGGTTAGCTTTTCCTCCGCTCCGGAGATGGCAAACCACTTCACAAGCTCCACGAAGGAGAAGCGCGGGCCTCTTCACAGTCTTCTTGAAGAGATCACCGGAGCATCAACACCGCCAAGCCAACTAGGAGGACTCCCTCCAAGAGGCAACAAGCTCACGATCTCTCACTCGAACTAATCGTGGTGGAGAGCTCAACACTGTCAATGATGCAAAGCAAGAACACTAGAGGTGTTCCAAATCAGCTACCTCCGTCCCCACCAAGCTTGGCCAGACCAGGACCAGATTGGAAGGAGGAGCAAAGGAGAAGTCAGCTGCGACTCCAAGATCTAGATCCCAAGAGATTCCCTCACTTAGAAGAATTGGTTTGGTGGAAGTGTAGATCTAGATCTCTCTCAAATCCTCAAATATGAGCAAGAATCATGGGGGAACAAGGAAGACAGCTTCTTCCGCAAATGCAACAATGGAGTGAGAGAATGGGGAAGAAGTTGTTGCTCAAGGTGGAAGAAGGGTCTATTTATAGCTAGGAGCAAATAAAACTGTTGGGGAGAAAAGACAAGAAAACAGCAAAAAAAAGCTAGAAAAACGTCCAGACGTGACCCGACCAGCTGACCGGATCTCTTTGAGCCGAAACTGATCAATATCGGCCCAACCGACCACAGCCGGAAGAAGCAGAAGTACAGCCCTACAAGCGATCTATACGAGCCTTAGAAGCGCATTTAAGCCACGTCAGTGATGTCTTTGATCGGCCCGAAACCGGTCAGCTAGAGGTGGCGTGAAGTGAGCGGTTGGCGAACTGTGACGATCCGGCAAAGGCCATGGACCAGGCGGATGGCACGGTCCTGCCAGCTCCGGTTTTAGGACAGGTGGGCCGGATGTTGGGCCAGTCAGCGGCAGATTTACTTTCTTTTCTCTTTTCTTCTTTTCTCATTTCCTTTATCGTTTTATTGTATTGCTCCCGAACTCCGATTAGGATGAAACCAATTTTGTTGGAAGATAAACGACGAATAGAACCCCAGCAAAAACTGGAAATATGGAGACTCCCCCCCAGGATATTTTTAGATGATTTTAGAGAGGAGGTCTGCAAGAAACGGTGAAGACGTCCAAGCTCGAAAACGCAATAGAAGATGCATCTGGATTCCGTTTTTAGATGAACTTGGGCTTGTTGTAAAGCTAGCATCAAGCTCAAGAACAGAGAAACACCAAAAAGCAATAAGGATATGCAAAGTATGCAAAAGAGTTGAGCTCCCTAAGGCACATTGTGATCAAGTTACTTACAGCCAAGAAAGCCCCCTCTTGATAGTGCGATATCTATCCTATAATCCGGTCTCCAACAACCACATGAGACCGGTAAAATATAAAACCTATCAATCTTATTGCTTCCAACGATCTTGGTAATGCTCTTCCGCTCCACTCAAGCCGAATGCCTCATGACAATGTTGCTTTGTGAGGGAGCCTCACAAATGCTCCCCCATATACTATGATGGGAAAGCTCCATTGATGCACACATCTTCACATGCATTATCACCAAATGAATGACAAGCTTCAAGCATGTGATCCACTTGAGATGCTCATCTTGAACTTGCGACTCAACCTTGTATCTTCTCATACTCACTTAAGATAGAGTTCCACATAAGAACTCCATCTTCATTTCTTCTTGTTGATGATCATATCACCTATTTATCTTCAAACCGATGATCTTGATGCCAATACACAAGGTATATCTTTATCTTCATGGCATCCATACTTGAATCCAACGCACATGGAGAGTAAGTAGTACCTATGGAATATTCCTTCATATAAACTCAATGAAAACATTAGTCATAGGGGTTGTCATTGATTACCAAAACTACACATGAGGCTCCATGCTTTTTCACCATGACATAAATATTTGCATCTACCCCTAAAAAGTCCACCTTCCAGTTATCATCCGAACCCCCTCGATTATTAGGGTGCAAAGCAGCAGGACAATTGCATTAAAGTAGTACGTAATGTAATCAGCAACTACATCCATAGACATGGCATTTTTTATCCTAGTGGCAACAGCACATCTCTACAGCCTTGGGAGAACCCTCTTGTCACGATCCCGATTCAATGAAGACGCCGAACCCACTATCGAGCATAAATACCCCCTCTTGGAGTTAAGAGCAAGCAGCCGAGCCTCTACTAATAACGGAGAGCATGCAAGATCATAAACAACACATGTAAACAATAGATTGATAATCACTATAATCATAGTACTCTTCCAGCGGATCCCGGCAAACACAACATATAGTAGTAGAGATAGATGATCTTGATCATGTTGAGGCAGCTCACAGATCCAACAATGAAGCACAACAAGAGGACGACCATCTAGCTGCTATGGACCCATGGTCCAGGGTTGAACTACTCATCACTCCGGAGGAAACCATGGCGGTGTAGATCCGGGAGATGAATCCCCCTCTCCGGCAGGGTGCCGGAGGAGATCTCAGAATCCCCCGAGATGGGATTCGCGGCGCGTCTCTGGAAGGTTTTCCACTCTCGGTCAACGCGGGGGTTTCGCGACGGAAGCTTTAAGTGGCGGAGGGTGCGCGGGGGCTACAGGGGCCAGGAAGAAGCGGAGCCCCATGACCAGGGGCACAGCGCCGGCCTCCCCTGCAGGCGCCTCGTGGCCCCCTTCGTTATCTCTTCGGTCTTCTGGAAGCTTCGTTGCAAGAAAGTAGGACCACGGAAGAAAGTTTCGATCAATTAGAGAATATTTCTTTTACTAAGTTTACAGAAACCAGCAATGAAAGCGACAGTGGTATATTCGGCATCTTGTTAATAGGTTAGTTCAGTAAAACGCATAATAATGTTGCATTGCAGGAAACATGTAGGTATCATCCGTAAAGTAGCATGGAATATGAGAAATTATCGATACGTTGGGACGTGTGGCATCTAACGGATTATAGGTCAGTAACAGTGTGATAACAAAGATAATTTCAAGTGACATGCCATCATAATCTTGATCATACTATTTATAGTAAACATGTAATGAATGCAGCGATCAAAACAAAAGTAATGACATGAGTAAACAATGAATCATTAAGCAAAGACTTTTCATGAATAATTGCCCCAGAGACAAGCATCAATAGATCACATAAAGTGCTCATGTAATAAATCAAAGTAAAATTGAAGCAACACATAGGAAGATTAAGTTTCAGCGGTTGCTTTCAACTTATAACATGTATATCTCATGGATATTGTCAACATAAAGTAATATAACAGATAGCGTATGCAAGTATGTAGGAATCGATGCACGGTTCATACAAGTGTTTGCTTCTTAGGTGCAAGGAGATAGGTAAAAGCTGACTCAACAATAAAAAGTAAAAGAATGGTCCTTCAATGAGGAAAGCATCGATTCTTGTATTTGTGCTAGAGCTTTTATTTTGGCAACATGAAAAATTTTGAAAACGGTAGTAATAAAGCATATGAGTTATGAAAATTATATCTTACAAGTTGCAAGCCTCATGCATAGTATACTAATAGTGCCAGCATCATCCTACTTAGCTTGGACTACCGGATCTTTGCATGCCATGTTTCAACCAAGTGTCACAAGGGAATGCCTCCATGCATGTACAAAGGACAAAGGAGAATGCTCGCATTTTGGATTTCTCGCTTTTGATTATTCCAACTTAGACTAGACATCGGGACAACATGGACAACAGATAATGGACTCTATCTTAAATAAGCATGTAGCAATATTATTCTCATGAGATTGAGGATATATGTCCAAAGCCCAAACTTCAACCATGGTTACATGGCTTTGGTTGGTGACCCAATGTTCTTCTCTAACAATTTGCATGCTCCAACCACTAAAATGATAGACCTTCAGACAAGACGGAACATGCATAGCAACTCACATGATATTCAACAATAGTTGATGGCGTTCCCCCAGAAGCATGGTTATACTTACAACAAGCAACTTAATAAATATAAGGTACATAAGTACATATTCAATACTACGGTAAGTTTTTTAAGGCTATTTTGTCCCATAGGCTATATATATTGCAAGGTGAATGATGGAATTTTAAAGGTAGCACTCAGCAATTTACTTTGGAATGGAGACATACCATGTAGTAGTCGTATGGTGGACACAAATGGCATAATGTGGCTCAAGGATTTTGGATGCATGAGAAGTATTCCCTCACGATACAAGGTTTAGGCTAGCAAGGTTATTTGAAGCAAACTCAAGGATGAACAAGTGCAGCAAAACTCACATAAAGACATATTGTAAACATTATAAGACTCTACACTGTCTTCCTTGTTGTTCAAAACTCAATACTAGATATTATCTAGATTCCACAGAAACCAAATATGCAAATCAAATTTTAGCCAAAGCTCTATGTATTTCTTCATTAGTAGGTGCAAAGCATATGATGCAAGAGCTTAAACATGAGCACAACAATTGCCAAGTATTACATTATCCAAGACATTTTAGAATTACTACATGTAGCATTTTTCAATTCCAACCATATAACAAATTTACGAAGAAGAAACTTCGCCTTGAACATTATGAGTAAAGCCTAAGGACACATGTGTCCATATGCAACAATGACATGTGTCTCTCTCCCACAAAGTGAATGCTAGGATCCATCTTATTCAAACAAAAACAAAAACAAAAACAAACGAAAGCGCTCCAAGTAAAGAACACAAGATGTGATTGAATAAAAATATAGTTTTAGGGGAGAACCTGGTGATGTTGTTGATGAAGAAGGGATGCCTTGGGCATCCCAAGCAGCAACAGTCTTCTAATATGCAGGGATGAACCAGGGGCATCCCCAAGCTTAGAAACTTTCACTCCTCTTGATCATGGTATATCATACTCCTCTCTTGACCCTTGAAAACTTCCTTCACCAAACTTCAAGCAAACTCATTAGAGTTAGTGCATCATTAATAATTCACTCATTCAGTGATACAATCATTATTTTCACTTCTGGACATTGCATAATGCTACTATTATTAGTGGACAAAGAAATAAAATCAACATAGCAAAAGAGGCAATGCGAAATAAAGGCAGAATCTGTCAAACAGAACAGTCCGTAAAGGCCAATTTAAAGTTGGCACCAGACTTGCTCAAATGGAAAAGCTCAAACCTAAGTTGCGTATATATCTGAGGATAACGCTCGTAAATTGTCAGATTTTTCGAATTTTCTACAGAGAACTGTGCCCAGATTCGTGACAGACAGCAATGCAGTTTCTGCCAGTGATCCCAAATATAACATCAACTTTGACATAGAAACTTTACTTGGCACAAAAACATGATAAGGAGAGGTTGCTACAGTAGTAAACAACTTCAAGACTCAATAAAACAAAAAATTGCTGGAGGTAAAAACATGGGTTGTTTCCCATAAAGCGCTTTCTTTAACGCCTTTCAGCTAGGCGCGGTAAAAATATGAGCTCAAGAGTAGAAGCACCAACATTATTACCTTGAGAGCGGGGAGTTTTCAACAATACATTGTATCTGGTCTATATAAGTTTTAGCGTCTCCCTTTTCATTAGTCTTTGGCTTGTTACTCTCATCGAACAAATTTTCGGGAACAAGCTAAGCATAGTTATTTTTCTGATGCATCATTCATAGCTAGAAGTTTACATGTTATTGGTGCTTTGATTTTACCATCATTAATGTTATTAGTGTACCTTATTCTATCCATGTCCATTTTTCAAGTAGACCAATAAAATTGGTATGAGAACCTAGCATATTAAATTTAAGCAAAAACCTTTCTAGCCTCTCTTGCTAGACAGCAAATTCATAAGAAGGGTTTCTAAAACAAGATCTTTCTTTTCCCCTTTCTTTCATATCACCAAGTGTAAGAAACATGTGTTGGATTATAGGATTTGGGAGATTAACAAATTTAGTTTCCAACATTGCGAACTAAAGTAGCAGCAGCAATTTCATAGGTAGGTGCAAGTTCTACCAAGTGTCTATCTTCAAAATCTTAAATTAATACTAACATGATTGAAAATTGCTATATTATTTCTCCCAACTATGGACCCGCGTCCTACCGGTATGTCTTTTGTGGTAAAGTTAAAAGGAAACATGATGCAATAAGCCAAAAAGTAAACTAGGCAAATAGTAAAAGACAAGTAACTAATTTTTTGTGTTTATTTTAGGTGCAGCAATTAAATAAAAAGTAAAAACTAACTAATTTTTTTGTGTTTTGGTTAGTTGCGCATTAAACAAAGTAGTAAATAAAATAAAACAAGACAAAAACAAAGTAAAGAGATTGAGAAGTGGAGACTCCCACTGCAGCGTGTCTTGATCGGCCAGTGCGCGCGCGAGAGAAAGAGCTTGATGGCGTGTAACTCACACGTTAGATTTGGGAACCCCAAAGGAAGGTATGATGCGCACGGTGGGAAGTTTTCAGAAAGAAAAACCAAGGTTTAATCGAACCGGGAGGCAAGAAGCACGTTGAAGGTTGATGGTCGCGAAATGTGATGCGGCGCATGATACGTCTCCAGCGGAACCTGTACAACACAACCCAAGTACTTTGTCCCAAGCAGTGAGGTTGTCAATCTCCTCGCTTGCTTGTAACAAAGGATTAAACGTGCTCCAGTGGAAGATGTTTGCAAGAAACAGTCACAATTTCATTAGATTGTATGCTATGTAAAGAGTAGGACCGGGGTCCAGAGTTCACTAAGTGTCTCCCACTTAAGATAAAAGCATGTTGGGTGAACAAATTACAGTCGGGCAATTGACAAATAGAAAGGCATAACAATGCATATACATGATATGATAAATGATGTAGCTTTAATCACCGGGCATTACGACAAAGTACATAGACCGCCATCCAGCACCATCATGCCTAAAAGTCCACCTTCGGGTTATCATCCGAACCCCCTCAGTATTAAGTTGCAAAGCAGCAGACAATTACATTAAGTATAGTGCGTAATGTAATCCCAACAACTACATCCTTAGACATAGCATCAATGTTTTATCCCTAGCTGCATCAGCATCACAACCTTAGAACCCTCTGTCACGATCCGAGATTCAATGAAGGCATGAACCCACTATCGAGCATAAATACCCCCTCTTGGAGTTAAGAGCAAAAACTTGTGCAGCAGCTACTAATAACGGAGAGCATGCAAGATCATAAACAACACATAAACAATAGATTAATAATTAACATAACATGGTATTCTCTATCCATCGGATCCCGACAAACACAACATAGAGTATTACGGATAGATGATCTTGATCATGTTAGGCAGCTCACAAGATCCAACAATGAAGCACAACAGAGAGAGCGACCCATCTAGCTACGCTTTGGACCCCATAGGTCCAGGGTGAACACTGCTCTACATCACTCAGGGCGACCATGGCGGTGTAGAGTCCCTCGGAGATGAATCCCCTCTCGGCAGGGTGCCGGAGGAATCTCAGTCCCGGGAGATGGGGTTCGCGACGGCGGCGTCTCAGTCTAAAAGGTTTTCCGTATCGTGGCTCTCGATCTTGGGGTTTTGCGGCCAGAGCTTAAGTAGGCGGTCAGCGGGGAGCACGGGGGCCAGAGAGCGAACCGCGCGGCCAGGCAGCCGCGCCGGCCCTAGCGCCTCGTGGCCCCACTTAGTTATCTTCGGTCTTGGAAGCTTCGTGCAAGCGGACCACAGGCGAAAGTTTTAAAGTCAGTCCAAGAGAATATTTCTTGCTAGGATTTACGAAACCAAAAACAGCAGAAGCATTTGGCTCTTCGGCATCTTGTTAATAGGTTAGTTCAGAAAATGCATAAATATGACATATAATGTGCATAAAACATGTAGGTATATCAATAAAGTAGCATGGAACATAAGAAATTATCGATACGTTGGGCATGTCTCCACGCTTGACATGCAACTTGTATTGCATAAGTGGCTTTTGCGGGTGTCTTGTCTCCCACCATAGTGAAGATTGTAATTTGCACCTCTATTGGTAACACTAGTATCACCGTTGTAAGTTTCATATTAGTAGGTAGATTGGATCTTACTCGAAAACCCTAAACCACGTAAAAGATGCAAACCAAATTAGAGCGTCTAACTTGTTTTGCAGGGTTTGGTGATGTGATATGGCCATAATGTGATGATGATTATATTCGATGTATGAGATGTTCATTGATGTGTTATGGCCGGCAGAACCTAATGGTTGTCTTTAATTTTTGTTAAAGACACTACGTGTCTATTCATCATGTAATAGCTTTATTCCAGAAGTTTGTTATAGTAGCTATAAGTGATGGACAACCATGTAGCATGACCCTGACGCCATGCTGGTGATGATGGAGATCATGCGCTCTGGAGATGGAGATCAAAAGCACAAGAAGAAAGGCCATATCATATACACATTATGAATTGCATGTGATGTTAATCCCTTTTATGCATCTTATTTTGTAGGATACGGTGGTAGCATTATAAGATGATCCCTCTCACACTAAATATCAAGATAATAAAGTGTTCATCACCTTAGTATGCACCGTTGCTAAGACTTGTCGATTCCTAGAAGCATCTCGTGATGATCGGGTGTGATGAACTCTACATGTGCATACAACGGGTGCAAGCGAGATTTGCACACGGATACTAAGGTTGCCTTGACGAGCCTAGCATGTACAGACATGGTCTCGGAACAGGATACCGAAAGGTAGAGCATGAGTCATGAATGATATGATGAACACTTTGAGTGTTAGCATTTGAAAGACTACATCTTTTCACGTGAAGATCGGACTTGGTGTAGTGGATTTGGTTCGTGTAATCACTAAGACAATGCGAGGGATGTTGTTTTGAGTGGAGTTCTCTAGTTAATTTAAGAATTAAAACCTGAACTCATTTTATCATAAACTTAGTCTCAACTTTTGCAATATGTTGTAGATCATAGCGCCCCCCTCCATCAATTTTAACCGATTCCTAGAGAAAGAAAAGCTTAAGGGCAAAGGTAGCAACTTCTGACTGGTTCGATCATGTGAGGATTTTCCTCATGGCGTGAGCATGCAATTTGTGCTGAAGCACCGCTAGGTCCCCACCACCTCCTGCAGTGTCCGAGGACATCAAGAATGTTTATGAGACTCGGGTAACTCGGTACTCCGAAATTCAGTGTGCCATCTTGTGCAGTTTAGAGGCCGAGCTCCAAAAGCGTTTTGAGCACCACGACCCATGTGAGATGATGCGTGAGCTCAAACTTATCTTTGAAACTCATGCAGCCGTGGAGAGCTATGAGGCCTCGAAGCAGTTCTTTAGCAGCATGATGGAAGAGGGCAGCTCCGTTAGTGAGCACATGTTCGCCATGTCCGGACATGCGAAGAAGCAGCTCAGTGACTTGGGGATTGTGATCACTAACAAGCTGGGTATTCATCGTGTCCTCCAATCACTGCTACCAAGTTACAAGAACTTCGTGATGAACACAACTTGTGAGAACATGAATAAGGATTTTGAACTCTTCCATGTTGAAGTCTGTGAAGTAGGAAATTAGAGGAGAACCAAGTGTTGATGGTCAAACAAGACCACCGGTTTCAAGAAGCGGGGCAAGCCCACAAGGGGCAACTTCAGAAGGGCGGCAAGAGGATTTAGGCGCCTCACAGAAACCGTGCAGTCCCAGCGATGCATGTTGCCTCTTTTTGCCGAGGAAGGGGCAGCTGGAAGCGGGCTGCACCAAATACTTGGCGATCGAGAAGAGCGGCCATGCCAGAAAGAAAGGTATCTATTTGATATACATGTTATAGATGTCTATCTTCCTGGTTCTCGTAGTAGTGGGTATTTGATACTGGTTTAGTTGCTCACATTTGTAACAAAACAGGGCTATGAATGCTTGACGCTGGCAAGGGGCGAGGGGTGACGATGCGCATTTGAAATGGATCAAGGTGATGTGATCGCCGTCAGCAGCCTCCTACATCTACCTTTAAAGGTTAGTTTAAAACCCTCAATAATTGTTATTTGGTACATACGTTAATCATGAACATTACTATCACGGATCTTGTTTGATGCAAGACGGTTATTCGTTTAGTCTGAGAATAATGGTTGTTCGATTTATATAAGTAATGTCTTTTATGGCCATGCAACTGAGATGAATGGTTTATTCTTGTTAAATCTCGATAGTGAAGTGATACACATGTTCATAACATTGATACTAAACAGATTAAATTGAATGATAATTCTATATATGTGGCTACTATCGTCTTGGTCATATTGGAGTACCGTAAAGCGCATGAAGAAACTCCATTCCGATGGACTTCTTGAGTCACTTGTGATCAAGAAACATGATACAATGGGAAACCCCCCAAACTCCATTTTCCGGCACAATGGAGCGAGCTACGGACTTATTGGAAATCGTATACCAATGTGCTAGGACCAATGAGTGTAGCATGCGATGGTTATCGTTATGTTCTAACCTTCACGGATGATCTAAGTAGATATGGGTATATTTACTTTATGAAACACAAGTCCGAGACTTTTGAGAAGTTCAAGGAATTCCAAAGTGAAGTAGAAAATCAGCGTAACAAGAAGATTGAGATTTTAATTGATCGTGGAGGCGAATATCTGAGTTATCAGTTGGCATGCATTTAAAGAAATGCGGAATACTTTCACGATTGACACCGCCGGGAACACCACAACGAAACGGTGTGTCCGAACGTCGTAATCGAACTCTATGATGTCTTTTACTGATTTGCCATTATCGTTTTGGGGTTATGCGTTAGAGACAACAGCATTCACTTTAAATAGGGCACCATCTAAATCCGTTGAAACGACACAGTATGAATTATGGTTTGGAAAGAAACCTAAGTGTCGTTCCTTAAAAGTTTGGGGTGCGATGCTTATGTAAAGAAGTACAACAACCCAAAGCGAAGGAATGCGTCTTCATAGGATACCCAAGAAACTATTGGGTATACTTTCTATCCCAGATCCGAAGCCAAAATCTTTGTTGCCCAGAACGGATCCTTTCTTGAGAAGGAGTTTCTCACTAAAGTATTGACTGGAAGAAGAACTCGACGGGGTTGATGAACCTTCTCTCATAGATCAGAGTAGCGATCTTGGGAAGAAGTTGCTAATGCGGCTGCCGATAGGAGAGGGAAGCAAATGATGACAGAGCTTGAGCGAGGAAGCTGCACCCCGAACCTGTGGTCGGCGAGGCATTACCACTCGATTGGTATGATCCCTGTCTAAATGTCATGATTGTGGACCACTGCAATGGTAAGACCTACTGACGTATAGAAGAAGCGTTAGTGAGCGATTCCAACAAATGGCAGAAGCCATGAAATCCAAAATGGGATCCATGTATGATAACAAAGTATGGACTTTGGTAGACTTACATGATAGCAGAAAAGCTGTCGAGAATAACTGGATCTTCAAGAGAAAAGCAGTCTTGATGGTAATATTCTGTCATAAAGCTCGACTTGTACGCCAAAGGGTTTTAGAGCAATTCAGGTTGACTACGATGAGACTTTCTCACGTAGCGAAGCTAAAGTCTGAGGATTTTGGTAGCAATAGTGCATTTTTCGATTATGAGATTTGACAGATGGATGCAAAACAACGTTCCTTAATGGTGACATTGAGGAAGAATTTATGGTACAACCCAAGGTTTTGTCGATCCTAACTATGCCAAGGTATCCAAACTTCAGCGTTCCATTTATGGGCTGAAGCAAGCATCGAGTTGGAACCTAGGCTTTGATAGAGTGATCAAAGATTTTGGTTTTATACGGACTCATGGTGAGGCCTGTATTTTACAAGAAAAAGTGAGTGGGAGCTCGTAGCACCCGATATTATATGTAGATGACATATTATTGATTGGGAATAATCATAGAACTTTTAGGCAGCATTAAAAGGTTATTTGAATAAGTCTTTCAATGAAGACCTTGGTGAAGTAGCATACATTTTAGGCATCAAGAGATAGATAGAGATAGATCAAGACGCCCTAATAGGGCTTTCAAAGTACATAGCTGGACAAGATTCTAAAGAAGTTTAGAATGGATGAAAGCAAGAAAGGGTTCTTGCCTATGTTGCAGAGAGTCTTGAGTAAGACTCAAGGTCCAGCTACAGCCGGTTGAAAGAGAGGATGAGCAAGATCCCCTATGCTTGGGCAATAGGCTCTATCATGTACGCCCTGTTGTGTACTAGACCGGATACTCCTTTTATCTTGTTAGTTTGACCAATGGATATCAAAGTGATCCTGGAATGGAACACTGGACAGCGGTCAAATTATCCTGAAGTATGAAAGACTAAGGATATGTTTCTTTGTTATGGTGACCAAGAGCTCGTTGCAGCTTCGGTTACCGTGCAAGTTGGAACCTGCGTCTGATGACTCTAAGTCTCGATGCAGGTACGTGTTTATATTGAATGGTGCGGCGGTAAGCTGGAGCAGTTTCAAGCAATGCACGGTGGCGAAATCTTCAAAAGAATCGGAATACTTAGCGGCTTCGGAGGCTTCATCGGAAGCGGTATGGATGAAGGTTCATTGTAGAACTTGGTGTGGTTCCTAGTGCATTGGACCCGCTGGTCATTTCTTTGTGACAACTTAGGTGCCATGTGATACAGGAACCAAGGTCACACTGAAGCTGAAGCATATCAAGCTGCGTTTTCATTCGATTGGCGAGTACAAGATGGTGAAGTAGAATTTGCAAAGTACACACGGATGTGAATGTTGGCAGATCCTTTGACTAAAGCTCTCCCAAGGGCAATGCATGACCAACACGAATGCCATGGGTGTTAGGTACCTTACAATGTAATCTAGATTATTGACTCTCTTGTGCAAGTGGGAGATGGAGATATGCCCAACAGGCAATAATAAAGTGGTTATTATAATATCTTTGTGTTTATGATAAATGTTTATATACCATGCTATAATTGTATTAACGGAAACATTGATACATGTGTGTTATGTAAACAACAAAGAGTCCATAGTAAGCCTCTTGTATAACTAGCTTGTTGATTAATAGATGATCATGGTTTGTGATCATGTAGCTTGTTGATGGATGTTATTAATAACAGGGTTATGTCATTGGTTAGATGATATAATGGACACACACCCAAATGAGCGTAGCATAAGATCAAGTCATTAGTTCATTTGCAGCTTTCAATACATAGTTTGTCTTAATCTTAGGCCATGAGATCAATAACTAAATCACTTTAGCAGAGGTACTTTGATTACATCAAACGTCATTACGTAAATGGGTGACAACAGGTGGGATTAAGTATTTAGGTATGAGTTGAGGGGCATATG